>JAXDDX010000008.1:2892500-3197500 GCA_034670405.1 Hoplostethus atlanticus
TGTTGCCACTTTCATGCACAACCTGCTGAAACATTACAGCCTGTGTGTTGTTACTAGAGTCTCACCTACTCAGTGCAGCCATAATATTGCCATGGACTGTTTCTTAACAACTTGAACCAAAGAGCTTTGCAACCACTGGAATATGAAGTCTACTGCTAACCTGTGGGCGCATGTAAAAATAGAGACCACAGACTACAGATTCTAACTGTAACACATAGAGCTGTTGCCACTTTCATGCACAACCTGTTTATATGTTTGAATGTATAGGTGAGATATTTGACTGTCTAAATATGAATTGATATCCAATTTTCCAATTAAATATGAAACAAGTTAATAAATCTTTTCATTTGATTTTTTTTTGGCTGCTACCTTTAGGCGTCTCCTCATTCACCGCCTGGAACTGAGGCGTGTTGGGGTTCCAACTTCCTGTGATGATGTAAGACTTTCCGTCTGAGCTTTTTCCCATCGACTCCTGGAGGGGCACAAGGTAGAGGAAATTAGCACGCACACGCACACACGCACACACACACACACACACACACACACACACACACACAGTCACCCACCAGGTCCAGCAGGTGCATGTCGCTGTTCTTCACATTTTTCCCTGGGCTCAGCAGGAGACCGAAGCACCTGGAAAGCACACACACACACACCACACCACACACCACACACCACACACCACACACACGGGGGGAAGAGAGAAGAGACAGATGAATAAGAACACCAGAGAGAAAAAAGAAAAAAGAAAAAAGGAGCGAGAGCAGGAACCAGACACAGAACAATAAATCTCTAAACCAGTTGTAAAACATCACACATATATTACCACCAAGAGCTTCCTGGACTGATCCTCCCTAACACAGACCAGAACATAAAGCACATTAAACACAGCACCATCCATCCCCACTCCTGACCTGGTCTGGGCCCTTCGTACAATAACAAACCACCATGAAGTGGAAGTTCACGATGAGGTGATGGAATGTTTAAGTTTCAACAGCTTTATTAAACCGTGGAAAATTAACAGCCTCGGAGAGAGAGAGCCTCACATCGATCACCGTCTCCACCGTCTCCGCCGGAATACTTAAACCCCCGACACAGACAGACGGACGGATGTAAAGATATCCACCGGTGTGTGTGTTTATCGATTATAGCCGAGCAACGCCTCCGTTATGAATGTCTGGTGGGACGTTTTAAGCCGAGACGTCTCGTCTGCAGAGGATGGAGGGATCTGGGACAAGCTGAGAGACGGACTGCATGTTCTGTCTTTAACTCTCCTCTTAATACATCCTTGCTTCCATCAACCTCTCTTTTTTCAGCCTCACTTCGGTTGTTCTATCATGAGTTATTTGACAGCAACCAGCACTCAGCCTTGATATACAACAGGCTAGTTTTCATGCTTGGCTCCTGGCACCTTTTTGTCTGTGTAAGGGAAACACTATTCTCCCCAGACTCACTAGAACATGTCAGCACCACTTATTGTGTAGGATTTGCTACTTGACTCTGATCCTCACCTGCCCCAGCTGCTGCCACCATCACCAATAACCTATACTTGTTTATTCTGCTGCTACTACTACTACTACTACTGCTACTACTACTACTAACTTACAAACAAGGTACAAAGAAAAAACATTTAATTAAAAGCTAAAAATGAAAACAACCACATTATGTGACTATAGATCCACATGTAAGAAAGGTTTCAGGAGGCAGATAGTTCCAGTGTCTATGGACTGTGAAACGTGGTCTTGGTTTTGAGACTGAAACATTCAGTAAGGCTTGGTGAAAACCTAGCAGGATACAAAGTCATCCCCCAGTTCTCATCCAAAACACATATTTTAAGATCTGTGGTTCTCGATCCTGGTCCTCGGGGCCCAGAGCCCTGCTGGTTTTCATTGCAGCCGTCTAATCAGGGACTGATATAGACCTGGGACGCCAGGTGACTGTGATTAACCACCCGGCAGGACAGAAAACCAGCAGGACCCCTGGGCCCCCGAGGACCAGGACTGAGAACCACTGTTTTAGATCACTGGTGAACCAAACATCTATTTGGATTGTTGTCAGCGATAATGCTGAGTCCCCTGGTCCATATTTGGCTGTCAACAGGATGTCAATGGTAAGAACTATTAACTTTGCAATGCTACCAGGCATACAGAGAGACTACAAGTATCTCTAGCAACTTCTATCTATGCTGTGGGAGCTCTCTGCAGCCGCCACGTCAACTGATCAAATAGTTAAACAGGACATCACTACGGGTAACGGGGACAGCCAATAGCGGCGGCTGTCTGTTCATGAATCCTCATTTATCAATGCCAGAAATGTTAGACCAAAGATTAATATCCCTTCGACAAAAATACCCTTTTCCGCCTGTCCCCATGGTGAGACACTGAACAGTCACATGGACGTTTTCATCTGTAGTTCCCGTCTGCCTTAAAAAGTAGGCCAATCACAGGGCATCCAAATGATTCAGTCATCTAATGCCTCATGTGATTGCAGCCCTCTTTACAAACGTATTTTATTGGAATGTCAAACATACCAATAAAATATAAAAGACGGCACGATGTCTCCCAAAAAATACCTCCCATAGGGTGTTTCAGTGAACATGATTCAAACAGGTTAGCTTTCACCTGTGGTTCTTGAGTTTTATCTGACTACCAAACTGAAACTAGATTTTTTTTTAGTGCACTGTACAGTACAACTGTGTGTGTATATGTGTGTGTGTGTGTGTGTGTGTGTGTGTGTGTGTGTGTGTGTGTTTTACCTCTCAATAGCCAGTTCCTTATTGGAGGTCTGCTGGACATAAATAACAATTTTCTTGTCCATTCCTGCACGCAGCTTGAAGCTCTGCTTGTCTTTGTCTTTGGCCACAGCACTGAAAATAGAAATAAAGAGAAATAATATGTTTGTCAGCAATAAGTTGATCAATGAAAAAAACAGAGATGGACTAAAGGTACGTTTGGAAAAATGTAACATATAAGCACATCTAGCTCAAGCTAAATGATGTGGTCTGTAACAGCGACCACAAATGATACTGTGAAACAGCTTTACTGGCCATTTAAAATGAGCCGTGAAATTGAAATGACATTCATGAAGTTGTGGGTAATAGTGGACCACAAGCTGAGCAGAACCCTGCTGATGTTTATTGTCTTACTGGGAAGGATATTAATAAATCTGGCAGTTTCTAATTCTCACTTCACACAATCAAAATAACTTGCGTTTCTTCTGTAGAGAAACTACACAATGAAATCTGCCCCGAGTCAGCCAGTCTTATTGACAAAAACAAAATAAGAGTATGGTCCATGTTTACAACAGGTCCCTATACCATAATATAAGCATGCAAACATTTTGAACCCAGAAGTGGCTCTGGAAACAGAACAGGAAAGACAACCAGGTTTGAGACAGGAACAGTAATCAACGTTCCCCAAACCCTCAACGATACAAATTCCTGAGGAAAAACTGAAAACAACCTGAGGAAAAACAATTAAACCATTAAATCATTTTGAAATCTATTGCAAACATTTGAAACGTGCCATGAGTTTGGGCCTAGGGACACAGAAACATGTCCCTGTGTGAGTACGATACAGCCTTTAGATACTTTAACGAGGGGAAGTTAGCTTCTACTAGCGTGTGAAAGCTCCACGCTTGGAAGTCAGCAAACTAAAAATAATCAACCAAGACCTAATGAGGAGGAAATATGTGCTGGCTAAAAATAATCACAGGCATTGTTTTGTTTTCCAAATAAGCTACTGGGTATTTGGGTCTGTCTTTGAACTCACGGAAGCCACTGAGTAAATGGGGAAAACAAAATAAGAGAAAGAAGTTTGGGAAGACAGGTCAACAAGAAAAACCCCATAAAACGAGCATCATGCCTGAACCTCAAAACCCGCTGATTCCCTTTGTGTTATCGCATGTCAGCGTGGATTCAGTGAAGATGTGAGACAACCCAAGGAACTCACCCAAGGAATGTCCCTGGAAGCTGAATAAAAGCGAGGAAGACAAGGACTGTACGTCTCACTCGCCCTGCAATAACTCTCCCCAACCGGGCCACTGCTTCAAAAAGTGTGTTTTTACTCAACGAGTTAGTTTAAACGGAGGATCTATTACACTGTTTGATATAAAATAAAGGGTTTGCACATTGAAACATCAAACCGAGGCGATGGCTTCCTGTGAGACGAGGATGAGGGACAAGGATGGGACGTGTGTGTGTGTGTGTGTGTGTGTTGTGGTGAACGGCGAGTGGAGGGATCATAAAAACTTGATAAATAGAAGTAAGCATGCGTCTACTGCTCCAAGAAGAAAAGGATGTCTCTTTTCTCTTTTCATCTTTTCCTTGTTTCACTGACTAAGAGCATGAGGGAAGATCTGAGAGGCAGCTAATTCCCTTCATGTGGATTGGAGAGAGGGGTCCAATACGGTTTGGCTGCTGGAGGAAGGCTGCCAAAAAATTTCTTCACATATTCTCAAATCTATCATGGTTCTGTGACTGGGTAACCCCCAATTGTGCTCACCTCACCAGAAGATCCCTGAATGTGTGTTCCTGTGACTTGCATTTTGGTAACACATCAAATTCATTTTTCATGCTCTCCACATTGAGCTACACAGGCAAATGTGTGTGTGTGTGTGTGTCTCACCTGAAGGTGCCCTTGCCATCGTCTTCCTTGATCTCCAGGCTAACGGTGAAAGTGAACAAGTCGCTGTCAGGGGTGAGGGGAGTAGCCTGCTGGGATAACAGCACTGCCTTCTTAGCTGACCGCCGGAATGCTGTGGCAAAGCTGTACAGTATCCTACTAACCTGCAGACGGGGACACACACACACACACACACACACACTTTAATAAACACATAAGCATACTGGAGATGGAGATGGAGATGGATGATTATCTTTGGGATGACGCTCTAGAGAACATACAGAAATGTTCTGCCAACTCTCGACGCTGCTTTATTTAATTTAAGATCATCCACAGACTTCATTACTCAAAAACAAAACTAAACTAAGTTTTCCCAGATGTATCCCCGTTATGTGACAAACGCCACGCTGAACACACCACTCTTCTCCCAACTCCATTCTGGACCAACATAATGGAGTTATGAACCGGATCATCACTCTTGCGGGTGCTTTGGGGTTTCTGACGAGTTTTCCCTGCTTAATAAATGTTATCTTATTTACTTATCGTAGCGAAGAAACTTATCTTGATGTTTTGGAAAAAGGCAGAGGTCTCGTCGGTCAAACTGTGGCTGGAAGAAATCATAAAACTCTCATCTGGAGAGAATACGGTTCTCGCTATCAAACAAACTGAAACAATTTAATAAAATATGGCATCCCCTTCTCCTTCACACTGAAAACAAAAGATAAATAGCTGCACGATACCGGTTGCCCCATTAGTGTAGCAAGATGTTAAGTCTCGGGGTGGGGGGTTGTTATTTCTATTTCTGCTTGTTTTGTATCTGTGATTACAGGATAGCTTTCTCATGTGACCTGTTGTTTACTCTTTTGTGTTAGCTCATCCCCTCACAGATAAATAACAGATGGGCAGATGAACTAGCTAAGAAGCTAACCTGGCTAACCATGCCACCTGGCTGAAAGTACTGCATTCACACATAAACATTGGGTGACTAGTGCAATTGATCATATGATCGGATCTAAAACTGTGACCACGTTGGGACAGGGATGTAGTCTCACTTCCTAGTAAAGAGTTATAGGGATGTGACTAAATGCCCGGTGTGCAGACTAAAAAGTGTTTGTGATTCAGGAGTGACATGAAAGTCGGGGTGAGCCTTTCTCTTCGAATCTTTCAGCTTCGATTTAGAAGAAATAAAAAAGGCAAAATGTTTTCTGTTCAACTGAAATTTTGGTGTGTAGGGACAACCATGTTCCAACAGAAAGTAGCATATATATGATGCATTGAACTTATTACTGTCTGGATTCATTTTGTGGACTTAAATAGAACCTACCGCTGTAATAATCTCTAAAATCTGATGGTTTTTTTTGTTTTTTTATATAATTTTATTAGAGGACTGCATTTTGAACCATTTCAATACAATTGCCCATATAAACACAGAAACATGCGCACTCACACACACACACACACACACCCACACCCACACGCCCACGGTATGACACAAACAAAAGCTTGCCCCCAGCAGAGACCCACATCACAGTGGTTCTGGATCATCGCTAACCCCAGTGCACAGCAGAGCTAGGGGGTTACCGACTGGGAGATGGTTAGGGGAAACTGCTGTTGTCAATAAATGACTGTGTTCTCTTGCTTTGTTTTAAGGCCAAAGTAAAAATCAGCTTCTGACCTCTCCTACACAATGCCTTTGTTTTCGTTCTGGTACAGTGGGAGCATGTTTGGGAATCGTAGGGGGGGGTTATTTACTGAAGAACAATGGGGGACAGGATGAACGCGATGGAAGTCAAGTCGAGTTAAATGTATCTAGGAAATTATGAAAGTTGTAGGGTTTTAACAATGGTATTCTTGTTCCAATCAATTCTGGCACCAAAGATGATCAGCTCTGCATGGCTCTGCATGGCCTGTTTATTAATTCCTGTGTAATGGAAAAGAGTTATATTGGGCCTTGGCCCGTTGATCAGTCAGGAACTTATACCCTTGTCATTTCTTCAATTAAAATTTAAAGTCCCTGTGGCAGACTGGGGGGGGGTGAGGAGTGATCCAGGAGAGAGTTGAGTCAGTGGACTGACCCCCCCTGGATCCAGCACCGGCTGTGGCCAATAAAGGCCAATTACAGCCGGGTGCTTTTAACCTGTGTGTGCATGTGTGTGAGAGTGATTGAGTGACGGAGGAGTCGGGTCGGACTATGGAGCGGAGAGCCAGCAGCCAAGATCGTTGATGTTCGCCCGTTCACTCTGCCCTCCTTGCTAGTCCCTTTAGTGGTACAGTTTTGACTCTAGTATTTCTTACAACAGCTCATCTGAGATCTGATCTGAAAAAGTCTTCATCTAAAAGAACTGCAGCATTGAAAGTTATGGAACGCTTTCAAGCATCCAGTTATTTTGTCTCTACTAGGAGGCATTGGAGGCATGCTTAGTTTTTCGCCTCATGTCACAGCAACCATGTACAGCCATTTGTCAGTGTCCAATGTGCATCCCTCCTTGTAAACATTTGATCTAATTCAGGTTAAGATGCCAAATGGCTTAAGTGAAACCAATCCATTTGAAGCTGATGTGAATCACACAACTCCAGATATAAATCCCTGAATGAGGACAGAGAGTTTGGGGGAGAAAGGGGAGGTGTTGGACATGTGATTCACCAGGGTTCTGCATCACCATTATCATCATCATCATCATCATCATCAGGAGGACTGGAAATTGTTAGAGAACTCGTACTAGCCTTGGGGGCCTGACTGGGAGGTCTGGCACAAGGAGGTGGAGGAGGACTGAGGAGGTGGTTTGCTTAACGCATGAAGAGTTCCGTCCAGTCCCCAAATCCGCTTAGGAAATAAATGTTATCTATTACTCAAAATCTAAAAAAAACCCAGATGATTACATCGCTATTTTGTGAGCAAAGGCCCGAAGACATCTACTAGTTTTAATTTGTCTTTTACTTAAAGTAACCTAATTCTTCAGAGTGTGACAGTTTTTCCAATCATAGGTAAAGAGTGCTGCAAATGATTTTCAAGTTGATGTTATGGTTAGGTTGCTTGCTTGGGGCAGGGAAAACAACAACACTACCTCAGTGTAGAATGGGAAAACCGTGTGTGTGGGTATCAGAGAATTATGAAAAAGAAGAAAAAAAATAACAATCTGGTCTGTCAATAAAGCTGTATTTTTGTAGGTAGGACTACTGTGTCCGAAGAATGAGAATGGAGGAAAAACACCTTGCTCTGAGCTAGAGGGAGGCACTGGGTGAAGGTGGTGTTTGACGTGGGCTGAGGAGGCTGTTTGCAGTGGGGTTTGGGCTGGTGTGAAGCATGTGACTAGCATGACTTTTTCCAGGAGAAGGAGGCGGACAATGGGCCGACTCACTAAGCTACCGGCTGATGATCAGAACGAGAGAAGTGGAAAAAACGCTGCAAGTTGGGGTGGCTGCTGGGGTTTGGGAGAATAGGGGGCTGGTGTAGAGGTAGAGGCTGGAGGAAGCACAAGAGGTAGACTGGGGAAGAGGAGGAAGTACGGTATGTGTGTGTGTGTGTGTGTGTGTGTGTGTGTGTGTGTTAGTGTGTGCATCTGTGTGTAAAGGATGGGAGTCTGGAAGGTGGGAAGCTGGATAGAGGGATGATGTGGGACTGGTAAAGTCGTGTGTGTCCAGGGGCTTTTACTGAGAGTGAAGGAGAGTGCTTGGATGGAGTGGAAATCAGGTCACTGAACACTGACACAGTACTCCAACCAAGATTCATGAGTGGATTCCCTTTTCTCTTCCTTTATATGTCTACTGATATAGGAATCTATACGCAATGACACTTCCATTACCCTAGAAGTTGGTTTGGGGGGCTGTGTGTGTGTGTGTGTGTGTGTGAGTGTGCACACAAGTCCAGCCTGAAGAGATGGACATAAACCATTTGGGTGCATTGAGGCAGCACCCACTCTGAGGGACCCGTGCCCTACAGAGAGCTCAACAATTCAAGGTGAGGTGAAACAGGTACTGAGGGCACTAAGGGTGTGTGTGTGTGTGTGTGTGTGTGTGTGTGTGTTTTCATGTGAGGTGAAGCAAGACAAATTACACACACAGAATGAGACAGAAAAAGTGGCAAAGCAAAAGAAAGAAGAAAGAATAGAAAAAGAAGAGAGACTGAGAGGGAGCAACAGATTTGTGAGAGCAGAAATCTCTAAGCGGAGTTCTTGCTCCCCCTGTTGTTCACTCTCTGAATAGCAGCACCGTTGTTGGTAACTGTAGTGTGTGTGTGTGTGTGTGTGTGTGTGTTATAATGTGTCTTCATGTGAGAGAAAGCAAAGCAACAAGAAGAGACAAAAAAGGTAAATCTATCTCATCTATTGTAAAAATCTGTAGTCATGTGACCTTGACCGCATTTTTATTCAAGTCTACGTGATGATGTTGTTTTTTCATGGAGTCAATCAATCCGTGAACACTCACCGCCTCTTGGATTTGGCAGCGGAAAACATGGATCCTGAAGATCTCAGCATTGTAGTGGCTCTCAGTGAAGGCAAAGCAGTCGCTCTCTGGCGTGCCGTCATGGCCACGCACACAGAAGAGGATCTTATAGATGGGGTAGTTGGCAATCTCTGTACTGGTGTGGGGGTCCAGCAACCTACAGGAATTAAGATCAGGGATACAAGGTTGTCGTTCGCAATCTGAAAAGACGTTATTGCATAGTGAGGTTTGCATGTGTGCATACAATGATAGCACTGATCAGGGTTTCCTTTACATTCGTTGGCACAGCTATAAAACTGTAAATATAATGAAAATCATCATCTGGCCTTATTGCAATTATAGCACAGCTGTCAATGTGTCATTAGAATTGATAATAGATAAAACTTTATCAATGTTGATTCCTTAATAATTCCTTAACGATTCCTTTATTGGTTCCTTTCTTAAATATAATATATTTATCACACCCAAAAAATACTGTAACGGTCTCTAACTGAATTTATTGAAATGGATAAAAAAAAATGTAATAACCTTTTATTATTGTGCTATTCACAATACAGTTGATTCCAACATTGTACACACTACTGCACACTGTCTGAGTGACCTAACACAGTGAGGCTCAGGTAGGACTATGTGTGTTCAGTTCAATTCTCTGCAGAATGGGAGCAGCAGCACAGCAACAAAGAGGACAGAGTGGACTTTATGGAAGCACACTTTCAATCTCAAAGAATGAGGATGACAAGAATGAGATAATTGATACTGAAACAAAGATTTCAATCTGGTCAGTTCTGGAAACTGTGGAACCGGTTCTTCAATGGAAAAGTTGGGAACTGTTCCCAAACCGGTATATCATGGTATAAACAAGAACTTCTACTCCTACTGCAACTGATCCCGTGGTATGCATGGTATGTATGAGTGTATGAGTTTCCCTCAACATGGCGTGCCCTTTGACAACACACAATACAAGTGTAACGTCTATTGCAGGCTGGCGCTGACAACCCACATACTACCCTTACCTGACAGTGCCTTCAGACACGCCCGGCACCGACAGGGTGACGTCCAGGGGGAGTTGGCACTGCCCTCTGAGGATGCTCATCATGCGGAGGGCCTCCACCTCACTGCGGGGGGCGTTGACCGACGCACAGCCCAGGTACGTCAGCTGGCTGAACACCACGCTGTCCTCATCCGGGATGGGAGTCCCGGGGCTGCCATCTGACGAGGACTCGTCGGCTGCAGAGGAGAGGAGAGGAGAGGAGAGGAGAGGAGGACATTGAATATTCATATTATGATCTTATTGGTGTACAGATAACTCCTCTTCTGCAAGGTAGGAGTGGAATACAAGGAGGAGACAGGTGGGTAGGAAAGGCGTATAAATGAATCACTGAAATCTATACAAAATACAAAAAATGAACTTGGAGAACTTGTAATATGACTTAGGTACCTGGGTGCTACAATGCCCTTGCCCTTGCTCTTAGTATCAAACACTAAAACACACAATCTTATAGATAAGATTGTGTGCAGACTGAGCCAGCGTACATGAGAAAGGTCCTCTCACAGCTCACCTCGGTACGACCTCTCGTTCAGCTCGCTCTCCTGAGCCGTCTGAACCGGAAGCACCATGTCCACCTTGGGCGGGGGTGTGTTCAGGGGCTCTGCGCCTGGCGGTACAGGTGACGCTGTGGTGGGGAGGCCGTGGTCCCCTCCACCGAGGTGGTCCATTCCTATTTCTGGTCCGAGTCCAGTGTCGGCTACTGACGGGTCCATCAGAACATCCTCTAACTCCCTCTGTAGCTGCTGCTCACTTCCGTTCCCCACGATCTGACTCACACACACATATGAGTGTAGACACACACACACATACACACACGCACACACACGCAAAAAGAAACAGACATGCACACAAATACACCAAGGAGTAGGAACAAAAAGAGGCATAAAAACCTGCACATAAGACACACACAAGATTTTAAAACAAGATCACTGTATTGAACTCTCTTGACAGTTACTCAACATCACATGTCAAAACGTTGCGCTCATCCTTCGGCCTACAAGTGTGTTATAATTTCCTCTTGCGTGGAGTGGGAGTGTGAGAGTTCACCCAGTGGAGGCTCTGGGCGGCCTGCTTGTGTTTAAGGGCAGAAGGGGCCTTTTATTATAAGTACTTCAATATTAGTGATTAGTAGGTTTGTCAATTTCATTTGTGAATCACCAAGATCCTTCCACTTATGAGACAAGAGGTTAGACCAGCTGTGTCAACTCTAACTGTTTCACAACTACCTATGGCAAACAAAGAGCAAGCTAAAGGGCGGACAAACAATCAAGCCATTCAAAAGGAGGCAAGGCCCCACGTCTCCTGCCTTGGCAGCAGCATCCATAAAACTGCAGAGGGCACTACTGAGCAATAGGCGGGATAGGTTTTACACAACAGAGAGTCTGATTTTTCATGCTTTGTCGCCACATCCATATGATCTTTTCATGGCAGAAGTGGCTTCTCCATGTTTAGACAGCCAGATCATATCTATGCAACAGAGGCAGAAGTTTTAACATTTGTGCAAATGCAGCCAGTCATACAACTGATACTACAACTACAGTGTCTACATTCCCAGTGCCATATAATGAGAAAATATATATATTCTTATATAAAAGGGAGTCAATTTGCTTCTGCTTTTAGGAAACCATATATAGTCCATATATAGCTGACATAACCACTTTGTTATACAGCTTTGGATAGGTCTCATCAGCTTCAGGTCTTGCTAAAAAGCCTGGGCGGTTGTCAGGTAGAACTACAGTCCAATAAGCAAGAGTATCTATCACTACCATCATCAAAACAAAAGTGTAGAACAGGCTAGCTGGGGCCATCGATCAACAGCCAGTCAAAAACAGAGAGAGCACAAAGCACAGACAGGATCACCACTGAATCACAACACTGAAAGAGAAAAAAAGAAAGAAAAACATGAGAGAGAGAGAGAGAGAGAGAGAGAGAGAGAGAGAGAGAGAGAGAGAGAGAGAGAGAGAGTGTGTGAGAGAGGAGGAGACAAGGCGAGAGAAGAGACTGACCTTAAAGCTGACCCCTTCCTCAGAAATCACCTGCATAACAAACAACAAGTTTAGACACACTGACTCGACTCTGCCTGGATGGGCTGACGGGCAGGGAGGGAAATGTGCAGAATAGTGTGTCAACGAAAACCAAAACATGATATCTGGATGGTGAAGTGTCAGTGAATGGGGTGACTTCACCACTAAGTACTGATAACAGTGCAGTGCGTGCAGGTTTTGTGTGGCCACTAAACTATACTGTACTCAGGTCTGTTCTTAACTTTGATCAGAGTATCTAATCATGTAACGTGTGAAGTAACACTCTTATCTCCAAGTTTGTAAAATAAACACTACAGACTCTGACCATTTGCTGCGAAACTGAGCCTGCCACACCAACGCTCTGTGGCGCCATCTACTGGCAGCTTTACGACACCACGTCAACGATTCACTTCCAGATACAGAGGGCTTCACAGACATAGGCACAAATAATGGAGTGGACTAATGGACACTGTATGAACATGTAAGCCAACTGCTGAGGTAAATCCAATAAAAAGGAAATGTGATAATATTTGAGAGGAGAGGAGAGGAGAGGAGAGAGGAGAGGAGAGGAGAGAGGAGTAACCTGAGCCCATTAGGGACACACACAGGATGGTGGCTAGTAGCTACGTTTCTATCCCTCAGAAACATCTTCCCTCTCTTCGTGGAGAGACACGCCCTAGTCCCAAAACACTATTCCTTTCCACGACAACGAGTTCAAACCATCCGCAACCACGTCGCCACACTGTTTGTTGGCCGATATCTGGTAAATAACTAGCTAGCTGAAGGGTGAATCCTTTTGCAGGTAGAGGACATATACTGGACATATAGTAACGGTAGCACGTGACTGTCAAGTGATGGGTGATACTGCCCCAAAGTTAAGTAACAAACAACTTTTCTTTGCTGACTAGCTGACACCAAATGACAACCGTTGTAAATATCAGTCTTACACAGTCAGCTCAGAAAATGAATGCGCCCCAAGGGCAAATATGTCCTTTTGTTTTGTGGATGCAGGATGCAGTCTTTATTCCTCCACCACCCTGCGGCAATTGTTTTTGTGTATGGTGGTTTGTGACACATGAACAACCAGTTCTGCACTTCAGTACAAACCCTGTGACAATGTGCTCTCGATTTACGGTGACGTGCACATACCGACGAGGATTTGGACGCTTCCTTTCTACAAGCGACCAATGGAAAAGGAAACGAACACAGATGTAAGACTAACCATGAGACGAGGGTAGAGTGAGGATGTGGAAAAGGCAAAAGCGTGGAAATGGTTAGCCTTATTAGAGAGTGAGAGAAAAATCAGTGAGTGATCTAAAATAGGGGCGTGTTTAAAAAGATGGAGGAGAGCTTTGGACACGTGAGTGAGGAACACAACCGGTTGGAAATGGGAGTCTGAACGGCCTGTGACACCTGACCTAGGTTTCTGAAAGAATCCGAGCTCAAAGATCCTCTCAGTTCCCTTGACCAACAAATAAGTGAAGATGAAGTGAATGACAAATACTACTACGTTTATTCTGAGAGACGTATTAGCTTTACTGTTTTTCTTAGTATCTGTAAGTGATCAGGACCAGATTGCAATTATGGTTAGTAGTCATCAAGCATCTCAGTACAGGGTTGCTGATCTTAACTCAATCTTGCCCACAAGGTCTTCATAACATTGTAAATGTCAAGGCGGAACAGACCAGTGGGGTTTCTACTCTTAAATCTGAAATCTTCCTTCTCTCTTCTGCACTTCCATCCGTCCACACGCCCAACCATCCTTACCTTCAGTCCTGTCTTTTCGTCATCACTACCATTATTAGTGGAGGAGGGCGTCTCGTCCCCCAGCCGGGACACAAGGACAAAGTCCTCACTGTTGAGAGTGGACACAGAGTCTGAAGACACGCTAATCTTCCCCACCGAGCCCTTGTCATCCATGGCTGTCGCTGCTAAACTCAGCCACGCTGCTCATGAATGGAAGACAGGAGGAGGAGGTGGTGGGGGGATGATGAGCAAAATCACCTAGAGAAAAGAAAAATAAATAAGAAAGGAAAAAAGGAGAAAACAGTCATGATGTGATGAAATTCATGAAAGGCATTTGTTGAGGCAATTAGAAACTTGGCTACTTGGATGCGTCGTTTTAGGTGCCCTGTCGTCTCGCAAATTATCAAAAAAAGTTGAGTTCAGTTTAAGCTTAAGAGGCGTTTTGAGCACCTGAAGGCAATTGCGTCCAGGTTTTACTAACAACCCGGAGAGAGAGGGTTCAGGAGGAGGGAAAAAAGGGGAACCAAAGGGGAAAAACTTCGGTCAGATGAAAGGAATCGCTCTGAAAGACACATTGGAGGAAAAAGGATCTCTGGGACATTTAAAGTGATTTTGATTCTGTTGAGTCAGCGAAGTAGAGGAGCGTTTATCTGAAAAATAGCTTGAAGCGATGCAAGTGTAATTTCAAAAAGTGAACATGTGCATATGAATATGAGGGATCAGGGAAGAAATCAAATTTCTCCATCCATCCATCCATCCATCCATCCATCCATCCATCCATCCATCTATCCATCCATCCATCCATCCATCCATCCAGCCATCCATCCAGCCATCCATCTATCCATCCAGCCATCCCTCCCAACGCAGCATTTCCCATGCATGGATTCATTTGTGGTCCCCCACCACAGTATCAGACACATACACCACAAATATATTCCCTAAACAGAAAAGATAATGTATTAAAAGTGCTTATTGCCTTACATGCACTCTCCACTGCATGAACGCTGCCCTGGCCTGCCGCCACAACCACAAATAACCTACGTTCATGTGGAAAACACTGCACTTCATCAGTATCAACTCCTCCCTCCCTCCATCTCTCTTTCCCTCCTGTCGATCCATCCAACCAAACCACTTTTTTTATTACTATTTTCAAAAAGGAAAAATAAACAGTCTGCTAAAATGACTCATCTCTCTAATTTCAACATAACATTGTAATTTAGTTGCTTTGCCCTCAGGCACAAGATGGGTTCACATGACGGGCCATCCAAAATTACATCACTTGATCAAGGAGAGTGTGCAAAACAGACCTAAGCACATATCCTCAACTTGCCATGAACCATATCTTAACTTAAAAACAATCCAGCCTATGCACATTTGGAAGCTGTGACGTCATATGATCACCTACGTAATGGTCATAGTCTAGTCTGATAGTCTTGTAGATGGGTGGTAAAACTGTGCACTCCCTCTTTGTGTGTGTGCGCTTGTTGGTTTGCGTGCGTCACTGGAAGGTTTCTTTTCAACTAAGGTAGCCTCTCTTCTACCAAAAAGGGAAAAAAAGGGAAGAAAGACAGAAGGGAGGATGGGAGGGAGGAGAAGGCAAGAGGGATGCTCAATAGTTAGAGGAGGATGGCGAAGTGAGCCTGAGGCAGGCATCAGGGAGTTCACATTACTAGAGAACGATAGGAGAGCAAACAGAAACATAAGCTGTAAAAAAAGCTGATGCAATTATGAAATGAGTTATACTTCATCTACAAAGAAAGGATTGATTGGATATATTCAGTGTGTGTACAGTACCGTTTTACAGTTTTTGATACAGTGATTGACTTCGCAAGTGACTACAGGTTGCAGTGAAGCAGTTTCTTCACATATTGATGGGTGTGTCTAACCCTAACCCTATTTACTGAAGATTTTTGAAGCTAGGTTTAATCTAGGTCAAGTTCCACCTTTATCGTTTGGTCATGAAGTAACTACTGGAGAAGGGAGGCACCTTTATATGTAACACAGGAAGAGAGGCGCAACAGAAGGTTCTGGCAGAGGTTCAACAAGAGACCATAACAAGCTATTTCTGGCTGTATCCCCTCCTGCTCTCTCAGTCCGCTCCAACCTTTCACTCTCTCTCCTCCCTCTCCCTTACTCCCTTTTACAACCTCTCTTCTCCTTCGTTCCACTCCCCTGGGGCGGCTGTGGCTCAGGAGGTAGAGCGAGTCGTCCTCTAATTAGAAGATCGGAGGTTCGATCCCCGGCTCCTCCAGTCTGCATGTCGAAGTGTCCTTGGGCAAGACACTGAACCCCCAAATTGCTCCCGATAGTCAGACCAGCACCTTGCATGGTAGCTCACTGCCATCGGTGTGTGAGTGTGTGTGTGTGAATAAATATATAAAGTATATAAATGCAGCCATTTACCATTTTCCCCTCTCTATTTACTGGCCCCCCCCCCCTCCCTCCTCTTCCCTTTCAATGCTGGTCCAACAATAGAAAAGAAAAAGGAACTAGGAAGGCTTTACAATGTATTGTGCAGATTTGTTATTATAAGGCTAACGTGGAAAACTCAGTTTGTTCCCTTGCTCTTTCTGCTTGTTTCAGAGCACACTGAGGAAAGAAATTATTGTCGTTCATCCAAAAGTCCTGGGTGTTGTTTTTCACTTGTGTTGCAGAAATAAAGGCAGGGTCACTGGGAACGACGGCTTACTGTGGCCACATACTGTAGCCTTTGATGCAGCAGAAGGTGACAACTGAAGCCTACGTGCAATTCACTGGGGATGCTCCAATCCAATCTGGATACCTATTGCCAAGCTCATATTTGCAGAAGCAGCCAATGCTGATACTGATTTTTGCAGCAATCTGGATTTAAAAACACAAGACTCAGAATGCAACTGTGTGACGTGTAGATACAGAAACTCAGCTGTGCTTTAGGTAGGCACCCCGTTTTAAACTTATTAGGTGAGAGAATGTGATTATCAAAAAACAAGGTTTATCGCTCTCTTTATTGCTATTGTGGCACATTGTCTGCGTTTATCCAATGAATGCAGCGTAATGACACAGTCTAGGCACAACAACATTCATTTCAACTGGAAACATACTTCACACAACACATGAATCACTTTGTGCGACCAAAATATACCATAAATATTAAAGTTAGTCTGAATCCCTGACTTATCTGCCATAAAGTTAGTCTTTTAGGTGCAATTAAAATGTCGCCACCCACTTCCGCCCTCTTGCTTTACAAAAAAGATCCTCTTATCCTTAAGATGATACACATGCATGTCAGTAATTGCCTGAATCACATTACCATCCAGCTAACATCGAGGACTGGATCCCCCAAAACTTCCTTCAGCTAAATTTGGATAAAAAGAGATCCCTCAAGATGATTCATCTTAAAGTGGTAAGATTTGAGATCGTTTTTTAGTTTTTTGGGTGATATCTTTAGTGCTAAGCAGTCATTGTTCACAGCAAAACAAGTGTCGCCAGTACTTTGAACTGCCACACCCCAAAACAAACAAGCACGAGATTAGCAAAGCAAGACCAGAATTTAGGCCGACGCCTGTGAGTGACCATGTCTACAGAGAAGTTAATAGCTCTACTATATAAATATATAAATTATAAAATGATGCAATAGCTGTTTCTTTATTCCATATCTATTACAGTTGAGAGCTGCAAGCAAATACTCAACCGATAACATTAATATCAACAGACACGTCAGCACTAGACCTACATTAGTACTGACCAAGATTTAACAAGCTGCAACTGTGGCTAAGGCCTACAACTGAGGCCTACAACTTGCACACAAATGCACACATGGTTCAACAGCAATCCAAGAGCCACATCTGCACCACTCCTCAGGACCTTCTCATCTTTGAGGGCTTTTCATCTTGGAACGGTGACGCCAATGATCACTCTAGTTTTGGCTCAAAGACGATTGCTTTCATTTATACCACGCTTGTCTTCCTCAGAGAGATTCATCTTGTTCTTTCTCCTTGAATTTTCTGTTGATGAAGTTTCTGTAGACAGTTCAGCCATGGTGGTTATCACCGCTCAGGCTACAAACACGGTTCTTATTTTATTTGGTGCTTGGGGGTAACTCTATAAGAGCCGGGGTCTGTGTGTTCATTGGTGCTTAATACTCAGCAACACACCATGCTTAGGGGAATGACAGCATGCATTGTTTTAGGCCATGCAGAGCCCCAAGAGCCCTGCATGAGGGAAATACAGTGTGTGTCCTCTTTCATTTATTCCAAACAAACCACTGTTGAAGCTTCCATAAACATGCAACGCATCACTTCCTGTGTTCCAAGGAAACAGCTATCTGATCAGAGGTGTTTAGACCTGCAAATGTTCCGGGTTGAATCATTATTGTATGGTATAAATTGGTGATAAGAGAGCAAAAACAACATTTATTTATAGTTTTTTTTTTCTGTGAACAATGCTTATGGAATTATTTTACTGATTTTTAACTGATGTTAAACTGATGTTTTGAAAAGCATCATTGTAATTTATCACTAGGTTTACAGGGTGCTGCATGCTCACAGTAATCATATTCCCTTTCCTGCAAAAAAAACACCCTGTTGGCAACTGACTGTCCCACCTGATGTAAGTCTACCTAAAATCCAAGGAGAGCGCTGGTGTCTTTCAGCAGACCGCAAAACTAGAAACTACCCTGCCATTTCTTCTCCTTGTGTTTATGATGACTAACTCTGACTGGGTGGCTGTCTATGTGAATTCAGCTGGTAATGCTGAAGTTAGCTAATGCGGAAGTAGCCAATGCCTTACTTTTCATTAAGAGAGACTCCCTCCTGCACACAAACCTCTCTGCAGGCTAAGTCCATTATACGTTTTTCCCTGATGACCAATAGAAATTGGAAATGTACTATGTACTATGTGTTTTTATCTTTTCCTTGCATAAAGCCTAAGAATGAGTCTAAAAAAGTGTCTTCTTCTTACTTAGGAGTACTGAATATGTTCCAATAGCCTCGTGTTGTGCTACTACGTCTGTCCATGTGCAAACACCATTATTATTATGATGATAATAAGAACTAAATCACTCTGGAAGCCAAGGAAAACCCTGTAAAGCTCAGTGAAATGCTATGTTTGGAAATGAAATTGGAGAGTGACCAATCAGTTTTCCTGGCCACCATAGGGCCATCCTTAGATCAGTGTTTAGGCACTGAGACTTAAAGACTTGCTACGCAGATATCTGAGAAAGATGGCATATTGGCTTCTCTAGTTTCCAGTAGCAAAGGCTGAAAACCCTAACAACTGTTTGCAGTGGAGCTCAGACACACACACACACACACACACACACACACACACACACACACAATCTCTCTTTCTCTCTCACACACACAAAAGCAACTACTGTTTCATACTGGCTCACACATAGCCTACAAACACACACACACACACGCACACACATAAACATCTTGCTCTATTTCTTTGACTGGCTGGCGGCTCCAACGGGCTTATAAATGGTTGCCTTGTCACTCTGCCTTCCCCTCCAGCCTCAGCAACAGCCCTCCTCCTTGCCCCTGCCAAGCTTCACCGTTGGTTATCAACCTTTTCAGTGCCGTGGTACACTGCCAACAAGACACACAATCCATAGCCCATGAAGTTATTGATTGATACAAATTTAGCATTAGCAGATAGCACAGGTGGTGGGCAAGTATCTACGATCATGAGCCACTTTTGTTGATTTTTAACTCATTTTCATTTCATTTTCACATATGAGGATCACACTAACACTAGCTTGTTTCGGTCTACAGGAGAGCAGAGAAGTAGACAGAGCAGCAAGAACTGAAAGACATGCTGATGTATCCCCAGCCACACCCTCCACTTCTCCATTTCTTCATCTCTCCGTGTCTCTTGTGTCTGTCTGATCCTTTCTTCTAAATCTGCAACTGTCTTCTATCGCCTTTTAAGTATTTTCTCAAGTATTTCACTTTTCAACTGAATCTCTGTGTGTGTGTGTGTGTTTTATCTATGTCCTGTAATCCATCTGGACCAAAAGAGGAGGAAGCTAAGTGGAGAAGAGAAGAGAAGAGAAGAGAAGAGAAGAGAAGAGAAGAGAAGAGAGAACAAAATGAGCAAATGCAGCAGGAAGCAGTTTCCTCCGATGGAACGCTGTTGTGTGTGTCACCATGACAACAAGGCCCATCTACAGTGTCTGGTCATGGAGAGTATGGACACAATTACATCGCTGGTAAAGGCGATGATACACAGGCAAGACTGTCACTGTGAAAAACATATTTTTTATTTCCTCAATGCAGTACCATCATATAGCTCTCCCCTCTTACTTCATTGCTTCTAGCATAACATGAAGATACTGAAAAGAACACTAGCAAGAAACACCAAGAGCCCATTTCTAGTAAGTAAACCTTGTCAAATACACGTTTCAAAAACAGATACTACCCTTGTTTTGTGTGCACAATATCTGAAACTGTAACAACCTTATCAGGAAAATCCATGTGTAAGATTGTGCATACGGGAAGGCTACACCTGTCAGGGTTTTTTCCTCCCTTCCACTCTCCAGCTGAACTGGCTGTTCTGGGCTGCCAGCTGGGCCCTGCATGCACCTCACGAGGCAGAGGAAGACACAGCCAGACACAGCCAGAGAGCATTCAGGCTTGCAACACAGTCCCTTTCCCACTAGCCTCATAGCAGTGATTTCACCCAGGCGGAGATAGCAGGGAGAAAGAGAGAGGCACACAGAGAGAGGAAACAAAAGAGAGAGAGAGAATGACAGAGAAATGTTGAGCCTGCAAGAGGTGAGTCACAAGGTATTGCACAAAAGAAAGGAGAAAGACAGAAAGAGAGGTAGAAGGAGCTTAGGATAAGCAAGTCATGCATTGTACAAATGGAGGAAACACACACACACACACACACACACACCACACACACACACACACACACACAGTCCCCTGATTTACATTGTGACATTGTGTGGGTGGCATTGCCAGAGCTCAGGCTCCCAGTTGGCTGTCCAGAGAGAGGAAACCTCTGCATTTCTCAAACTCAACAGCAACAAAACAATCTCACATGACTGAGAAAAAACAACACATAATGTAGGCTTGGCTGCAACCAATACACAGTGTGAAGTCAGCTGCACAGTGAGTGGCAATACACAGGCATTTATTTAATAGACAATGCTGAATCTTTACTCTTGTACAAAGCATGTATGTACAAGGAATTGGACTAATATGGAAACTTGAAACGTGTGTGTGTGTGTGTGTGTGTGTGTGTGTGTGTGTGTGTGTGTGTGTGTGTGTGTTAGGGGGCTAGACCTTTAGAAATCGGAATTGAAAGCAGGCATTGATACTGGGATGAAAGGAAAGAGCAGGTTTATTCCTATATAGGCCTACGCACAAACTATACCTGCCCTCATTACGAAACAAGCCAAGCCCAGGGTCCGGCATCCACACTGGTGAACTGGGAGGCACCCTGATACAGATCATGATCCTCTTTTATGTCCACAGAAGATTCATCAATAAATTTCACTCTGAAAATCACAGGTGACTGCAATCACATAAACACTGATATTGTGTAATAATCAAAAGGTCTCAGACATTTAGTGAGGGCAGGAATCATTTTTATCAAATGATGGATGGTTATCCATCTAAGAATGAAAAGAAGAATAGCCTATAACAGTGGGGTCTTAGTAGCCTGAACTCAGCTCCATGAATGACTTATTTTTGTTTTCACGCTTTGACCATATGCCCATTTTTGCAATTCATGGGACTGGCTGTGGCTTCACTTATGTAAGTAGCAGGAATGCAGCTTGATTGTCTGGCCAGCGGACACACTGAGAACAAATCGGCCAATTGGTAGGCTTCACGTTAGCCTGTGTTTACAGCCGTACATCCGTGAAGTAACTCTTTGCTACCATGATTCTCAGGAACAATCTGAGTGGAGGATTGAAATATCATTGATCCACCCCATGATGAAACACAGTCATGTCATTTCCATGAATCCCTCAATTCAAATGGTTAATTGGTTAATAAGCAAATACAAGTGAAAAAGAAGATGAGTGATTCACAGGGATGGATCTAAGTTCTGGATCTGAGTTCAAGCCCTACCAGGGGGGTGCTTGAAGGTCAGAATGATGAGGCCTCAGAGGGAAATTCATTCATACTGAAGACAGACTGTGAACTCAATCATTTCTGACCTGAATTACGAGTAATGCAATACCGGACCACACCAGCAGTAAGACACAGCTGGACAGAGCCAAAAAGGAGAGGAAAATGCTCATATTTGAGTGATCACCTATGTAGACACCTTGCTTGGATTTTCGATGAAAGACGGGCGGATGAGAGCAGGTATGACATCGGGGCTAATGAGTGGGATGTTTTGTTGAATTAGGCCCACCAACACCTCCAGAAACAGAAAGACCAACTTGACACCCGCCCTAAACACTGACCAGAATTACTCTCATCTACCTACACTTAGCCTGTAGTTAGGCTTACCCCTAGTTCACATTCAATCAATGTCATTGGTCTCAACAGCAAAAGCTAATGGGACAGCTGGCCCTCTAGCTTGAAACAGCCCACTCAGCTGGTCAGAAACCAAACTGAAGTAGCAAACAGAAAAACAATAATAATTAACACCATTATATCAATAGCTGAGAATGGTGTATGATGGCCGAGGAGCATTCCACCTTGGGACACTCTTACACAACATGTCACCCAACATTTACCGTTGATGTTTTAGATCTTTGAAAATGTTTCTCCTATTAAACTCTGTAGTAGTTGTGCTGGAAATATCTCGACATGATGCCACGCTGTCTAAGTTTGGCCATTTATCCATGGGAATAATGAGAAAAAAAAACTCTTCCTTAGTCATGGAATAATTCCTTTCTTCTCACCCAGAGCCATGGGCTGCATTTTGCCTGCTTCAGATGCTGCATTGGTGGCCTGACATAACCTCTGAGCAAGAATCTTAACTAGTAGTGGATGTGGCTACAAATCCACAACACAACTGCCCTAACGTGTGCCTACTAAGTAATAATCTTCTTCACCTTCACATACAAAGCCAATTTGATTGACACGGTTATCTCTGAAGTTGAAGTAGTGTTGCATATTACCTCTGGCATGTGTTGTCTATAAATGTACCCTGATTCAGTATGTTCAGCACTGACATCTCCCCTCCTCTAGTATACGTACTGATTGTTGTTAATATAGCAAACAGTTGCACACAGACAACAGGTTTGTGTGTGTGTGTGTGTGTGTGTGTGTGTGTGTGTGTGTGTGTGTATGTCGCCCGCAGCATCACCTGCCTTGAGCCTCTACTGTAATACCTGAGTTTCAGGAAATGAAACAGGAACAGGGATCTAACTTGCATGCAGTGAAATTGGCACAATTGGGTCATTGACAGTTACCATAAATGTGGTTGACTGTTGTCTGACACAATTCAAATTCAACAAACAAGACCTACGTGTATCAAGAATGCCATTCATAGCATTTACAATAACATTGGGCATTCAAATCTTGTTCCGATAATGTTACACAGGGAAAGAATGACATACTTCTCATAAACTTGACACGCTTCTCATTTTACTCTTTCAGGTAGTTCCTTTTGAGAAATATTTTAAAGCTACATTTGGCTATAAAATGTATTTTATTTAGGTCAGTGCTGATCTGTTACTGTATAACATAAAAATAATAAAATAGAAGATAATATAGATTTTTTTTCACATCAACATTTTTCACAATTTTTTTATTAAACTAATCAATTGATGATTTTCTATTCAAATTGCATGCTACAAAGCCAATTCCAATTTCATATCACTTACTCGTACTCTATGTAATTTCTGATATAAAATTATAAATTATGTTGCAGACATGTCACCTAGCAAGCCCAGTATCTCATCTTTGTTCAGGCACTAGCTCAATTGATGCTCAAATCTCTCACTGTATTATAAGCTATTAAAGCTAGCATTAGCGCGCTTGCAGCTGCAGCTGATTGTGTCTTATCAGCAGTTCTGTGACGCAAATATAACATACAGCTAATTACAAATGGGTTACCTGCTCCACATATTATATAGGCTATGCTTCTAAACTTTGCCTCTCTGTTCAGTACATGCTGGCATTGCCAGAGCGATGTGAGTCCTCGAGTGAGCACTGACTGTAGATCCAACGAATTATGGTCTTTGTAGTTCACAATGCACAAACATGCTTTCAGTGATTGGCAGCATTACATCTTATCTGTATCTGTATAAAAGTGTATACCAGGTTTGTATGCCAGCTTAGTGCATTACAACACCCAAAATAAATATAAAACAATAATTTACAGCAGCTGTGTTGTGTATTTACCTGGGCAGCACAAAAACATAATAAATATACAGTGCCTTGCAAAAGTATTCAAACTTGAGTTTTTGCACATTTTGTTCTGCTATTAAGTTATTTCAAAACATTCAACATTCAAAATGAAAGGAATACTAAGACTCAATTTGGGCTTTCAAGTAGGAATAGACATGAAATCACTCATCCTGGTAAAATATTTTAGCTGCATCTAAGTTGGTCTGTTATTTTTTGTTGCACCAGGGTATTTTGTAACAAGGGTCACTCACTATCTCACTGAAGCAATGTATTGAAACTTTCATTTTCAGCTGTTTTGGTAGGTAAAACATTACAGCATCTGTTACCTCTTGCCAGCATTTGCTTCTCTTTTCTTTTCATATGGAGTGCTTCTCTAAAATGACTTGACTAGCATTGTCTGATGCTGACTTCAAGTGCTCCTCCTCCCTCTTCCAAGATCGGAAATCGGTAATTACGAGTTGTCATGCATTGAATTGCTTTCGGTCAAAAATAGTACCTATAGTCCCTGTTGTGCCCGTTTTATTTCAGAAATCAAGCAGCACAGAGCTCCTTTGTGGAGCTCGACTTTCCCATTCATATACGATTGTATATTTGACAGCACGTACAGGCAGCATTAGTCAGGTCTCTTTGGCTTCAACTATTCAATTGTAAGCTTTCACGCTAGTTAGTTAGCTAGTTAGCAGTGGCTATGGCTATGGTGAAAGTTATGAATGTAAATTACACACAAATTGCAAGCTACTATAATAAATCATGGTGTACACAATCTCCCTGTAAAGGCAAATTGGCACAAGCTGTTGACAATGTAAGATCATTATATCTAGAAAGCTACTCTACCCTGACAGTCTTAGCGTATCTGTAACTATTCAAAATGTTTGATTTTTGTACTTTAAGTTGTTACTTTTGTTAACACCCAGTCTAAATATCAGATCATTGAATTATCCGAAAACTAAGGGTGCATCGATCATAATCGGCCAATTACCATTCTAAATAGGTTTTTGGTGATTGGCCAATCACCACGTCAACTTCCCTATCAAAAAATAAATAAAGTTTGGCTTGCCAGATTAGGAAAGCGGTCAAATGTATGCCAAAAAACATACAAGCCAATTTGCGTCAGTTAGCAGAATGTTAGTTCTGGCATTGAAAGTTCATTTCTGAGGTTGTGTTTTGAATTTGACAGCCTATGATCGTAGATTAGAACCAGTTTAATATACTGGATATAAAGCAGAGCCTATGCTGTCGCAATGAAAAACCTTTCATGCACGTTCAATGGCAAAAGGTGAGAATGCACCTAAGTCATCAAGCACACACGAACATGTAATGTTTGGATAAAACCTGATTTATTTAAACATGGTTAGGCCATGATTATGTCCTGCAGCCATGAGAAAAATCAGTGTTATTATGAAAGTCTGGGTAAAATTTCAACCTGCGATCAGAGATTGCACTGTTGGCAAATTGACAATTCCACTGTTAAAACAAAATAGTCAATGAGAATCGGCCTGATAAAACCTGATCGGTGCATCCCTACAAAAACAATATCCCACCTCTATCCCCCAATTTGTTTTAATTATAATTGAGTAATCATTCTCTCAGTTGATGCAAGCACACACTAAGCTAGCTTACATGAGGAATGGTAGAAAACTTTATTTGCTCTGGGTGGAAGTATTTCCACTTTGTTTTTAATCAAGCAAAAGGATGACAACATTGGACATCAACACTATTTGACTCCCCTGATCATTCACACAGAAGCACACAGGCAAGGCAATTGTAATTATGTTGAGCTATAAATGTACTCATGACATGATTCAATGGCTTCATCTACACTCATTTGAGATATTCCTTTGTTATATGTCAAATTGAGTTAAAAAGTTGGTTGTGTTTGTGTGTTGAACTCAAATTGTGATTACATTGCAAGCAGAACGTTTGACCTTTTCACACCACAGGCACAGTGAGTTGTAAAATATTGCTGAATAAGCAAATCCGCCACAAATTATCTGTCCAGTAACTAGCCAATATTTACACTACCATCCCATCCCACACTGTTAAAACTGATAGTAAAAGAAGACATTGGCAGAGCACATCCTGCTATAAGATATAAGATATAATAAGATTATAATAGAGCTAACCTTACCTATCTAGAGAAAAATGTATTGCTAAACAGTGTCCAGGTAAATTTACCAAAATCAAAAGGCACTTTGGTAGGATTATTCTGTATAGTAAGATTATAAATAGCAGGTCGATCTGTCGATTAACGTTAATCGACTATTCAGTGCACCCCCTAATCTGGATACAACACGCATGTTAATGTGATATGTAAGGGAAACCTCATGGGGCCTCGATTCAATTCAACCGCATGACTCGAATAGATAACTCCAACGTCAAGTGAAACTTACTCCCTAATGTTGTTAGTTCTAGTAACGTTAGTGCCTTAACCTAGTTAGTTAGTCCTCTCCAACCCAACTAGCTACGATAGCTAGCCAGTCATCGATGCAAAGTCCGACTAGAAATGTTTATATAGCGACTAGTTAATGCAACTATAAGGTCACTGTAACGTTAGAAGAAATCAGTGAAACCTGCTAAATGAGACTGGTCGCAATGGTTTGGTGAGTAAAGCCGCTTGCTTGGCCCTCGCCGGAGAAAGCCCTGAAACAGGCCATTAATGTTACTGTATATAGCTTAACGTTACTCAGAGACAGAGCTGGCTAACGTTTGCTAGCCATGCTAACGTGACAGCCCCAGCCAATAAAAAGAAACCTATTTTGTTCACAACGGAACGGACAGTCGTATTTATCTTTAAGGACAAACATAGATGCAAGTGTAAAAAAAAAAGCTTACCTTTTCCCACAGTTGAATTTATTCCAAAGGCGGTTGGCACAACATTGCACTGTCTACTAACATCAGCAGCAACAGCATCCAGCAGAGCTGTAAACACAACCCCACCAACCCACTGGCACTGCGCATGCGTCTGTCAATGCCCCTCTCCTGCCGAAGGAGGGGTGGCATACAATGACAATGATCCTTAAATACATACGTCTTCTGCAGAAAAATTGTCTCACGCCGTTATTATATCCGTTAAAGAAAGTTACTCGGATAAAGTGTATGCCGGAAATTGTCAGTTTAAGGTTTCCTGGTTTACAAACGCAAAGCATAACGGCTTCAATCCACCATTCTGCACCCATTTCAGGTCAAAATGGGTATTTTAAAGTGTTTCGCCGTTTATTCTTTCGTCCTCTGCCCACGCTAACGAAAAATGAACAATATTCTTCTTATAATACCTAATATTCCTTATATTTATATAGGGACTTTGAGTGTGTCTATAGTGCTCAAGAGTTAGTTTATAGTGAGCTTCATGGTACTTCATCTACTATAATATCACTATAATGTGCCTGTAAGGACTGTGAGGATGCGATATCACTATAGTATCCTATTTTTATTTTTTACTTCTATTCGGGGTCATTACAAACTTCGTTAGGGCTATCATTGGTTATTACACCTAACAGTTATTGAATCAATAGCTGTATGTCATCCAGCAGAAGGTATAAACCATAACTCAATCAAGCAATAGGTAATGTAATGACGCTGCCTATCTATGGTATATCTACCCGCAGCTGTAATCAAATAGGCATGGAGTTACTGAAAGAGGAAGTAGCCTCCTCTGTGATAGCAGACCCAAACTCAGGTCCACGATAGTTACCATGTGCAAAAAATAATCTCGGTAATCCGATCAAAATGTTAATATATTCCCCTGTGTATGAACGGGGTGGTCAGGAGAGACTGTCACCCTCTAATAACTTTGAGATTATATTTATTATACTGAGAGTCACTCACTGGCTGTTACCTAGGCAGTTCACTCTCAGGTTAATCTGACATGCAGCCTGCATGGATTTGACGCAGCACGCCAGGGGAAGGCAGCCACTTTTTACACACACTTTATACCAAGCTGTTGAGGAGAAAAGTGAGGCTTGTCGCTTGTGAATAACACCCACTGGCCCCGTGCCGCCATAACCTGCCTTTGTTGTGGTCTCGCTCTGCCTTCCTGCCCTGCCTGTCAGCCTGCTTGTTTCACCACAGTGTTAACCCAACTTTGGCCATCAGCCACAAAAACACTCTTCTCCTTTTAAGCAATAATTTGACCTGATAAATTGAACACACACACACACACACACACGTCCAGTTCAGTCTTGTTCCTTGTACCTGTAGCTGTAAGGGTGTAGTTGGGTGTTAACAGCGTTTCCAAAGGGCAGTTCAACCGTGGTTATTGAGGCTTCTTGTTCACTTCCCACTCCCTGCTTTTCCAGTTAGTCTGGAGATTGGATGTGTCTAGGTGTGAGACAGGAAGAGAGAGGTTTCATCATTGTGTTTCTGCTATGAGCAAAGTTCTTGTGGTGTACAGTCTAGACTATGGCTCGATTCATGGTATCAATAGAGTCAGTCAGTGTGTAAGGACTCACGTCTTCACACTAATATCTGACCAATGCAGGCATTCCAAGGGCCCATGAGAAAACTCAATGGACTGGGTCCCAATTATGACTAATGGAAATAAAGCATAATAATAATTCATTATTTTTTATAAGCCCCTTTGGACTCAAGACCTGGGATTTAGTTGTGTTGTGTAAAGCCACCAATCATAATGTGAGATTCAGAAAAAAAATGACAAGGGACACATAAACATGATTTGTTATTAATTTATTTGAGCATGCAATTTCAGGTGCTGAAATCTCCTTCTTCTAGTACCACCGGTCAGTTCAACACAAAAGCAGAATTCTGCTTGGCCAAGCTGTCTGTAAGTCAGTGCAATACAGGTGAGCAAACCAGAACATATACAGAAGAATCAATCAATCATTCAATCAGTCGACACTCAAACAGTTTGGCCATATCTTCATAGCACATAAATCATCATCATAGATTAGACCTATTCCCGTCCTGTATTACCGTACAGTAAGCAAAAGGGAAACCTTTCACAATGTGATATTTCCATGGAAATAAATGGAATACGTAACAGTATTATTCATTATGGGGACATTTTAGATATGCTGTCTCTTAAGGATTTTATTTTCCTCATTCTGAAACATTACACAACTGTCCCATTCATTGTAACATTTAAATATATCTGATTATCATAGGTTGTATAAATGAGTATCTATACTATAAGTCCATCTAATGATGGTGCCAGACTGTATACAATGACAGATGTGTACCATCTCTTTAATAGTTCATTTACATTTCAATCGAACAATAGATTTGCAAATAAAATGTCTAATAAAGACATGAATAGTCAGAAAACACCAGTTCCGTCATATGTTCCACAATTGACAAAAACAGGCTTTTTTTCATACAATATATAATAATGAGACAATTTCTTGGCTAATAAAAAATTTCAACAGTTTCAGCAAATTTTCAAAATTCAAAATGAAGAAGCAGACTTTGAATACCAAGAAGGAAATACCACAACAACAACGAAATGTGGTAATAACAATAATAGTATAATAATAAAATCTCTATTAATCAATAATTCATTTTCATGAGCAAACAAGTAAATGCTGCAGGCAAACTTCAATACTTGGCGTGGCCACACAGTGGGCATGTGCAGAACTCTTACAGCGCTGGGTGTGTTGTATCACAACTACAGAATCGTCATTACTCCTCCGCCATCACAAGAGGGACTATATTGCATGCATGACGCAGGATGCAGGGAGGGGGGGGGGGGGGGGGGGGAGTGGAGGGTGGGGGGGTATACTCACTGGCAGAGTGCAAAAGAACCACTGGCAGTGATGGGGTGGGAATGAGTGCAGTGCAATCAACCACTACAGCAGTGTTCAATTGACACTTAAAAGGAAATTGGGAGTATCACTTTGACATGAGTTCAATACTCACAATACTGTTTGTACATGGTACCCAGCCCTTTCCCGTAAGGATAGTAATAGCAAACATAATATTGATACCAAAAGGCAAAAGAAACACTGGCAAAGTAAACATTAGCAAACAATATAATCAACATCACACTTTGACCCATTTATGTCCTGGTTGAATGGGTCTGTTGTCAGCAAGTCAAATGCATGTAAATACTTCCATAGACTGAGTCATGTTGTAAATAAGTAGCTAAGCAACAGAAGTCTTCCCTGAGGGTTTCAGACAGACGAGGATCTAGCCACCCCTAATGGAACAAACCAGAACTACAAGAGAAGTACTCTGTTCCTCCACTTGACCAAGCCTAACCCCTTACCTCCATAGTTTTAGTTGAAGAATATGAAAAACAAAACGAAAAAAAAAAGTCCTTAAATTACACGGATTGATTGTACTGTACACAACATGGCACTTACATTACATGACTTCAAAGGTGAAGTTGTAAACCGATGCAGAGGGACCGTAGGTAGCTGAGCTAAACTGATGACCACATTACTAAGTGTATTAATACGTGAAGTCACCCTGCATGTGTTAGTCCACCCAGGAGAAGATAGCAAACACACATTTTGCTATTCATTCATTTTCTCAACCCGCTTAATGCTTTTCAGTGTCGCAGGGGGGGCTGGTATCTGTCCCAGCATACATTGGGCAGAAGGAGGGAGACACCGTGGAGAGGTCACCAGGCCATCACTTCACTATTCATTATGTTTCGTAAAGTTTTCACTCAAACTCAATAAGCATTCCTCTAATTCTTCACAGCCAGCCATTCTCTTTGCCATCCTCTAAAAATGGGAAGGAGGATATAATCTGAGGGGCAAGATATTAATGCTCCCCTCATAATATTTGTGAGAGGTAGCTGATGTGAGAGGGCGATAGATCAGAGATCACGAGGGAGCGTGCCCTCAAACAAATCTCATCAGATTTAGAAGAGGTGTAAACAGACTCAGAGCAGTCTTAATGACTTTTAAGTGGTCAAGTGATTTAATGCTGTTTATTAAAGTCATTAAGAATAAGCCACACATGACAAGGTTGCCTCAGATCCATGAAGGGAATGAAGCAAGGCCAGACTCATACTGCACAAAATTACAGTGAACTGGACTTTTTACAGTGCGTTGGATAACGACAGCGCGTGCCTGATGACGAGCAAACACAGATAAACATTAGACAAGATGATCGGTTTCATTTCTCTGATGCAACGTAAAACAACCAAACAAAACAAGAATAACAAAGATCCTCATACAAAATACCTCGACGGACAACTTCACAGAAGTTAGCAATGCTTCAAAGAAAACAAACCAAACTTTTAAAAAGTTAAAACAAAGACATAGCACGAAGAAACACGAGAAGTGGTGTCCCTCTTTTTTTGGAGGCTTTAGCTTGGTACATAAAACCAAAACATCTTGCACAACCACTGAATGTTGTGTACATATGTGACATATTTCCAGTAAATGTGATTGGATTGCAGTGCACAGAAAATGGCATGGGCCTACATGAATATAATCTCCAATGTTCAGTGTCTGAGGTCCTTCTCATGCAAGATACACCTCAGGAAACAGAACAGGAGTTACTATGCATTGTCAATGAACATGGACCAAAGTCACGGTCGAGCCCAACTTGTAGTTCTATAGAACACCTAGGAGAGAAAGGCCACAACATTATGTGTGTGTGTGTGTGTGTGTGTGTGAGGCTGTCTGTCTATGTGCACACATGAGAACAGTGAGACTGCTGCTTGATAGTGTAACCATGGTAACCACGGTAACAGGTAACGCCAAAAGAATATTTTTAAGCTTCACTGTAAGTTAGTATGGCGTGTGTACGTCAACTAAGAGGTAAACAGAGGTGATTACTATTGTGACTGCTGTAGAATACATAGTATTGTGCAGTCATCAAAAGGGTCCCGACCAAAACGTTTTTTTTGTTGCAATCCTTATTAAACAACCAATAAACTCCATTTGAACGTGTATAAACTGTGTTTGTGACAGTGTGCCATTGTGTTCCGTGATCCCATGACGGAAGAGTAAATCTGGAGGTCAGAGTTTAAAGATCATGTGACTCACAAGTGGGACACAGACAGAGGCTTGTCTGACTTTTAGCCCACGGGCAGCAGTGCAGACCTGTTGCCGTAGAATTTTTCTTGGTGGGTCTACAAGGCTTTTGAAACAGGATTGTTCCCGTTTTCACTCCCTAGTATTTATTACCCCTGAAGCTATAATCTAACCCAGCGGTCTCAAGCTGCGTGGGGCCACGGCTACGCGAGGCAGCTTAGACCCCTGCACGCAACAATGTCTTGCCATGCACACAAACAAAAATGCACAAACAATGATATTCTGAGCAGGACACATTTTTAAAAACAAGATTATAATGGACTGTCTTTTTGTCTTTTGGCTCGTCTACTCAGGTTTAGCTCTGAACCAATGACCAATGAAAGTGACTGACAGTGTTTACATGCACATTCAGTGAAAGCTTACCATGTGTCAGACTACGAACATCATAATGACAAACACCTCACACTATTCTCCTGGCAACCACATTCGCACTCATGTTGTAACTGTGAGGAGCTTTTTTCTCTCTATTGTGCATCATTCCCGTTTGTGCAGCAATGCATGGTATTGCATGCCATTGAACGAATTGTTGAGAGAGAATTGTGCTGGTGAAGGATGATCTCAGCTGTCACTTAGCACCTGCTCCATTCATTTGGCCAAAAGTTGTTTTTTTTGAGACCATGAGGATGTCAGCACATACACGATTGATTGAAAAGTGTGCTGGCGAGCTTCACACATGATGTGTAGATCTCATTCTCTACAGGCTAACACATTTTCTACATTCCAACTTTCTGCTGTTCTCACATTGTTGTGACCTTGATAGAAAATATAAGAATAATATTTTTTTATTATATGACCAGATTATATGACAAGATCAGTAGACCTATTATACAAGGCAAGCCATGGCAAGCCAATTGCTGTTTGATAGGGATTTTGTAAGTTAAAGTTATTGGTAGTTTGGTGGCTTAAGAAAAGGGGATTCTTTTAGTTGAATGGAAAAATTTCCAAAACAGTTTTCTTATCATGGTAGCTGGTACAATGTGCCAGGATATAGTGCAATTAAATATAGTAAATGATCTTATATTCCAGACGTGGACTACAGCGACATGATACAGAGTGCGCTTGGAGCATGGGGACATTTTGGGAGTGCAGTGATGGTGCATGAGCATAAAATGAAAGGCCTCGTGCAAACTTGTTATGCATGTGATGTGAAATATCGGTAATAGCTTTAATGTGTTTTTATTTTCTGCAAAGTGAACGGATATACAGAAGCAGGAGAGAGAGAGAGAAACTGTAAATCTGCCAATGGTGTTTGATTCACAGTCACTATATTGTTGAACGTGGACCTGTTGTGTGTAGCACAATCAAATCCGTGTGCCAATATATTGTGTGCACCAATTGATTTTGCTTTTTTGTGATGCTTGTTGTTTTTAGAAAACACTGATGATTTAGTACTTTATGCTATACTGTATTTATTTTCCCAGGTAACGCACCTGAGTACTGGGAGGAAGATGGAGAGAATCTGGGTGGGATCGCAGTTCCCGCTGTTAATCCACACTACATAACAAGATGAAGGCTGATGAAAACGAAATAAAGACTTAAATAAAGGCTTTCACACAGTATCAAAATAAAATGTGACGTAAGCTGAAAAAGTGGTGCTACTGAAGAAGAATCACGCGACTTGTTGTCATCTACAGGCTTATTCTGTCTGACTGATGTAAGATGGCATGCAATATGGAATATTAGACATGAGTCTGTCTTTGCCAGATTTGTTGACAGCTGCTTGTTTTCAAGCCAAACAAGCAAATCCAAAAGGATGTGTGTGAATGTCATGTGGGTGACGTCTGTGTATACGTGAACATGAGTGAGGTGGACAACCATCCACTTTCATTGCTGCTTATAAAGCAATAACAGCCGGGTGTTTGTCAAGAACAAACTAGGTGATGTATAAAGCTCAAGGTCAAGTGAACAACCATCAGGTGAAGGCGCTCTGAGATCCCCAACCTATCTCCTATCCTTAACCATAAGAAGGGAAATGGCAAACCTGACTCCAGTTAAGCAGCTAAATCACACATACACCCTTTATGGGCATAACCAGGAAAACCACTAAATTCTCTATGGAGCTGTACATTGGTGCGAATCACCACTTGGACGGGAGGACAGTATTTTCTCTTGCTCCTCGCTACAGGAGGCAGTAAAGAACGTTCACTCGTATACTAAACTTTATTTGGGCATGTGAACATACGTGATAGCTGAAAGTGGCGTTCCCTTTAACCAAAAGACTCATCTTTAGTTTGGTGTAGGTCAGTGTGAGACTTTATGTCCCCCTTAGCTTCCATTGAGCAGCATCTCTGTCCCAGGGGTTTCGGGACAGCCCCGCGTGGTAGTGTCCCCAAGTCGAGGAGGTCCAGTCCGCATCACCAGCTTGCCAACCCCTAGACCTCCTGAGACCAACCCTCCTGGAGACTTCCTGGAAAAAGAGAGAGAGACAACTGCATATGGCTGGGTGGGGGTGGAATCAATACAAAGAGAGGACAAATGGATAGAGGGAGAGGGCAAGGAGGGAAGGAGGGAAGGGATGGATGAATGGGCTGGCAGACGGATGGATGGATAGACTGACAAATGCCTGTATGGATGGAGCTACTGTGGCTGTCTGCTCTCATGCTCTTTCACCGCAGGTTATTGTGAAGTTGAAGCGGTGGGAGCAGCTCAGGTTGAGTGCAATTATGTGAAACAGGTAGGCGGTTACCACGGTAACTCACCTGAAGGCCATCTTTTTCAGTAGGTGTGTGTCCACTCTTTCGGACGAGGGAGCTTCTGTTTGCGGGTGCTCCTCCACGGGGGACGGGAGGAGGTGGGCGGGGTCCTGAGACTGAGGGACGGTCAGCTCTAGAGACTCCTTTGGAGGCAGAGACGATGAAAGATTTCGGTTTGGTCGTGTACTTACATGTATTACTCACAGAGGACTTTGCAACGCAGTCCATGACTTGGACGTGACATCAGTGTGTTGTTGACGCCGCCATATTGACTCCCAAAACAGCATTCAATTATAACTGCAGACTATAGTGACAAGTGACAATGTCTCACCTGACTTCGAAGAAAAGAAGATATTTTAAAAAGAAGATGTGGAAGATGGAAGATGTGAGCGTCTCTGTCACCACTAAAGTCTGCAGATAAACCCGAAGGCCTGAAGGCGTACAGGAGTACCGAGGCATTCGTGTATTTCACTTCATTGTGGGCGAACTATCCAAAAGTACTTCATCTTCAAGTTCCTGCTCACCAGATGACAGTACATTTCTAAAGTGTTGCTACTCACGGCTCTCTCTCTGTCAGTGGACAAACAATACATTTTTGCGCACTCCAACATGACAGACATCTTTTCTACTCTATTCTACCACCTACGCTGTGAACAAGCTCCGCTCTATAATATCATACTGACTTGAGACTTGATGTCTTGGTGGTCTGAATCCTCAATGTCCAGAACACACAGTTCCAGCTCAATATCCCGGTCCGGTTCTGGTTCGCTCTCTGCCCGGTTGTGGACCCGCTCCCGGCCGTGGCTGTAGTTGGCCTGACGGGCCTGCAGCTCGGACATCATTTTCTCTCCTCCGCTCATTGACCTCCGGCGGCCGTGCTGCTCTGATGCACAAAGCTGCTCACTACACTCACACACACACACACACGGATACAGACAAACACAATTGGTTGCCTGGTTACACAATATGGCACTGTATCCTATAATAATTGTAGGAGCCATTTTTGTAGTATTTGTAGTTTAAATGTGTGGACTTTTATTTTGATAAATGTGTGGACTTTTATTTTGAAATGTCTAAATGTCAGTGAGTTGATTTGATGGAGGGCACCTGTATATGGCAGGTAATGTTTGGTTTTCGAATGGGATGGTAGCGGGAAGCTACAGTTTTCGACCACACACACACACACACACACACACTTCAGAATACTGGTTTGGAAACATTTTTCTTTTTGTTTGACAACGTAGATTTTGTGTTTAATAAATACCAAGCAAAAACATCAACTTTGGATACATGGATCTTCTTTGGAACGTGCGTCAAAACGAACTACTACCGTCTCAGTAGTGGCTTACTGGAACACAAGTAGAAAGCCCCTACAATAATATTAATACAAATTGAATTTAATTGATTGAAGTAGCATCTCAATGCACTGGAAGGAGAGGAGGAGAAGAAAAGAGAAGAGGGCTTTTCCAAGTCCTTGTCTTGCCAGTGGGTCTTTACCAGAGAAAGAAAGAGCAGCCTAACAACCAGCTAGCTGCTCTATTTTTAGTCTGACCATAGAGAGGAAATGACTGCAGCACAAGGAGATAGGAGACAAGGGTGAGAGAGGAAGAGTGAGGAGCAACGAGAGGAGAGGAAAGTGTGACCAGAGTTAAGAAACACAGTCAGGAGCAAACCTCACCCACACACTGTAGGAGGGAGGAATCCAGTGCTGGGTTTCAGTATCCTCCCTATATTCATTCAGTGCTGCACTATATATTCCTTCGCAATGGTGGCGATGTTCTTGGCTACTAATACTGACCATACTGACACTCAGACACCATACAAGAACACAAACCATTTAGCTATATTCACAGTTAGTGTTTTAGTCTAACCCTAACTCACAAAAACAAACAAATAAACAAAGCAAATAAATATCTAAACAATGTTTTCTTTTTGATGCAATTGTGACGGCAAAGTGGGTCATTCAACACTCAAAGCAACATCTCATAGATAGAGCTCACATAAAGTGAAGACAGTTAATCATCTAATTTAATCTCTTTCATGAGAGATTATCGTCCTGCAAATTGTGGAAAGGCTTTGCACAGAATTGAGGTATATAATAGTTAATAGCTAGCAGTATTAAAATAATGTGTTTCACAAAATGTTCACAAAATGATTGTGGAAACGATAACAATGCAACTGTAAATTGTTTTCTTATTGAAGTGCTGAAATTAAATCCTGACTCTGGATGCTCTAGATGCATCAGCCTACCTGTCTTATCGATGGAGACAAAAAGTCAAACCTCACCGTGACATTTTCCTGTGTAAGTGCTAATTAAAACATACACCAATTCAACAATAAATGCCTACAGAAACAAAAGCCCTGTTTCCTTTTCCTCAGACACCATGCGGTCCTGGTGGGTGGAATTCATTTTAAAGAAACCACAATTTGCACCTGTGCACTGAATCACTTTCAATGTTTGTTCTGGTCCCACCTGCCCACTTTTGATCACCCCTCCCCGTGTTATGTCCCGCCCCCAACATCCTGTTTCAAATGGACATACCGCATGTTCAATTACGGAAGCAAGACACCACTGAAATGCTGTTTCCTTGTAGCTTTAACTAATTAAACAAAGCAAAGACAGCTCTTTGTTCAGTCTGCCACAAGATCCTTCATCAACAGTTGAAATTCACCCTGACAGGCCACGAGTCCTCTTCTCCTCTTCTCACCAGCATCACGTGACATGCACAGTCTAATTTCAACTTTGACAAAGATCCTTTGAAACAGCCATGGGGCGGTATTTGAACCGAGTGAGCTTACACCAAAGGGCTATAGTTGCTATGCATTGTGGTTCAATGTGTAAAATGAATATCACAATAACTATAAGCAGTTATTTTAAACTATCAAATTGATGTTTGTGTGTTTGTTTTTTAGCATTCCTTTAGAAAACCATTATTTCAACACAATATGATTCTATTGAAAGATAATAAACGATATTGAATTACTGCCCAGCCATGATTGTGTGTGTCTAGGAAGCTGCCATGTATTGTGCGTGAATGTGTTGTACCTCTCTAGGAAGCTGGAGTGGCTGGAAGAGTCTGAACCTCTGGAGCTCCACCTGTAGTCACCGTGATCCAAGTGGGGGCTGTAGTCTGTAACAGCAAAACAAAGGAGGACAAACAATGGACAGGAAGTAATAAAAGCAACAACATCTTTTTATTGAGCTCTAAAACAACAACAAAGGGAGAAATAAAGAAGCTTATTTTACAACTTCTTGTTCCCTCTCTCTGTTCCTGTGGCAGACTTGTTATAGCCTATTCTCTCGTCTTTCCCTGCCTCCCTGTTTTTATCCCTCCTCACCTCTGAAGTTGATGGGTGTGGTGCTAGTGCTGCCCTGGCAGGCCGTGGCTTGGACAGGATCGGTGGTGTGGTAGCCAGTACGAGCAGCCCTGGATATGGCGCCCCATTTGGAGATAATGGGCCCCTCGCCGAAGGGAATGATAGGGTCTTCGTCTTTCAGGCGCCGGTAGGGGTCCAAGGAGTTCAGCAATCTCTTCCCTACACCGCTACCGCTAACACCACTGCCTCCACCTCCCCCTCCATTATTATCCAACTCCTGTGTGAAAACAATACGGACGCAGTCAGGCAGAGAGCGCACACACACCCAAGTCGAGATAAGTTAAAAAAAAAAAGTGTTACTGTGTGTACGAGTGTCTGCGTGTGTGTGTGACGACTCTCACCGAGCGCTCTGAGCAGGAGTGAGCCGAGGTGTGCGCCAGTGTTTCGGGCTCAAAGGGGCTGATGCAGGGGCCGACGGTACCACAGGACCACGGGGAGTAGTGGGCTAAACTCTCCTCACCTCTGTACCTGCAGCCCACACACTGGCCTCCACTACCCTCCACATGCTGAAGGAGAGAGGTTTAAAAACAATGAAAAGCTATAAAACTTCCTCTTGCTTCTCTTCATCCTGGATATGGGAGAGAGATGTTCATATTCCCAAATCTAGATTGAGCTTAATAGGAGTTGATTTCCTTTAAAAATGAAGTGATCTCTTTGCTATGCTATTAAACAAAGCTTTACTCAACTGAAACTCCTTGTTTAAGTCTCTCTCTCTCTCTCTCTCTCTCTCTCTCTCACACACACACACACACACACACACAAGTACCGTGATTGTGCATTGCTATGGTATCTTCCTCCACAGTTGCTAAGCAACTATCTCCCACTTAAATAGCATTGGACACAACAGCAGCACAGCTTTTGGGATGGGAATTAAATCCAACACACAGACAAACACCGTAAACTGCACAAGCAATTAATGAATTTCGGTTTCAGAGGGTTGCAGTGAGAGTATAGACGAACTAGTCACGATGCCGTATACATTTCACTGTCATATCTATGGATGCTATTAAAGACGCTCCCTCCCTGACATATTCCTGTTTTATAATACTGTGTGTGTGTGTGTGTGTGTGTGTGTGTGTGTGTTCTCTCTTACTCGCTCTCTCCGTGTCCTGTGATGGATTCACACACACACACACACACAAACACACACACACACACACACACCTACCTCTGTTCCGAAGTCAATGGTGAAGATGGGGGAGGACTGGGAGGGCCTGTTGGTGTTGCCATGGTGATGGTGGTGATGGTGATGATGATGCGTCCACTGTTCCTGCTTCCTTCTGAACAGATCCTCATAGCCCAGAGGAACGCGGCCATAGTCCTGACGAAGGAGGGGTGTGAACGGAAGAGAGGTGAGGGGGGAGAGTGAGAGGACCATTAAACACACCATCACATCGAAGCCGTGATGCTGGTCCACTCGCTACTAGAGTTCAGAGACCAAATTGGACTTCCAACACACAAATGAACAATACTTCTATTTAGAGCAATAGAGTTTTTAGTTCAATTCAAGTTTATTAAGTTTTCAGTTGTGTCTTAACAGAAGATACAAAGTTACAGTCAAAGGAGCTTCGTCTGATTGAAGAAGACACATAATGACCAGGCTTTGATAAATACACAGGAAACATTTTGAGGCAGTATAGCTGTGCAGGTTTAGTTATTTGCCATTTTTGTTTTAATTTTTTCCCACTACAGTTTTCTTCCTTATTCCTTGCACTATTTAATGTACATAAATAGACTTTGTCCCATACGACAAATGCCTATCCAAATGCAACACCGGCGAACGATGCTGTCTCTTTCGCGGTGCTGAAGCCGATAATGATTTGGAAGACGATTATGAACAGACAGCGGGGAGGAGCGGGGGAGGCAGAGACATATTTGGGTATGAAGTAGGAGGACTACGGAGGAGGTGGAAGATTCATACTGTAGCTCTATAGCGAAACCGGGAAGGTAGAGAGGTGAGATAATATGTGGGTGTGGAGAGAAAACGAAGGAAAGGAAATGTTGCTCAAACGAATGCAGCAATGAAGTCGTAGAGGCATGGGTTGGGTGTGAGGCAGACCTGCATCGGTTATAACGTTGCTCATTTGATTTAGAAGTGCTTGACGTGAAAGATTGATCTGAATCTGAAGTGATTGGTTTCGAGGTGATGTGATGCGTGTCGATCCACCTACCCTGTGTAGCCCTGCACGGTGTTCTGCCCCAGAGCAGTAGTTGCTATCTAGAGAGTTGAATCTCTCCCTGAGTGGAGGCTGGTAGACAGAGGAGTGCAGCACCTCTGGGGGCAGTGAGTTACTCCTGGCATCTTCTCTGTGGTACAGCTGTAGCAGTAATCATCATCATCATCATCATCGTCATCATCGTGATAATCAAAATAGACAGGTTTCATCACCAGTAGCATAAATCTCACCTGAGGCCTCCATACTCTCCTGCTGTCATAGAGGGGAGCGTAGACGCCATGGGCCGGGGTCAGGGGCCCATACTGAGGCTGCCCTGGGTGGGGATGGTAGGGGTGAGGTCCCAGTCGGTCTCTGGGCGGGGGCGGCGGGTAAGCGGAGGAAGAGGAGGAGGAAGGGTGCACCGTCTGAGGGTCGGTGGGGTAGGCGGACGGCGGGGGGCCGACGGATGGGGGCAGGGAGGATTCCGGGACGTTAGAGGATCGGAGGAACCGAGCCATGCAGGGCTTGTGAGTGGGATGGATGGTGGATGGATAGTAGGAACCTGCTGGAGAAGAGGAGGAGGAAAAGGGAGCAGCATGAGAGGGGGAGGTGTCAAAAATAAATTCGGTCGTCTGGACACACTGAAGATGTCTGCGTGACAAAACATAAAACCAATTACGTGATGCGCATGAAAACTCACATGACGGCTGATACGGGGAGTGGGGCTCCTGGTAGTACAGCTCTGACGCCTGAGAAGGGTGTGGCGCCCGCAGCAGGAACGGGCCGTGCTTGGGCATGGGAGCGCCGCAATCCCCACGCCCGATCGTTGTCAAGGGAGACGACGCGGAGGAGTGGCTGACCGGAGTCCTGGGGGGCGAGACAGGCTTCCTGGAGCACAGAGAGAGAGAGAGAGAGAGAGAGAGAGAGAGAGAGAGAGAGAGAGAATGTGGTCAGCAATGGAAGATGTGTAAGGATCAAAGAATAAGTGAATGAAATAATCTTACTGCTCCATTGAACCCGAGTTGGTTCTGTTGGTGCCGGACAGCCCGTTGGAGCCATTAGCCCCATTCGATCCATTGGGTACCACTCTCTTCATCTCCTCCATCATGTCAGCCCCCCTGGAGATGAGCTGGGGGTGAGACAGGACAGGGACGCCCTCCATTAGGGTGCTCCCTGCATTTTCTCCCGCCCCCTTCAGACCCACTGACACATCCGACGGGTGGATGCTGCCCTCTAAGGTTTTACCCATCACCCCCTGCGCCAAAGGGAAGGGACGGCCCACGCTGCTGATCTTCTTATTCCTCAGTCTGAATCTGGAGAGAGGAGGGGCGAAGGGAAGGAGGTGTGGATAGATAAGTGTGTTGTGATTGGATGCATGCACGCCTGTATACAGTGTGAGTGCGTATATGTGTGGCCTCAGTGTTGCAGTAATATTATAACAGGAGCTTTCTTGTATTTCTGACCCTATAGGCTAGGCTAACACGTTAATATGATGTGCTTCTTCATCTGTTTCAGCTTGTCCTCCATTTCTGCACGAGCGTCTGCGACTGCCATGCATGTGAGTTGATTTGTATTGTAGCATTAGCTATTTTTATTCAAATTATACAACAACAAACTAGGCCATACAGAATTATATGTTTTTGTATATCATGGATATACAAATATATATGGTGTGTGTGTGTGTGTGTGTGTGTGAGAGAGTGTTCACTTACTTCTCCAGCTCATCCTGTGTGTGTGCAAATGTACAGTTGGTTCCTCTGGGACAGCCACCTTGCTGGCGGAGGTCTCGACACATACTGGTCTTATACTTGCTGTTGGCCTGGGGCTGCGCAGGGCACAGACACGATGCACATGAACAGTAAAATACATTTTGAAAAATGAAAAAAATGTTTGTCACAGATAGCCACGACTTATTTACCAGAAATAGGGTTATTTCATATTTCATATTTTTTTTTAGACATGACTGTTGGGATGATCCCTTCCATCTCTCTCCTTATTACTTATTGTATTACTTTATGAGTACTTCTCTTTCATATGATTGTCATCTACAGTCAAAGGACAATTATGACTCTGACTCTTGAACTCACTTTGTTGTTGATTGAGAAATTCAATTTTTCTGTGGCACACTTGAGTCGCTCTGAATAAGAGCATCAGCAAACTATTAAATGTAAAGGCAAAAAGGTTCTTAACCATTGACAAAAAAATGGAATAAATGAGGCTGTGCGGGTGTCAAGCTCATGTCAAGATGTTCTTTTCAGTTTATGCTTCAATTCACAGTGTGTATCTACTGCTATGACTAATTCACTCTTTCCAAGGTGATTTCATGATTTATTTGTAACACTTATGATTGATGACACGAAGTTAGTTCATGTTATGGTTGGACGATACGGAGGGAAGGTGATGTCGGGGGAGTTGAGGTTTAACTATTGCACATAAACACCACATGAAAAATGACTAACTTTTAAGAAACTCACTCGCAGTTCCAAAGGCGGCTACACAGCTAGCTGGCTGCCAATTAGCAGTATGTCAGCTTTTTTATATGTGAGTTTTCAAAGCCACGTGATGCAGCTGATCGTTACAGAGAGACCAAAATGCAGGCACATCGGTCACAAAAACTGCAGATTTATTTAATGTGGCAAGGAGAACAGTCTCAAAAGTCATGACCACCTGTGCCAAGCGCAGCAAAGGGAATGACTGGTCATTAGTTGAAGCAGATGGAAATTAGCTTATTGCTAAATCTGGTGCAAAGCATCTTTTTGTTCTCATCTGAGAATAACTAATGTTTTTTTTTGCACATGGTCCCTGTCAAAAATAAACTCAATAAACTCAAACTCAAGCTCACCAACAGGGATGGATGGACACAGGGCAGTTACTAAAATTCAATTATTAAATCACTACCTCCGTGACAGTCTCACAAAAACACTACATGAGCTTAATAGAGCTGGTATTTATGGCATCGATGCCACTTGGAAACTGCCTGTATCCAAGGCCAACATAACATGATGTAAGGAGCACAAAAACTGGTATGTGCTGTAAAGTATTCCTGTTATTTTGTTCATTCTGTATGGGCTCATTGGTGCAATCATTTTGATTAGCTGGACTTTACCTTGTTTGTGGCCTTTATTTTGAAACTTCACTGCCTGTTGTTTGTAGAGCAGAGGTGATACTGTGATATTTCGGCCTTCAGTGCAGGGCTGACTTCAACCTGTACTCACTCTATGTATTATTTGTGACCAGTTTTGTTTTCTGTCAATCACAGCTAACTGCTAATTGTTAACTTTTCTTATGGTACAGGTTAAATTACTTGCTTGCCATTTCTTCCTATGTCTGATGAAGAGCACTGTGGCTCGAAACGTCACTAGGTGGTAATAAACCTGCAAAAGGGAGCTATGCAGTGTGCAGACTTTATTTCTCTTACAGGTTACATGATCAACAGGAATTTAGCTAGCGATACACAAGCGTAGATGCTAATGCAAACCATCCCATGTCCTTGTAACCATCTCAGCTGCTGCAGCCAGGAAGGAAGTGTGTTATCTACCATTTCGGTGGTCTTCAATGGTGCTTGGATGGGGCAGTGGTTAACTTCTCCTACCCAAGATAGTCATTCTTCACTATTCTGTACTTTTCCGCTATGCAGATATTATGTTCATAATCTGCCGCACTGGCTGTAACCCACCTCAATCCATGCAATATATTGCCTATATAAAAATATAACCATTACCCATCACATCCCATCACATCAGTGTACCTGTGGAGTGTCGTGGCTCTTCTTGCTGAAGTTCTGGATGAATTCCACCAGTCCATGAACCACCAATTTGACAGCTAGCATCACACTTTCCAGCTCCTCCCACGATGGTGCTGGTGCATCTACACACAGATCAACAACAGTGTATTGTAACGTCCGTTGTAAAAGTTCATCCACTCAGCATCTCTCTGTATGAGGAGCCGGTTAACCAGGAGCCGCCCACTGGTTTACTAACATCTAGGTAGCTAGTGGGATTTTCCATAGACATGGGAGGACAAGTCTTATATCAACTAAACAAACCAACAGATTGTGTTAAAATCATCTTGCAGCATCCAGTTACATAAGCAATTACGTGGCGTGCACATTTATGTAACTTTTAAGGGAAAAAGCTTGTAAGTGCAGAGATGACGTCTCTTCACTGTAACAAGCGGCCAAAATTATTGTGCCTTTTTCTGGTGGGTGGCAGTGAACTCTAGCCAAAGACCAGAACTACCTCTGACTAGACCTCTTAGCTGCCTCTGATATTGACTAAACTCTTCTAATCGAATTACCTGTTGACCTGTTGACAATGTGAGTTGATGTACATCATACAATATTCTAGGACAGGGTTGTACAATATCTGACTTCTTGTCATACCTGGATTACGCTGTAATGCTGGAAACACATGGTCATTTCACGACAATGTCATGATAGAGTGAAATAGAGAAGCCACTGCACAATGGGACGACAATACAAGAGCCCATCCTGTTGTAACCCCCATGCCAACGACGTCACGGACGCTGGAGGGAGCACTTTTCCGTTACCTTTTGGGACTATCGTCGGCTCATTCCTTCAAGTAAGACGGTGTATTTTGGGACTATCGTCTGTTCATTTATTCAAGGAGGACACTTGAACTTGAAACTTTGGAGTTTATTTTCGTTTTGATATATATATTTAATTAGCAAAAAGGGGTACCTCAATTTATATAGTTTCATTTAGGGTTGTGCACAACCATAGCAGCTGCAGCTTCAAGGTGTACACAGTGTAAAATTGTGGGTATTGTCAACTGTATGTGAATGCATATTTTTTTTATATAAGTCAATATAGAAACTGATATATACTGATGTCCTTTTTTTACATACGCTACAGCTCAAAGAATATTTTCTTTTGAACTCAAGACATTCAGTGGTCTCAGACCCTGTGAGGAAATAAACCTTAGGTATCCATAAATGGTGAATTCTCTTGTTTTCGTTCATCAGTACTAATAGGTTACACTGTCATGTCTCAAAAGTAAATCATATTTTGATGTGCTTTTATTTAACTCACTAGGTCCATCAGCAACACAAATCGTTGTGTAATTGGACTATTTTTCTGTGAATTGTTATGTTATTCAACCTTAGCCTACTTCCCTTTAAATAGAGATGGGTGTTGCAATCATGCACAGCCTATAGCCTTATACAAGCATCTCTGCCTTGATTTGTACGAATGTTTTCAAGGAAATGGGAACTGCTTCATGTGTGGACAGCCACACGAGACTCAGAGCTGTCCAAAACAACTCCCACTGGAGATCTCTAGCCACATGATGCCTTTGCCATGGCAACAGTAAAACAGTGGCAATTGTCATGACAACATTATTAAATATTAGGGTCCTTTTATATCCTTTCTATTTTTTCTCAGATTAAGTTATTTTTTGTAGATTTTTTAAAATCCATTTTAACCAACTGCTGATTTGACATTTAATATGGTCGTTGCACATTGGCTCATCTCTTGACTTTGACAGTTTTTGCCTTAATGTGAAGATGAAGCATTGTATGGATGACAATGATGACTGTCTGTCTGTCTGTCTATCTATTGATCGGTCTGTCTATCTATAGCATGTATGAATGCTGATTTGATGAGAGTGCCCATTCTGTTGTTAGCCAATAGAGTTAGCTGTAGTCTAACTCTGTGGCGAACAATGTGAAGAGAAATAAACACCTGGATTGTGGTCTATGTTGGCCAGTAGTTCTAGGTGTGGTCTAAGGCTAGTGAGGTTGGCAGGGTCTCCTGTCCTCTGGAGAACGATTGTCAGCTCCTGGACACTCTTAGCAAACGACTCTGGAGACTGCAGCTGTAGTAGCAGATGGAAAGAAAGAGAGGCCAGAGAGAGAGAGAGGAAGAGGAAGAGACAGAGAGAGAGAGAAAGAGAGAGACTCATATAAAACCTATATTCCCTTATGGACATCACACACACCCACACACTGCGACGGTTTGACGAGTTGTTTGGCGTGCCAGCCGGGTCTCTCTCCTGTCATGTAAGATTAGTCAACGTTGGTTTGCCTCAACCCACGAAGGATGCATGCACTGGACATCAAAGTATCCTAACATACACCCTACAAATAGTGACAGATTCAAGAAATCACTCAAACTCTTCCGTGCAAGCAGAGATATATTGAAGCGGTAGTGAGCATGGGTGAGCATGAATGTGCATGTGTGCAAGAGTCCGAAACAAAACACAAATCACTCGATTCCCAGAGTCCACATCTTCCTCAATTCAGTTCAATGTAATCCCACTCAAAATGATAGTCTAACACCCCGTTAACATGGACGTCCTGCAACACCCTGAGGTTCCTAAGCTTCACACACACTGCATAGAGTGCCATAGAGAGAGAGAGAGAGAGAGAGAGAGAGAGAGAGAGAGACCTTGTGAATACAATGTTATCAACCAACCTCCTGTGCTTCTGTTCTCCAGAGTGTTGTAATATTCGCCATTTGAAATTTCACAAGCGCCTTTATCAATAATGGATGTTGAAATTGCGTTTCCACCTAACAGTACCTTGTCAATGATGGACTGCATGTGCGACTTGTGGACCAGGTCTCCGTACAGCAGAGAGGACCACTGTTCGGGTGAGATCCGCAGGCCCGCCTCCATGGCAATGTGGACGATCTGAGCGTCGTGTTCTCTCCTCAGCGCTTCGTACGTACGAAACTCTTCCTTCAGCTGCATCAGTGACGAGTCCTCATCACGCTTAGTCACCTGGGGGAGAGCGAGGGACAGACGAGGGAGACAGAGAGAGGAAATGAGAGAAAGGGGGGAGGGGAGGGAGTACAAATTGAGAGAGGGAAGAGGATGATGTTATATCCAGTATAATACTCATAGAGCGTGTTGAGCCTTGTGTCCCCGATACAGTGAAGAGAAGGAATAGATGAAGACTCAACTCACTCAAACGTAATAGAAAATACCATTTTTGTTTCCATGACTTTTCTATTTTTCCTATTGACAATACCAGTTTACCAGTCATGTTTGTTCGTACTTGGTGTCTTCAGACAAATAAACTCAAACTCAGATCAGATGGAGGGATTCCCCCCTTCTCAGAATCTGCCCTATGAGTAATCATCATAAGACACCAACACGTGCTATCAGTTACAGTTCAAAAAAATCTGGCGAGTGCGGCAGTCATAAAATTAAATCTGAACTCCATTTGTCTATCTGTCTGTGTGCCTGTCTCTCTCTCTGTACCTCTATCCTGTCTGTCTGTCTGTCCTGTGAGGCGGAGCAACAAGGGCAAATATAGACTGCTGTTGCATCATGGGTACATAGCTAACATTTCTGCCCTATCAGCCATGTCTGCCATTCTTACAAACTGGCTAGCACTCTCTTAATCACATAACACACACACAGAAATACACACACACACACAAAATATACCCACTGAAGCCTGGATCCGCAATATAAGATATAAGAAGAGAGGGCAACATATTTGGGATTGATGGTAAAAAAAACAAAACGTTTGTCAGTGTGGAGCATTTTGTCAATTTGAGCACAAACCACAATTTGTGACATAAATAAGAGCAGCCGTTTCAAACAGTGAGCAGCACTATCTCTGGGTGTGGTGAACCAAACTGAGGCCACTTTGTTCAATTTGACAAAGTCGATGTTACAATTTGTGTTAGTCAAGTTCTTTAAAACGTGGAGTCGTAAATGACGCTGCTTGTTTGCACGTTCTTGTATGTGTGCATGTGATGTGTATCTTTGTGTCTGTGTGTGTGCATACACGTGTATGCTCCTACATGCACGCACGTGACAATCTCCAGGCCGCTGTACCTTGAAGCAGGAGGCCCTGTAGAGAAGCTGCACCACATGGCCTATGCTGGTCTTGGAGGCCTGGGGGAACCGGGCCTCTAGCTTCTGGACTACAAACAAAACCAGCACTTTCCTGGACAGAGCGGAGCCATCCTCCAGAGCCAGTAAAACTAGCTTCAGGGCATCTTCTTGCATCGCTTGGGAGGAAGAGTGAGAGGGATGTAGGGAGAGAGAGCATGACAGAGTGAGAGAGGGGGGTGGGCGGTGGGTTGGGTGAGAGTGGGGGAAAGAGGGATAGAGGGATGAGGAGAGGGATTAAGGTGAGAAATCAGACAGAAATACTGAGCATGCACACATTCAAACACACACACACACACACACACACACACACAGGTAAGCAAGCATACACATGCAAACACAGCAAACATTTGAATGACACATTTCACACAGAACACCCAATAAAATGACTCTTCTGCATCTGTGTGCAAAAGCCTATTTCTGACGTATAGAGAGGTTATTACAACCAGGTGTCCTCAGTCTTTTCATTGAACTCATTCCGTTATCATGATGAGAAACGGAGTCTCCCAGTCAGAATCTGCCCTATGAGTAATCATCACAGGACACCGGGTCAGAGAATCTATAGGCTTGGGGGTCAGGCAATTTTACCAATTATTATGTTTATTATTATTATTATTATCATTATTATTATTATTATTGTCATTGTTATTATTATTGTCATTATTATTATTATTATTGTTATTATTATTATTATCATTATTATTATTATTGTTATTATTGTGATTATTATTATTATTGTGATTATTATTATTATTATTATTATTGTTATTATTATTGTCATTATTATTATTATTGTCATTATTATTATTGTTATTATTATTGTGATTATTATTATTATTATTATTATTATTATTGTTATTATTATTATTATAGTTGTATAAGCCTATCTAAATCATTTACAAGGCCACTTCTGGACACAATAACTATTTTCATGTCAACAGCCTACCAAATCATGCCATTTCACTTGGCAAAGCTATTTAGCTAACAGTTTTAACAAGGTTTGACAGTGAAGAGTCGTATATGGGGCTGCCTGACAGCACACAGCAAATTTCACTTTGAAACACCGTTACGTCTCAGGCTCTAGAAACAACCACCCCTCGCCTCACAGATAAGTGAAGGCGCGTGATGTTCATTATCGTAACCGGGCCTCATACATGTGCTTGCTAACTCACCGGGCCCTAGGAACTGGCATCCCCGCGCCCGCACGGCCGCCCAGAGGTTGGCGGAGAGCTGCTGGGGGTTCTGGTGCTGCAGGATGAGCTCCGTCACTGTTCGTTCCCCTAGCGACCGGCCTGCCCGCACCGCCCGCACACGCCCCTCCTCCTCCACCAGCTGGCAGTTCACCATGGTAACCAGCTTCCTCTGCATAGGCCGACTGAGCACGCTCGGACTAAGTGTCACCACACCTGTAGCGGGAAAGGAGTTTTTGGGGTCAATCTGTGGAACCTCATCACGACGAGGCTCTCTCATCATACGGGTGATTTTATATGATTTTATACTAGTCAGTGATTCACCATCTCTGTTGTAGGAAATACTTCCCACCTAAACTAAAGCAAGCCAAGTTTTTTTTTCCTTCAACTGAAGTTTTTTTCTCCTTCCTTCAACCAAGAGTGTCTTGGTGGCGCAGTTGGCTGAGGCACATACCACGTAACTGATATCCTGGGCTTGAATCCAATAAAGTCTGCACACTGTTTTTTCCTGTGATTTGCTTCAGTTTTCCCTGTCCAGCACCTCAGACTGAGGATTGGGATGTACGTGTTTTCTGTTCTGTTTTCTTCTTTTTTTTTTTAGCATTCCTTGTCTCCGAAACAGGCTGAGAGACAGCTCCTCTTTTCAAATATATAAAGCCTTAGACAACAATGTGACCCAATCCACTGTATTCATTACCAGGACAGGGAAGTTTGCTGAAAAGATGTATTGTTAAGTTTACAGAGTCAGCAGAGTACAGAGTTTCTACCCAGAAAGAAGAGCAGGAGCAGCCTGTCACCAGCTATAAACCTTCAATAACAGTGGGATAGGAAAAGGATGAGGCTTGGAGGTTTATCATGCACGCACACACACACACACACACACACACACACACACACACACAGACGTACAGTACCTTTTGCTCCACTGATAGGTTTCAGGTAGAGTGCCAGCTCCTCCACACACACCCTGCACACCTCGTAGTGCTCAACCTCTGCTGCACTGCTCAGACTCACCGGCTGGACCTCTGGGACCTAAGAGACACATGTAAGTATGCAGGCCCATGCAAACACACACACACAAACACACACACACACACACATGCAAACAGAAAGATAAATATGTCTTGTAAATATCATGTCCTATCCACCAACCCAACCAAACCCATTCAGATACTCTTTCTTGCTTGCTCACTCTGTGACACTTTCTCATAATCACACACTCAACCCTACCAACCCTGCCAGACATCTCTGTGCTGACTTAGATTCATCAACGCAACCTGCAGCAGTTCACAGACAAGTCTGTGAGTGGGTGTCTCTTCCTTCCTCGCCACTCACCTGAGCTCCCACCAGCTGCAGCAGGGCGCAGTTGACCTGGCAGCAGGTCTATGTCGGTGCTGATTGGCGTCTGATCGAAGGGGCAGGCCTTGCGGTGCAGCTTGTGCAGGCAGGTCTTACACACTGTATGAGAGCAGCCCAAGCTGATGGGCTGGTGGCTGCTGCTGTCAAACTCATTGTAACAGATGGGACAGGACAGGAACTCCGTCCACTGGGCCGCCTGCACTGGCATCCTGCCACCACACTACCGAGGGGGGCGCCGCGGAGCTCAGGGGGAACGCATGACAACCACTCCTGCTCGCCAGTGCCAACGGTGACTCTGAGGGGAAGGAGAGAAAGAGGTGGTTGTGTGATTGACCTTTATTTCCGTGAAATAACACTTTGAGCTACAGTTTTGTGATAACTTGCAGCTCAATGGTCAGAGCGCCATGAGGGGTTGCCTGGTGCCAGAAATACTAAAAATATTCTGCACAGTACTGTAAAAATGTAATGGTACTATCAGGCACTTTGGATAATCCACCAAATGGCATATAAATCATATTAAATATCATATCCAAAACTCAACTCCACACATGAAGAATCAGCATACAGTCACACAACACCAACAAAAACAACACAGTGAATATGAAGCTTATCTCCATTGTTATTATGTGTTTGTGTTAAAGTAATCACCAATCCCTAATTTTGACTTCTTCACTTCCTCCACTCCCCTTTTCACTCTCTGTTCCGTCCCCGCCCTCACTCGTTTACCTGATTGTGTTCACCTGTTTCACCTGCACTTACAGTGTTATACCTTTGGTGCAGAGCCAATTAATTGATTATAACCCATTTCATAATTGCATGTGCATACTACCTTGTCTCTGCTCTGTGCATCCGACTGCCTGCTGCACGATGGTTGTCACTTGGCACAAGAGTTTTACAAAGTCAACAATACTTCTGCCTTAACTCATCAACAGCTCCCATGTGATTTACATCAGCAAATACATGTAATATTATTTCTGGATTATATGTTGTGAGCATTAACAAGAAATAGTTCTGTAAAAGGCTATGACTGGTGCCCAGCAGGTAATTGTTGGTGTAGAGCAGCATTACCAGTCTTTGAACTTTATCACTGAGCAGTAAGTATTTGGCTAAAGTACAAGGTTTTCAGCCTCTCTCGCCTTAAAAATCATACATTTCTTTAATCCAATGCAGCCCATAAAATCTCTCTCTGAAGAAGAAGAAATAGCTGCCAAATCCTCAACAAATATTGCTTTGAGAAGTAGACGATAAACTGCTTGTTAAGACTAGATCTACATTTGGCTCATCTAATTTCCACAGCGTTTAGACAAGGGATAACTCTTGGCTGGAATATTCTGTAAAGAACATGCCAACATATTAACAAAGCATTTCTCAAAATGCACTCTGCATTTCCACTGTCTGAGTGGGACTTCTTGAAGACTCAGCCCACCCTAAAAGCAGTTTTGCTTTATATGGAATCTTACTAATAGCCCTATTGATCTTATTGATATTGCTCTCAATGAGCAACATAATGAATCCCTGCCAGGGGCACTGTATCATGACTGACCTTTGACCTGCCAGTGGAGGGAACTAAGGGGAAAATAAGTTAATTAAACCAACCATCTGACAGCTATTCTGTAAAGAAAAAAATAGATTTCCATAGGGAGACAACAAACTTAGCAATATAATGTTAAGGAGCATACATATCAATTTCCACCACAGGTTAAACTCTATTTTTGTCCCAATAGAAAACATGACAAAGGGCAAAATATAATTTACAAATTATACCATAAAAATTCATACCAGTCGTAATAATAATAACCTCTAGGAGAATACAAAATATAGGTCCAGGGTTGATGAAGTATAATAACTTTCATTACTGTAATTGAGTAACTATTTTAGGTGCTTTTTAAGTAATTTTATTTCACTTTACTTTACTTTCTTTTTACTTTTACTTGCAGTTAACTAACTGTAACATCAAATACACATAATGGCACATAACCTGCCAATTACACACCATATTTTCTGTACATGAATGTATATCTTTACATAGATCCACCACTAATACATCCCTAAGTTGTTGTGAGAGGCAAAACTGTTCTTTTAATTACAAAAACATTGACAAAATGAAGTGCATGAACAAATGTAAACATGATTGTCAATGTTTTTGTAATTGCAATTATTTCAGTAGTAACGTATATTCTGAGTACAATTTAAATGGGCTACTTTACACTTTTAAGTAGATTTTTACACCAGCAAATGTACTTTTACTTACAGAATACTTCTACTTTAGTACTTTTTCCATCCCGTAACACCTATGTGATATTAGATGTATCACCCCTTCAACCATAAGCCAAAATACCACCTTACATAAATACACACAAACACCTAACAATGTTCAGCCTTCTCAGCAGTTACAAAGTGTTCGCACCAATGCTGACAGTTTGCACCTATTGTTGTTCCATCTGTTCAAAACCCCTCACCAAAAATAACAACTGGTGCCAACTGGCTGTTAAGAAGCTCATAAGTGATCCATTGTAATGGATTTAGCAATGCAATAAAATAACTTACACACACACAGAGAGAGAGTGAGAGAGAGAGAGAGAGAAAGCAACTCACTCTACTGACTGTACAACTCTCAACTCAACCTGTATGGTTCTGACTATATTACGCAACCAAAATCAGTCCCAAACTATGCACAGGAGATACATTCTCTATGTATATTTATGCCTGCATAGTTGTGTGTATATGCGTGTGCAGAAAACAATATCAACAGCGGATTATTTGGTATATAAACAATATGCATATCTCAATATGAATGTGTTGAGTTTCCCCAGGCACCTTAGAAAAAAACATGACAGTCTATTGTGTGTCCACGCGGCAAAATAACTTTCAATAACAAGACTCGTTTTTTTTAGATATATGGTCTGGGCTTCAAGGCAGCGTTTTATCCTCGAGACATTAGTCTGAGCACAACACCGTCAGAACCGTGCGCATTACGCTCGCATTAAACACTCTCCATGCCAAGACCTTCACAACAAACTGCGTTTGAAAGACCATCATTCCAGGACAGAGACGTCGCCCTGCTAGCCTCTGTTATAATAACCTACTCATTCATATCCTCTCACAATATTACGCACCTTCCAGGCCGCCTGGAGCGCGCGGAGTCCGCGTTGCCTCCTCGGCCGCGTGGACACGCTCCGTTCGCGTCATATTTCCTTTCGCGCGGAACCCAAATATAACACCGATTACGGCGATTGTTGCCCACTTATCGCCATCGTCCAAAGAAGACTGAAGTAAAGCTCGTGTGACAAAAACCCGTTCAAGCAGCAGAGTTCAGCGAAGTTTGGAGACGAGGAGGGCAGAGAAGGGCTGACGCACCTGAACAAAACTCTCCGGCTCTGACAGAAGCGTTGCCAAGTTAGGGAGTGGTGTAGACTCCGAGGGCGACAATAACACCGATTCACAGGCTTGGACACTCACGTTGACAACCACCTGTTCCTATTCTGAGCAACTGCTATATCCTGTTTTTGCTCAGAGCCCCTATAACCAGCCTGGCCTAAGCCTAAACCTGTCTGTCTGTCTGTCTGTCTGGCTGCATATAGCCTAATGCAGCTTTTCTTGCACAAAGGTGGATAAAAGTCTGGACGCTATCAGAGCACTATTAGGCTGAATAGGTCAGGAGTATTCCACAGGACACGGGGCGTGAAATAAGCTACAGTCTTGAGGGACAAAATTATTCCAGTTATGATCTTCATTGTGGGTTGCCTGCATGCATGGATACACACCCAGGACATGCAACACACACACACAGCTCCTATACACATGAGTAGGGCTTTAGCCATCATAGTCTTGTGACAGGGTGCAGACCACAACTTCCTCATTAGCCTCCTCTCAGTCTCTGATCATTAGAAAATGAGGAAACTGACTAATTGCTTTTTTTCAGGCTTGTTCACACGTACATTCTTGGTGCTATACGGGGTATGAATAAAAAAGGACGTGCCATTTAGAGCACATCAATGTGCTATGAGAGACAGCATCATGTGTACATCTGTTCATACCAGCAACACATGTCTGGAAGGGCTGAAGCTTAACAACTAAGCAGTGTGTTGCTAGGCTCGCCTGGTAAACCGCCCAGTGTATTTGCTGCGATGGACAGGCGCAGGATAAGTAGTACATTGTGTCTTTACAGCCAACAGTTGGCGAGCTGTCATGTGGCTCAGGACAGTCACTCCTCACTTGGCCCCGATATGGGGGGGTGGGCATCTGGAGTTTCCTTTAACGTATCTGTGAGAGCGTGTGTGTGTGTTGGCCCGTATGTCCGTTGCTCTGTCTGTGTATCCATGCATGCATGCCATGCCATTTAACTGTCAATTTTCCATTTGCTAGGGCATTTCTGTAAGCCCAGAGGAGAAAGTTGACGTATTACTTCCCTGTGAGAGTCGTTAGAGACACAGCACTAAATTACTACGTGTACAGAAAAGGTGAAAGAAAGTGACTAATCGGTCTGTGTTAAGTAGAAACAGTAAATTTCTGCAAAGCATTACTCACTGTTATCACAAAGGTGTTGAGATAAGTTCTACAATTTTGACATTACAATGACAGCAATAGCGTTCAAAGGTTTGACCAGTTTGTTCATGTACAACTAGCAGTAGTGGAGAGGTGGGCTATCCCGGTTTGTGGACCAGGCCTGGTTCTTCTGATGGACAGCCACTTATGTTCCGTGACCCCCAACACCTTTTCTACTACACACACACACACACACACACACACACACACAGCATTGGTTGAACCTGAAGCCAGGGAATGTGAGGTAATATGAGGACACGTGTCTCCCTGTTCCTTCTCACCATCACCATGATTAGAACACATCGTTCTAGTCGGTGCAGTGTGTGTGTGTGTGTACATGCATGTGAATAATCGTCTAGGCCTACGCCCATGCATGTGTGTGTTGTCGCTGTGACTAAATTAGAGTTCCTCAGGGTCCAGCCAGTTTGGCTTGGTCTCTCCATCATTAGTGAACTCAATCATCCTACACAGACGTCGGTTGAGCAAATCAAAACCATTTATAAACACTACCCGACAACTAAGTTACCTTAGTTACCATAGGAAGCATCACAGCACATAATACAGTTATATATATATTATATAAAAGAATGATATAATTCAATCTCAGGCTGTACCCGACTTAAGACATTCTTACTACTTCAATCGCTACTACTAGGCTCTTGTCAATTCATCAGATAGTCTTTGAGAAATATGTACAACTCATACGAAAATAGAAAAGTGAAAAACAACATGTATAAAGTCTTAGTCAAGACTTATTATAGCCAAGGCCCTATAACAACCAATAAGGCATTCAATTTGTATTTCATTCACTCATATGGTGCTGGAATTCATATAGTTTACATATTAGTTCCTGATGTGGAACTGTTTCATTTCATGTTTTTCTTGACTCATTTTACTTTACTCAATCCGAATCCATCAGGGAATGTTAGTATAAGTGTAAGGACAGTGAGCAGGAGTCCTACGCTTTTCATTTGGAATTGGGATGAAGCACAATGAAGACAAATTTCACACCCACATCGTTGCTGAAGAATGAATTATATCGGTTTTAAGCCATGAGAGTCAAGAGGACAAAATTGGAATCACAGGAAAACACTCAGAGCAGAAAGCAAGTTCTTGAATACACAAAGTGTTTATAAAAACAACTGCAAACTTTTCTCCTCTTGGATTTCAAAAGCATGTTGCTGACTGTTTGTTGGGGTTTATGAAGTGGGCCGTGACAAAGAGAAACGCCTGCTTCCACAGCAGGTAAATGATGAAAAGAAAGTTAACCTTTAACTTTGACAACTTTCAATGCTTGTTAATCTGTTGAAGGATTATAAACAAAACAAACAAATTAGACATACAGTACAGTACCTGACAATAATGAACTAATACACTTGCAGTCCATAATTAAAAAAAATCACAATAATATAGTATAGTATTCCTGAGTGAGTTTAGTGTCTTTATCTTAATGTATGGTATTTTTTGCTATGGCTTCACTATAATGTTGATATAGGGACTAACAGTTTTGCTGTGATGTGTGTATAGCATCTCTCTAAAATGTATTATAGGGTCACTTATTTTATCATGTCCGTTCATTGTTTATTTGTTTTTGATTGTGGAGTGGGCGTGTGTTGGCCTGTGTGATGATTTGTTCATTACGCCTATCATCACAGTGTGCGTGGGTGTTGAGTGGATGGTGGGCAGGGCAGCCGTAGCGCTCATAACCTGCTATATTATACATCTGGTGCGCGGAAGTGGGAGCAACTGTAATTCTGACAGTTATGCAATTTTATCGAACCGCCAGTTTGTTGCACGCTCGGATAAATATTGTCGGATTATTAGGTTGTTTGCGTTGCGTACCTGCACGTTACACAGTAGCCTCCAACCTGATACCGCACGCTCAAACTTCCAAGATAGCAATGCAACATTTCACATTTAAGACTCGATGAAACGCAACACCTGAACTAGGAAACTGCCCTGCACAGTGGCTATGGCTAAGAAGTCACTCAAAGAGCCAAAGTGATGTTCAAAATATTAGACGACTGCACTAGATCCTATCACCATTTTTCGGAGGCCTAATACTAGTCACCAACCAGTCTCGACCATTTGAGAAGCGTATCTATAATTTCATTTTTAGCACCGTGCATGACTGAATGACTGAACTCTCCTTGCATTCGTACTATAAACACACAGGCCTGTAATTGGAAGTACAGCCTATCTCTCGTTATACTCCTTGATATTCCATCATCACCAGTTGCAGAATTGATGATGGGGCTGGTAGCCGGTTACTTCCAGGTCCGATGACATAATTTCTGAAATCAACAGCTTCCAAACGCTAACTCGTTTGCAGCTGAAGAATAAATTCGGCCCATTCCAATGAAATCAAATAAACAGCCACGATTTTAAGGCCAAAATGTCAACAGCATTAAACACTTCAAACAAAATCTCCATTTGACAAGCAGGAGAAAGTAGCGCGCACCTCTGGATAAGTCACTTACCTCACGTACTACACCAGAGTACTAGAATAAACATATTCGTGGACATCCACAGGGGCGCATCGGGCATCAAAATAATAATAATAAAAAAATCTTCATTAGTTGCAAAACAACAGCAGCAACCAAACCAGGGGGATAACTCTTGATGCGAAAGCTGTATGGCACAGCATCTCAGAGGATACCGATATTAAGACAGGGGTCCCTTGGTCCAATTTCGATCCACTGCCCTCCTTCCCCACAGTACGTGATGGGCACGTTTGCTCAGGTACAGTGAGCTACACACCATCGGGTTGACAAATCGGGCTTGAGAGGAGATGGCGATATCGCTCCGCCGGTGTGTGAACTGCGCCCCAGAGCACCGGGCTGCAAAAAGGTGACCATTGCTGCAGGATTACGCATCACGCATATTGTACTCACGACGCGTTTTTTATTACCCTTTCGACAGTTCATCAAAACGCCCGTGCGTATGGACGGGGTACTATTTTAACGTTGTGAGCAAGGATAAAGAGATGTAAAGGGGCAAGCCGGAACAAGCCGCTTTTCGAGGCGTGGGCTGCTCGGTTTTAAAGAGACAGACCGAGAGACGGATCAGAGGATGCGCTTCGACAAGTGCGTCCAGCAGGAGGAGGTTCACACGCCGCCTTGTTGCAGCCCTGGAGGACAGAAACTACCTCAACACAGTTTGCCTACCTTTTAATCTGTGGAATAAAATCTGACATATTGTTAATCTTATTTTTAGATTATTTGTGTTTTTTGTATCTTAACCATTTTTCTGTTGAATGTGTTTTCAATTTCATCTCCTCCTTATATATTTTACTATTCTTTTGTGCCTTCCCGTAAAGTACTTTGAAATCCCTGCTTTCAGAACAGTGTCATTATAGTGTTATTATAATTAATTAATATTATGACAGAAATACATAATACATAAACAATATACAATCATATACAATAATATACAACATAGTAAGTAGTATCAAACTGATGTAGGTTGTATGCGGATATGGTCCTTAAAGGGAAAATGGGAATATGTAGGGCTATATATATTATTTTTTTCAGATAAGCATTACTTTGTCGATTTTCCACAAACTTGATATATTTTCTATATCGATGGCTGTTTATGGTACTCACCAAATGGAAGTCATGGTATACTCACCTTTTTATTTCACACTACTACATCAATGCCTGCACTGGATTCTCACAGGCTCTTCATAGGAACAGGAAGTGAAAAGGCAGTATCTAGCCTATGGAAGTTGTAATCCTATTAATTGGATAGTTTTATCTTGTATGGTTTCTCAATGGGCTTTTACAGACTCATTGGCCAGTTTTCCAGGACTTTCAAATGAGCCATAAGGCCTATAGACTCTCACAGAACATGTATGTTATAATGTCTCGGGCACAACTCGTCTCTCCAGTGGTTTGCTGCCGGTTAGGGAGGTGGTCATGGAGGCTACTGGTGATGAGGGCCTATTATGATTCCAACTTTCCATGTTTCAGATTAAAAGGCTGATAGGTTGATATACTGTATATGTCCAGATAAAAAGGTGGGAACTCGCTATACCAGCGTGCACTATTGAAATATATGACATACATCCTCCACTACCACAATGCTTTTCTCCAAGTCAAACATTTACCACTAGAAATCCCTCACACAGCAGCTTGTCTCAAACAATACAAACAGGACTAGCCATGTTAAGTCATCATGAAAGCTAAATTGCAAACATGGGGCCAGGAAGGTGTCTTTGAAGCCAACACACTCCACTGTCAACCTTATGCAAGTAAAAGTGTAAATTATTTAAGACAGCTCACCTGTAATTTAGACAAGGACACCGCCACCACAGTGCCACAGTTGTCAAGAGTCATATTCAAGTAGGTCAGTAATGATGAGCCACTATTCCTGGGCGCTATTAAACTTCATCACAATGTCTTAAAAAACATTTTTTGACAAATATTGAATAGTATCTCATTGATTAAAAGAAGTAAAAGTTATTCTGCAAAATTAACTTTAACTCTGAATCTTCATGTTTTGGGATTTTTTTCAAACAGCTCCCATATTTCTCTTCTCATGACTCGTGTGCAAATGAACTGTTCTTCGTCTATCAGTTTGTGTAGACACCTGCGATACAGTGATGTGACAGTATGGCGATATTAGCTAAAGCTTTTTATCATCGTGAGGCAACACATACTGTGGCATTTTATAGTAAATCACATTGTTGTATAAGCAATGCTTCTATGTATGTAATATGCTGTAAAAGCTGTGTTAGGTAATGGTTCAGTTGCTAATGTTGACTAGCAAGCCAAGTAGCCTAATGCTGGTGTATTCTCCATAGCAGAGATGAAGGCAGCTGATCAATACGGAGCCAGAGAGCTAAGAGTACAATTCTTATGATTCAGCTATGATCCTATTTGTGGTTATATGTTTAGTGTCTCAATTAAACAATCTACTGGTTCAAAATTTGTAGATAATATTTAAGTTGTTTTTGCTGACGTGCCACTTTATTGGACCAAGCTACCTGAGCCGTGGATTGATTCTCATGACTCCAGGCTAGTGTTACGTCTGATTGGTGATGACAGGCTATTAGGGTTTGCATTTCCAAAATGCCACTGATGTAGCAGGAACAAGCTGTAGCATAATGGTTGAAATTGTGTTGAAAATTGGGATCAGACTCTAAAGCACGGTCTGATCCCAAATTTCAACACAATGTCTGTGTTTCTACACACCTATAGCTGGTCTCAAACAACCTCGAGATACCTTGGATCTCCACCTTGGATTCCAAAGAGGATTGTAGGTGTGAGAAGCAGCTTCAAATATTGGGTTTAATGGATGCTCTAATATTGTAGATGGAAACCAGGGAAGAATGTAGAGGGAGGACTGAAAAAGTAAAAAGTAAGATCTGAAATAAGGGTCGTTTAACTCTCCTGAATATGTCTCCATGAGATTAGAGAACGATCTCAAAGAAAACTCAATAAGATGTTTATTGACATTTATCTCACAAAGTCTCAATAATGAATTCTCTCTATTATCTCCTCATTGCTCCTGAGGAGTTTTTAGGAGAAACATTTGAGATGAAGGTGATCACAGAATGATCAAAAATGACGCAAAAGTTTTTTCCTCTGGGTCGGTGGGATAAATCAATGGGTGTGAACCACCTAAAGGGATATGTTTCCCTCCAACAATATGTTTATCTTGATCATCCTCTTCCTCCTCCTCTTCTTTCTCCCCATCTACCAATACTCCTCTACCCTTCTTCTTCTTCCCCTCATCCTCTTCTTCTTCCCCCTCCTCCATTTTCCTCATCTTCTTCCTCCCCTCCTTCTCCTCTTGCCTCCTTTTTTCAGCTTCTGCCTCCATCATGCTCCGAATCTTTTAGACCTCTCAGTCTCTAATTCATTATGGAAGGGTCCTGAATGCCACATTTAGTGTGTGTGTGTGTGTGTGTGTGTGTTTTGACCTACTTCAATGAAATACTGGGTACTGTATGTGTCAGAACCAGTACAGACACATACTGTACTGACTGGCTCCTCAACTGTGTGTTGTCCATCCTCACTCACTCAAAGTTTTGACATTAGTGGAATGATCAAGCAAGGTCTTTTTAGACTTACATGGTCTCTAGCTTCTTCCTTAGACACTTCCTGAAACACAGGAAGTGTATTCTGGGTATAACCCATCTCTACCTCAAACACTCATTCATGCACACACACTCATTCATGCATGTACACCCGCCCGTACACACACACACACACACACACACACACACACACACCCTGCCCTTCTGCCCATAGCAACTAGGATGCCCTGAGGAGGCCAACAGCTAGTGTTGCGTTCCATTGAAATGAGTGACGGTGACATTTCTGGGCCGACAGGATAAAAGAGGAACATGGAAACCCTCTCAGACATGTGGAGGAACCCACTCATTTATAAACCAATGCTCAGTGAGGTGCACACAATTTAGTCAGGTCAAATGGGGAAGCACTGGTAGTCTCTGAACTCTTACCTCACTGCAACTCAGGAAGTCTCACAGTAATTTAGACACACACAAATTACAACTAATTCACAAGTCAAGCAATTGGCACTGAACTGACTCATGATGTTTTAAGCCCCCAATCAACACCCTAGTAACTAGGTGTACTGCAGAATGTCTAGCAGAATGACTTTTTCAACATCAGTATTTTAACATCAATGAATTATTACCACATTCATTTGAAACATTACTAGAATCACCATGAACAAATGAGACCATCACTGAGAAGATTTAAAGCCTTTAAAGAAATGCATGTGGAGTGACGCTGGGAGGCACAGTTCACCTTAGTGATATTATAGCACACTCGGCCATTCCTGACCCTTAGCCCCAAGAGCTAAATCAACAATCTTTCCATTACTTCTCTGCTAATTGCAACACAAATCACTTCCATCCACAATTATTGATTGTTGGAACATCCATAGCTCACATTGGTTGCTGAGTATCGTACAATTAAGAAGTATCCACTTTCAAAGACTTTTGAAGTATATCTGAACTCTTGAGATACAATAAGAACAAGCACACATCTGTACATGTTAACTCATACAACCCTAGAGGTATTGTCTGGCTTATAAAGGATTGCCATTATCAAGAGTACTTTTCTGATGAAAGCCGAATTATCTGCAAAACATGACGGCTGTTCATCAGTCCTATACCCGTATGCCCAAAATGAAACTTCTACTTTAATTTTAGGATAATAGACACTAATATATTTTGGTATAGAGGATAATAAAATCACTGAATTCATCATTGGAATATATTGTACCTATAACTATGGTCTGTGGATTTAGCAAAGTAATCCAAAAGTAACTGACAATAGCGTGATTCACTTTTTAATTAATTTAATTAGAGTAGTGGATTGTTGATTACACCCGCTCACTCATTTGATCAGTGAAACATTTGATACCTTGTTAGGAGATAACGCAGTTAAAAGCTGTACATTTAATAGGCACTGAAGCTGTAAACCATTATAAACTTTAAAGGCATTTTATTTCATTTGTCAAGAAGACAACAAGACAAAGTTTGAAGTAGAATTTGTTGCTATAAGTACAACAAAGTTTATTAAACACATTTTTTTAAAACAATGTCTTATCGCACTTAAAGGCATTATAACAATTGCCTCTCTTTAGGGCTACAGTCCATCGAGGCTCTATCAAGTATAGTATTATTAGAATCACAGGAACTACAGATCAGTACATTCACAGTACATTTACACAGAAATCTATAAAGCTACGTACTTTTTTCCTCCCTCATTCTGTCCATTCTTCCTTTGAGTTCTAATATCTTTTAGGCACTGTATGCATCTTCTCTATAGAGCAGACTAATCTTTGGCTGTAGTGAGACTAGAGACTAGTCTATTCTTGCCTTCTCGTAATACCCCATATCCATAAAGTGCAGAAGCTGTCCTAAGGGTGTTGGCAACGATGCCCAATTCAACCCTGTGAAGTGTGACGGGAGACAGTGGTGTACCTTGGAGTGAGCCCAAGTGTGCCTTGCCTTTTGCTCAAATGTTAGGAAAATCAATGTCAGACTAATACATGTCGTAATTACATTCAATTAGCTTAGCATTATTTTCTTCCAAATCCAAATGTAATCTGTGCCAAGCTAAGTAGGTCATTGTGTTTGCTGGCACCTTATTTGACAATTTGGCATAATGGCATTGAAACAACAAGTGAAAACAGCCGTTGAAAACAATTACATTAAATGAGATTTATGTTATAATTGCCACTTCAACTTCAGTCCACAATCTCCTCAAGCACATTCTGCATACTACTCTTGCCATGGATGTCCTTCAGGTGGCGCCGTAGGCCTGGCTTGTGCGCAAAGTGAACGGCACAATAATGACATTTATGGGGCTTATCCCCTGTGTGCAGGTTGAGGTGGTCTTGCAGCGTAGCCTTCTGGGAAAATGTCTTGTGGCATAGCGGGCATCGGAAGGGCTTGACACCGGTGTGGACGCGTATGTGACGGGTCAGGTTACTCTTCTGAGAGAGGGTCTTCCCACAGACCAAGCACAAGTACTGCCTGTGTTCCTTCAGGTGGCCCACATAGCTCTCCAGGTGCTGGAAGACCCTGTCACACCTCCTGCACAGGTAAGGCCTCTGAACCAATAGGCTATCTGTATCTCCTGCCAGCTCGGCTCCAGACAAGTGACTCCTGGGCAGAGGTTCCCTAGTGAGGCGAAGTAGACGGGTCTCCATCGACTCTTCACCTTCTTGCAGATGAGCTGCCAGTATGTACATTTCTTCCTCTTCCCTTGGCCCCTCCCCTTCTTGTTCCCCTTGGTCCTGGGAGCTGTCCACCAATTCTGCTTGGGGAGCAGCACTTCTCCTGGTCGAAGAGGACTTGTTGTCTCGGAGGGGCGTAGGAGGGCGCTGTTTTCGTCTCTGGGCACCTGTATGGTGGTAGAGGTGGTAGGTGGGGCTGTTTGTGTGAACGGGCTGGATGTCTCCACCTTCCACTGACTGCAGGACCTCTAGGCTATGGGCTGTGTCCTCTCTCTCCTCTAACTCTACTTTAGTTTTAACCACCATCCCATCCTCTTTGACATCCCTCAGTCCCTGACTGTCCACTGTGGCTCCTTGGCTGACCCTTAACTTCCTTGACTTAATTCCACATGCCCCCCCATCCTCCATACTTTCTTCCAAGTGATTCTGGAAGCTGGTGCTGGGCTGGGCTATGTCCTTTTCCTCTTGATCTTGAAAGTTAGTGCTGGGCCATCCACTGTCTGGCTGCTGGGCTTCCCCAGCTTCTCTTTCTCCCTCTGAGTGTCTCTCCAATTTCAGGTAAGCCAAGTTGGGGCTAAGGTACTGGGAGACAGCCTGGGCACACCTCTCCACCACATGGCTCATCTGGAGTGCGCTGGCTGCGGTCAAGTAGCTCACCAATTCTCTCAGAGGGACCTGCACAGGAGAAATGGACATAATGAAGGTAAACCAGTAGTGCAGTGGTACAAAATATTGCCAGATTGCCACAAAAATTGTAAATTCTGAGTAAATTATGGTGTAAAGCAAATTGGCTTATGCCTGTCACTAAAGCATAGTGGGGCTATTTCTCATTAATCCAGTGCAATCTATAGCACTGATCACTCTCCAGAATCCTAATATGTAATAGTAACTGATGTGTTATACAAGCCCTCTTTTATAGCCAGTGGGAAAATCACCTGGAAACTACAAACATTTATTATCTCTAATATAATAAATCCCTGCTAAGAGCCCTTCTTACTATCTGTTAATTCAACACTATCCCACTGTACACTTATTTTTTCATTTGAATACAATGTTTTTGTTCATGTCTGGTTTTGTTAATGGACTTTTTTCAACAGTTATTTAAAACGTCCACTGTATCCTCTAGGAGTGATGACGCCAATTTTTCCAGGGAGCTGATTGGTGAGGAGGCGGGCTTTTAATCCTCCTTTTGATCCGACATTCTGAACATAACCTGCACCCGAGCAGGTTAGCCGTTGAGTGCAAGTTGCTATGGCGACATACTCCGGTAAAAAGTAAACCACCTTCGTGACACCGAAAACCCTAGATTAAAACTGAAGTTACCTCGCTAACCCCATAATCCAGTTTCGTAGAATAGGCCCCCCGGTCTCTTGCTTGTGCACATATCTGTCATTTTACAGCATTTCGCCATATCTCCTTCAAGGGCCTTCCTTTAATTTGTCCACTCCCTCTCGTCTTCACCTCATCTCTTTTTCTCACTGTGACTGTCCATCTTTCTACACAGACTTCATACACTACTCGTTGACAACAGCTACGCATGGCATTACGGCACTGACAGACGAGCGAAGCAAAACAAACTAATCGCGTCTGCTGATTGGCTATGCGTTGTTTGCTGGTGCTGTGTGGCCAATCACGTCTCAAGCACAGGGTCAAACCAATAGGTGGCAAACAGTGGGGGTAGGACTGCGCCAAGATCAGCTGACTAACTGCTCCATGATGTTGTAGTAAATTATATATTTCATTTTGCGTTTTAACCAAATCAAACCAAGCAAGCAACCAGTGCGAGCCTGCTTCCAACACTTGCTCATGGATACTTCAGTAGGTGTGGCTGCGGGGGGTGTCAGTTGGTTGCTGCTATTTATATCAATCCACTAGGCCGATCTGCCTTCCCTGATATTAATGGTAATAAGGCTAAATAAATATACTGTACATATCCAGAAAGAGAAGAGGGTACAGTCTGTATAACCTTGATTACACCTCTGAGGTAAACAGTAGTAAAAACAAAGACAGTTTATGTTACAAAAGAGTGTCATGAACCCATGAGACATATGCTTTGCCATTTGCCAAACTGAAAGACCAAATGACTGACAGAAATTGGTGACACATCATCACAAAATTGTTTGGCAGAATCCCCAGAAACAGATCAAAGAACAAACAACTGCCTACATGAACAGTAAACTTTTAAAAAGAATGTATCAATTTTCAACACATTTGTGAGTGTAGTTTGGGGCAACTCATTGTGCTATTTCTCAACTTGTGGCAACTTTCTCTGCATGTGTTGAAAAGTGCCAATCCTTTTAAAGAGTCTAAGGAAGTAAAAGAGTGAATGCTATAGCACCTCTAGGAGCCCTGTGTAGCAGGAGAGGAGCAGCCTCCTGCCAACCTCCACATTGGACACTACACCCACACTCAGCTCTGCCCGCCCTTCATGAAGCAGGAATCGGTCACGCAGGAAGTCAGAGGACGCTGCCAGCACCACACGGTGACCATGGAAATGGAGAGGAGGGGAGGCAGTGGCACCCTGTGGCCCCCCAAGGAGGAGTGTAACATCACAAAAGCGGTGCTCCTCTCTCAGAGCTTTCATTTTGCCAAGGATGGAGCCACTATGGACGGGGAAATGGAACTGCAGGGTGTCAGAGGAGCTTGACATGGTGGTCCGTCTGTCTGCAAGAATAGTTTGTTACAATGTTAATACATTGGCTAATAGATCTACTGTTATAGGCTACTATACAAGGTACTCTACATGCTATTCCATAGTTAGTATAGATTGGTAGGCCATACATGTCTTTAAATTGTGGCTCCAAGTTCAAAATGGGTTGTGGGCCTATTTCTCAACATAGAAAGAGTTTAGTTTTCATGAGTCTGGATCCCATATTATGACTGACATTTTGGTCCAAGCGTGATAAAGTTGGAGACCTCCTGTTATAGGAAATTACGTTTGGTGCATTGCCAATTTAGTACACCTACGGATACACAACCCAATTACGATTCTCACATCATCATCATCATGACATGGTTTTGGTCTCTACTCAAGCGCAATTTAGGCATCTCAGTTATGAAAACATAATAAAGACAAGCCAGATGGACTCGAACTTTGCGAATCAACCGCACCTTTTACTGCAGGCTCATCCTCTGTGGTGATGGACCCAACGGGTGAGCAGCGAACACGCTTTTTTTGGTTGAAGAGAACGATTAAAAGGCGGGCAGGATAGTGGCCTAGTCCATATCTGTTCGCCTGATGGCTGACAGTTTAATCACCGTAATCTACAATAAAACCCCCATTCATCCGCACATGTGGAAGGCTGACATGCATCAGTCAACGATAACCGACGGTGATTCATTCGTAGAGCCGGGCCAACTACCGGCTTCTTGCTTCTGCTGAGGCATATTTACGCACCGTGTGTCAGGCACAGGATTGCACGAATTAATTAACCCCTTCAGTGCCTTTGATCTACAGGGCACCCGGGAGTCCTGATGAAACGGAAATCAAACGACATAACGTTATATTCATATGTAATTCACCCAAACAACATGCATGCGGATTCATTAGAAATAATAATATAACACTGGAGCAAAACGATGCAACGTTAAAAACAAACCGCTTGGTGGTGATAAATCACTAACTCGCTTTCTAACTCACTCACAAATAGATTTCACCGCTGAGCTGTACTCTGGACTTTGGGTTATTGATACATTAATGAAAGCAACGAGTCGTATTTAATATATAAATCTGCACGTCATGGTTTTGTTCAACAAAAGGCTTGGGTTTTCTCACTTTTATTTCAACGTCGAACAAAGTTTAGCTGCACTGAACGCACCCTGCTCCGCCCTCCTCAGCTACGGTCAGAGATGCTGGCTGCTGTGGCAGTCAACGGAGGCTGATTCAGGGTAGCTGATAAGAGAGTTACATTTGTTACCGAAACTTGTCGGGCAACTAACTCAAGTAAGCTTGGCTAGAGCTTCGGAAGACTTGCATCATGAGATCAAAACACTTTCACCACAGGATAAGCAGTCAGTGACTCACCGGACCGACCGAATGGCAGTTGGACGGGCAAACAACGACGCAGGAATACTTGGTTGACAACTAACTATTACGCTAGTGGCTTGGTTAGCTAACGTTAGCTACCCAGCTAGGTTAAATGTGTCTCGGACCACGAAGACTAATCTTGGTTGTTTTTGGAATTGGCAATAAGTTACCCAACTACAGCGCTTCAGCAGACAACAGGCAGACAAGTAAGTAGCATGTCCGTGGTGGTTGTGAACTGTCATTGATGGATTGGTGTCTCCTGGATCCTGTCAGTTGACACCAGTATAACCCTTACCTAGCCTTTAGCATGCTCCCAAAAAGCTATCACTGCTAACATTACATTTAACAAAGGCAATAATTAACGTAGGGTTGCCAATTTAAACAAAATGAACGGCCACGTGCTAATCACAAGGCGAGGGCGTTGAAAATGTTATACATTTTATTCCTGTGGTGTGGGACAGTAGAGTCAATATTGGTGAACATGAACAACCAAAGAACTCGAGTTGAATCTGTGATGTCAATTAGATGTAAAACCCAAAGCTGCCCCAATAATAATAAGTCGGATATTTATTGATTTGGTCGACCCATATAACCTTTGTAAATAGAAAATCTGAAGTTGCTCCATAGATAATTGTCATTTCATGGGCAAGTTTTCTAACCCACGAAGCTTCAAATTAACATTTGTTAAAGACAGTTGGCCTGATACATTTAAATCAGTAGAATATTTAAGAAAAGGAGAATTACAGTAGTAGATTATTGATTCCACATTGATAAATTCATTGGGCTTACAACTGAATACATCCATAACATACAGAAACATGCAGTAAATAATGATCAGTGCCTACACTCCTGGGAAGTGACACTGGTAGAAAGGGTCAGATAAACTTGTGTTTCTTCGAAATCATCATTGCAGAAGGGAAAAAAAAAACCCTGACAACTTTTTTCAGACCTTATGGGAAGTATACACTATTGCTGAAACAACTTTGGTGTTGCATCACTAGATGGGAAGTGGGTTAGCAGTATTGGCCAGGACAATATGTACTTTAGACATGACTCTTTTTGTGCTGTTTATTAGACCAATTTTTTTGCTGCCTGCCCTTCCAGTATGTGAGATGAGAGCTGAGGGTGCCTCTTGTCACAAACATAAGAAGGGGATTTTCATAATTGCTTCCATTTTAGAAAATCACAACAGATACAAAATTTTCTTCAATAGGTGGGAGTGTGCTTACTTGTAAATGATTACTCAGAGCTTTACCATAGGTAATGATCATTGTTAAGCTCGTCAGTCAACTGAAACATTCATTACTACTGAAATCAAGACTAGTGACTAAACCAGATTAGTCACCTGAAAACCTTTCCCAAACTATATGTGATACTGGTGTTACGCTACCTATTCAAACAACACTAAATGGCATACGCAATTTCTATTCAGTACATCCTCAATGGATCACCTCAGTATCATACAGTATTACTAAAGCCAAAAAACAAATCCAACAAAACCCTGCTTGACAGAGCTTGGCTCTGACAAACGGTTGTTTTTGCTGGCCTATAAGAACAGCTCCCCTAATTCTCCATGTAATGCATTGTTTGATGCAATACACTGGAGGCAGTTTCTGTTCCTGTTATGGGGTATCTCTTTGCTGTCAATTCTTTAATGTTAATGTTTCATGAAGTGGGCTAGGATGAAAGTGAAGCCAAATAAATCAAGGACTATCTCTATCATCAAAGGGAAGGTAGTAGACAAAAGGTTTTTTATAGATGAAGAAGTGGTTCCAACAGTGTTAGAGGAACCTGCCGAAAGCTTAGGAAGATGGTATAATGTAAGCCTAAGTGATAAGGATTGATAGATGGATGTATAGACAAGTCAGGGCTTCCTTCCTTCCGAGGAAATGACTGTAGTCGTTGGCCAGATTAGGCTGTAACATTTCGAACAAATAATACATTTAACTTGGGGAAATTGATAATTGATCAATGATTTCTTGGTAGTAGACATTCAAATTGTTTAGCTACCTCTCACTCTCATTTGGAGCAGGCAATGTACGAAGTTGCTTAGTGCGGCTTTAAAACAATTTACCATATATAGTGAATATACAGGTGTATAAACAGGTGGCGGCAGTCAAAAAGCAGCAGAACAAACAAAGACAACAAAGTCTACCAATGAGAATTTTTTTTTTCACAACCCAAAACTGATTAAGCATTGATCCCATTGTAATCCATAACATAGCCAGCAGCTTTAGATGCTAATCTATCCACACTGAATTCAGGACCTTTTTTAATCATCCAGCTGCCCAGCTTTGGAACTTGATCCAATCTGTGAAAGAGAGCCAGTCAGTTGGCTAGTCAGTACTAAAAGTTTAGAGGCTGAGTTAGAGAGGCAGAAAGATAGGGAGGTTTGTTGACATCAACAGCCCACAGCAGAGGAGAGGGGCTAAGAAAGGACAGTCTGGTTGAGTTTGATAGCTCTGACCCCAGCTCATACCAAGCCCTTGATAAGACACAACAGGGAACTGGTCTAACTCTCTCTGAACGTCTGTTACATGATAAACGTGTGAGTGCACACACACAAATACACACACAATGCTGAGAAAGCGTAGTGTTTTCCTGTATTCTCAAGCATCTGTTCACTTCCCTTTTTGGTAGAGCAGTAGTCTCCAACCGTGTGAAACCCATGTGCAGTGTCCGAAGTTAACTTTGGTCTGAAATTAGCTGAAAAATATGAAAACATCCACAAAGGGTTACTACATAGTACTGGTTATGCAATTGAAACAGGGACTGTGACTGGGTCTTAAATTGGACTCCTGAAATTACCCAGCTCCCTCACTATGATGAAAAATCCTAGAGGAAATACTGGATAGGGAGTATACCAGAGTGCAACCAAAGCCACTAAAACTAACTGTTTAGGGAGTTATTGAGCACTATAAGGACAAGACCCAGGTTTTAACATGTCAACAAAATGGAACTAAGACGTCAATCTTATTTACTGCTCATTACATTTTTACATTCAGGAAGTTTGTATCTGTATGTTTAGTGGTAGAACACAAAAATGTTGGTTTTGGTAAAACAGACATGTTATCTATACTGTTTTACTTTTCAAATGGATACATTTAATAACACACTTCCAATTTTGGTAATACATTGTACCATTTGATTAAATTACATAAGAGTTTGAAGATCATACAGTTCATACAAACACTGTAGATAGTCTGTTTTTTTTCCAAATGACTTGCCAAATAAGGCAGCAAAGCATTCCCAAACCATGATGCTCCCTCCACCATGCTTCATGGTTGCTATGCAGTGTTTTATCTTCTCCAAACATTGTTGTGGTCTCATCTGTCCACAGAACAGCAGCTTGGAACATCCAGGTGGTCTTTGGTAAACCTGAGACAAGCAGCAATGTGTTTTTTGCAGTGGTTTCCTCTTTGGTATCGTCCATGAACACCACTCTTGTTTAGTGTTTTTGTTATTGTGGACTTGTTCAAGAGATGCCTGCAGATCCTCAGCTGTTACCTCCTGTCTGTCTGTAGACTGATTGAGGCCCACGTCTTTTCTCTGGAAAAGTTCATCTTATATTATCTACACTGTCTTTTAAATAGCTCTGGAATGTCCTTTAAACTTGCTAACCTAAAATGTGATATGAACTTTTTATTTGTGACATTAACACCAGTAACAGTGAACCCAAACAAAACATAGATGAGCAATAGGAACACAAACACTTCCATAAGTTTCATCAACCTCTATTTATCAGTAGGCTAATAATACCTCTGTTGGCTCAAATCAAAGATTAATTTATCTTTCCAATGATATAGAATTAGATTTTCATAGATGTCACAAAATTGCAATAAATTGGGTTTAGGAATGGCCGGCCATTATTGGAATAATGGTCTGTAAATCACTGAATCTTATTAATCAGTGGTCTTCTATGATCTGACCAGAATAGTCCTGCAACCCACTTATAGGTCCATTAGATGAGAAACGCTAAATAGATTTAGGCCTAAAGCATGTAAACCATTTACAGGTTGTAGGCAACAGTTGTCGGCCAGTTTCCCCTTTGGTATCCTCCCATATATTTTTCACATGAAGTCCATGTAAAGGAGATTGGACATGTGGAATGTGGAATTTGTCTTTTACTTGTTTTAAGATGGTTTGCCCACATAAGTATTTCCCCCCTAGACTAGGTTTAGCCATCTTCATGTTCTACTGTTGTATTTCCTCTTTATGGCTTCTGACTGTTATCACATGATAATACAACCCTTATTTGGGTGTACCAGAGGTGTGATCAAGGCTGTTCTTTTTTAGGTCATTGTTGTGGTGTAGGATGTAGCTTTGGTGTGAAATGATGCTAGAAATATACTAGAGCACGAGACTATAGGAAATGTTGTTATTCTATACCAATGACTACTCAGTATCTACCTCATCAATAGACTTAACACAGAACTCTCTCTCTCTCTCTCTCTCCTCTCTCTCTCTCTCTCTCTCTCTCTCTCTCTCTCTCTCTCTCTCTCTCTCTCGACAGGTGTGCTGTTTCTCCTGAGCTGCTCATGGCCTGTATTATGCTGATGGACATGGACTTGCCCAGTGCCTGTCCCTCAACACATCACAATGGCCGCCTCCCTGACCTCGATACAGCCCCCGAACTTGACTCCAAACAGGAAACGGCTGCCACCTGTCTGACCGTGCACCTTTACCACCCGGGGAAGGGTGGAGCACAGGGTGGGGTTAACCTTTCAGAAAATGAGCTCACATATCCACCCGGGAACTATGTAGTAGAGGAGCTGTGCATCGATGCAGCCAAAGCATGTGGTGAGTAACAAGATAGGATTTTAGTTCTGAACATACCACATATCACACATTTTTCCATATAGACCAGTTGGAGAAATTCACTTGAAACACACCAGATATCTACTCTTTAACTCTTTATTACTTTATTTATTTTATTTTTATATCTTACTAGCATATGTGTTAGTGGCTTGTGCTGTTAGAGCCTCCTCCATAGTGTATCATGTTTCAGTATTAGCTTGTCATATCTGACTGTCTATTGGAAGGGATTACTTGGATGTGTCTGACAACATTACGGAAAAGATCCCTACAGAGATAGACCTTTGTTTAACCAGAAACCTTTGTTTAACCTCTTCCTGCAACAACTCACCTGATCTTTCAGATTTCAGAGCGAGACTTCTCCTTGAGCGAGACTTCAGAACTGGTTAAACAAAGGTCTATCTCTGTAGGGATCCTTTCCGTAATGTTGTCAGACACTTCCAATAACAATCTGAGCCTGTCAGTGGTAAAAACAAGCACTTTTAGTGGACGTACTTTGATCGCACAGAGTTACCCCTGCGGATTACGTTGCAGCCATTGCAGCCCCGTTTCACGACTGCCAGCTGAGGCGATCTACCGGAGCAATTCCAAAACTTTTTGTACCTATTTTGGGGTATAAATGACTAATATGTACAAATAGAGCCCAGGTTTAAAAATACCGGAATTACCCTTTAAGGTTACTGTAGTCACAACAACCTTTTGGATCATATACGAGGCCAGTGGAGCCTATGCAGACAGCCTGTGTGAGATGACGACAGTAATCATTTAGAAGCTGAATATATCGCTATATCGTTGTTGTGTGAAAACCTTGTAATTCCAGTTTTGGTGCCTTTCAACTGAAGGATTACATGGTCCTAGTGTATAGGGGCCGTCCAAGGAGGATTGAAGCTGTTCTGAAGGCAAATGGTAGCCTTAATCTTTGTTAGGTACTCGATATTCATATATCAAAAGGTGTTTCTGTTATTCCGTTAGGTGTTTCTGTTATTCTGGCCACTAATATGGAGTGCACTTTTAGGCTATATGACAAGTCATGTAATGAATGTCCTTATTTTTGTAATGAGTAAACTGCAAGCCTAAACTTAGCCTTATTTTCCCACCATTGATATGGAAATCACAATAAGGATTAAAGACCTTTGTCTGAATGGGAGTGCTGTAGTATAATGTATAAGTATAGTAAGTATCTGCTCAGTGATCCTTGATCAGGACTGTTTCACAGAGACTTGATAAATACAAACCTTGACTTCCCTATTGTGGTTGAGCACACTTCCTCCTCAGTGCTGTTGTACTCATATCATTGCTTCACATTTGTCGGCGTGTTGCTTGCTGCGGTGATTGGGGGGGGGGCCCACTTTCCTGTAACTGGCTGAAAAGTTGACCGTCACTTTGGCCTACTGTTTAAATAACACCTTACGCGCCGGGTGCTATTGTTTGCTTTTTTTGTTGAACCTACTTATGAGTGCTGTGCAATCGTTTAGATATAAACAGTATTTAAAAAAACTAGTAAATCTAATGTTGTTCATATACCCTGTTCTTCTTTTGGCAAAATGTAAATAGCCACTGTTAACCGTAAAAGCTTTTATGATTCCCAAGCGTCCACTAGTTGGGCCTGTTTTGCTGTATTTTTAAACATTAGTTCTTGGCAAGACTGGACAAAAATAAAAATCCATTTGGGAATTCTCGTCATGTTATGACGTTTTTGAACCTTGTAGGGTACAACGCTAACTTTATCTACTGTGTCAGCAGAGACCCTCAGAAGAAGTTTAGAAACAGAATGTAATCGGTTGAATCGGGTCCAGTGATTCAGTCAACATCCTTTCTCATGGTCTGTCTACCCCTCACACCCCTCGTCTGAAACTGTCAGTTCAGCTGGCACCAAATGTGCAGAGAAGCACAGCGTATCCATCGAATCAATCAAAAATTTGATTTGTATGTTCCTTACGTCTCTAAGGCTTCACAGTGTTCCGGAAAGAAAGGTTTACACATCCCACCCATTAGGCACTGGTATGGTGCTGAATATGTTTTATAATATACTAGTCTTGGTTTCAAGAATGCAAAACTAATTTATTGAAATGAATAATCATGCAAGTGAGTTGACTACATATAGAATTATCTGATCTATAAAAGATTTATTATTGTCAACTTTAGAATCCTCAATGACTACACCTGTTGGCCTGATGAGGGACCAGCGACCCTCCCTCATGTGGTTCCACACACAGTTATCAAAGGCGTCGCCATGTAAGCTGCCTTCAGAGTTGCGCAGGTAGGACTCGTAAATTCTGTTCACTCTTTATTCATTGTTCTTTCATTTTTATTTTCATGTTGCCAGTCAGTTGAAGTCAGTGTGAACCAGGTGAGGGCTGGACTGCATTTTCTCCATGGGCGGGCTATACCAAAATAAACCTTTGTACTAAGGTATCATCAGTGTATTGAAATAAATGAAAGGCCATTTTATTGTATTGTCAGTGAGCAATGAAGTTGTAATGGAATTTTCTTGACATAAGATTTATTCAATTGGTGCATACTCTTCTATAATTTAGGGTGGACTCAGCTAAAATGGGCCATCAGTCACTTCTTCAGTCATTTCTATTTTTTTCCTCTAAACAAAACATAGGAAATTGGTAAATATAGATCCTTTATTTCAGTTAATTTGGCTAATGTGGTTAAAATAAGGATTGCAAGGTCAAAACAAAAAGATTCTGTAATTGCACAAGGGGTTCACAAACTTTAAATCATGACTGCACTCAAAGAAATAAAACATCACATTCACTTAATTTAGTTATGTCAACCGGTCCCACGAAACTAGGTTGAATAAATGGGACAAAGACTAGATAACTAATTATTACTACATGCTTTTAAGCAAATCTCACCAGTCTTAATTAACTGCTACATCATACAGTTATGTTATGACTTTACTAAATACAATTATGTTGACTTTACTAAATACAGTTATGTTGACTTTACAAAATACAGTAGTTAAGGTACTTCAATTGGTGCACATTCTTTATAATAATTAGGGTGGACTCAGCTAAAATGGGCCATCATGTAAAATGGGCCAGATAAGGTTGGAGCTTCATAGCCCTTTAAAATTTTACAGCCAATCACAATAACTGATCTTGCATTGTTGCTGCAACACTAGTTGACATATAACAATAGTTTTGATTAGTCTGAGGTTGTTAAGGTGGACAGGGCAGAGTGTTACATTAAGTACATCAGAGAAATTGTATGGTAAGTGAGCATGACATAGCAAATTTCACTCATCACTAATAAGGGTGATAAAGCATTTATAAGTAAGCTTACCAACAAAGCAAAATGTTTATGAACAATGTTTTGACAGGCTCTTTCAAATAAAAAAGTCGAAATTTAAAAAAACTTTGTGATTTTTGTGAAAAAAGTAATTTTAGGTATTGGCCCATTTAGCTTAACCAGCTAGCTAAAATGGGCCACGATTTTCAGCTAAAATGGGCCACATACACACACACTCTTACACAGAAGTTACACAGAAATTGAGGGCGCAAAACAGGTTCATTGGTAAACAAGTAATTTTAGGTATTGGCCCATTTTAGCTTAACCAGCTAGCTAAAATGGGCCACATACACACACACTCTTACACAGAAGTTACACAGAAGTTACACAGAAATTGAGGGCGCAAAACAGGTTTATTGGTAAAAAAGTAATTTTAGGTATTGGCCCATTTTAGCTTAACCAGCTAGCTAAAGGCCACGATTTTCAGCTAAAATGGGCCACATACACACACACTCTTACACAGAAGTTACACAGAAATTGAGGGTGCAAAACAGGTTCATTGGTCTAGATGTATCCAAGCGAAATCTTAACAATCTTAACAAAAAACAACCAAAGGGAAAAAAGCAAAAAAAGAAAATAGCACAAAGCAAGAGTGGCAAACCCCCCTGCACGGCCTGCCAGAGAGTGTATGGTGACGTGAATGACCCAAAGGCCACGGAGGACTGGGTGTGCTCGTCAGTGCAACTCATGGTACCACGAGAGCTGTGGAGAGGATAATGGCATCTATGATGATGATGGTTACATCTGCAAAGACTGTGTTTGAAGATGTTCTACTTTTTAACATAATGTTTGACAAATGTTGACACAAGCATGCACCTACACACACACACAGCTACACACAGTCCCAGAAAGACACACACACACACACACACACACACACACAAAGACACTAATGCGCAGAAACACACACCCATACAACATGATCAGTTAATTTTTAAATGCATTTTTCAATTAAATATTTGTTCAACTTTTTATTGCATGAAATGTATTTACGGTGTTGTTACTATGGTACACCAAAGACAATAGTTAGTGTCAATTTACTGTTAAAATTACTGTGTAATCTCTTTATATTGGCCCATTTTAACTGAACAGCTGGCCCATTTTACCTGAACATTGTGTTGTAGCTCAAGAGGGAACCTGCTGATACTCGAACTCTCATAAATCCAAAACAATTATACTTTTTCACATTTTTTTAACAAATAAATATTTTAGAGACCCATGCCAATTTATAAAAATATCAGATCTCCTGCATAGCTTATTATTTGATGGTCTTATAAATCATTTACCAAAAAGTGGCCCATTTTAGCTGACTCCACCCTATCTTTTATACTACAATATGTAATGGTGAAAGACTAAAGTAACCGAAAAGTGCCTCGATAAGTGCAACAGAAATCTGACAACACAAAACCCTGAGACAATGGCAGAACATTATGAACACAGTAAGACCTAATAGAAAATAACATTTAAGAAAAAAATAAATTAATATGGTATTACATTTGAAATACCCAGTGCCATCAAAAAGCTGAGTGAACTGGCTCAAAGCCATATGACTTTGCCACCTTGTGGCTTCAACTTTTTGTACATAAATTTTGCCCATCTCTCCTTGAGAGATGCAGATTTCTCAATGACTCTATGGCGCCACAGAACTTGACAGTTTATTATTTTAGACAGGATGTGCCTGTTTTTGTCAACCTCTTCATTATGCTTACAGATCCCTGTCCTGTAGCCTTCATCAAGCTGAGCAGCTATGTTTACTTTCCCAAACATTTGCTTTTGATTTTTCTGATATGTGGTTTAAATCATTCAAACCTGTCTGAATCCATGCTGGGTCTGAGACCTGTCGTTTGAAAAAGGATGCAGGGAAAGCAAAATAAAGCATTGGTGTCACTACATACAGTTATAGCCAAGCCTTCCTACTAAACCAGCTCCTTGAAAACGACCGAGTATATTGTCTCATTCTGGCGCATTTTATGTCAGATCAGATGTACCACGAGCCCCTCGCTCTCTGCTGCCAACCAGTGGTTGGTGGTGTGTAAATCAGCAGCATTCAGATAAATGCTGTTTGTACATGCGCAGTTCGTTGGTGGGGCGCAGCTTTCCTGCGCCCCACCAAGCTCCTATCTCTTGTATTGAGAGGAGCGAACTGCGCATGTACAGTTTATAACGAGAGTCAATGGGCAAAGATTTTTGCGCCCCAGGCCGGAAATACATGACCTATCAGTAACTTTAGACAACGTAGAACAATTTTAATCTACATTTTATTGCAGATTATACATTCTACTCACTAACTATATAATATTTACCTCGCTCATTTAAAAAAAAAAATTTTTTTAAAGTCTTATTCAATGAAGTCTAGGATGTGGGGAGTGGTGGGGCGGAGCCCTAGCGCCCTCTATTGGCCAGCCGCCACTGTGAACTCTACAGGGGCTGCTCATTATTTCATGTTAGAGGAATAGCCTCAGAAAATCCATATCTAAACTTCAAATATGCACAAATGGAGCGATGCTTTGCATAGCACAGCGGAGCTATTTCAGGCAGACACACTCGAGTGGCGCTACAGCTCAGTCAGCTGACTCCTCAGCTGAGCGTATGCATAGCCACTACAATTGCGCGGCCTATTTAAACCACCAATCTCACTGCTCATTCGTTGCTGCCGCTCTGCACACTGCGTTGCTCTGTTGCTGTTTATGCCGATGCTGATGAAGCTCTCACCAAACCACCACCCCAGCATCCACCTGTGGGCTCTGTTCTTAGCCCCCCTAGGGGATTACTGCCACTCGCTCCCTGCCTCACTCAGGCTGGCTAAGTGAGTTAAGTGGAGGGCGATGCAGCAGGGCCCTGACGCCAAAAGAAATCTGCATTTACATTTTATTCTCAGATAAAATCAATACGTGAGTTGGCTGAAAATAAATAAATAATTCTGATCTCTTTTCATTATTTTATTTAACAAAACTGGTTTGTTTAATAAAAACTCTAATAAATATATGAAACTATAAATATATGAACTCCTTCAATCAATAACTTGTGGCTCCTCCTTTAGCAGCGATGACTTGGAGTAAAAGTCTCCTATAGCCACTGATCAGTCTCTGGCATCTTCCTGGAGGGATATTCTCCTCCTTACAGAACTTGGCCAACTCAGTGAGGTTTGAGGGTCTGACATGAACAGCTGCTTCAGGTCCTGCCACAGCATCGCAGTTGGATTCAGTCAGGACTAAGTCAGACTTTGACTTGGCCAATCCAAAACACTAAACTTCTTCTTCCTGAGCAATTCTTGGGTAGATTTGCATGAATGTTTAGGATTATCGTCTTGTTGAACCATAGCCTAGTTTTTCCTCTTTCTCTTTCTCCTTGTTGTGCCTTGGGTACTTTGAAAGGCACTCTTAAATGGAAGTTGTTATTATTATTGAACAGCCACATTCGGCTCAGCTTTAGCGCTCAGACTGATAGCCTGCCGTTCCGTTCATGAATTCTCCGTCAGAAGTCATCGTCCAGCTCCAGAGAAAGAAAAGTGACCGCAGGAATAAGGGTTTGAGTTGTCGCCAAACATGACATTTTTGAGTGTGACCAAACGGACTCAATTTCGGACTCATCTGTCCAGAGAACAGACTTCCAGAGAAGAGACTTCTTCAGTCATTTCTATTTTTTTCCTCTAAACAAAACATAGGAAATTGGTAAATATAGATCCTTTATTTCAGTTAATTTGGCTAATGTGGTTAAAATAAGGATTGCAAGGTCAAAACAAAAATATTCTGTAATTGCACAAGGGGTTCACAAACTTTAAATCATGACTGCACTCAAAGAAATAAAACATCACATTCACTTAATTTAGTTATGTCAACCGGTCCCACGAAACTAGGTTGAATAAATGGGACAAAGACTAGATAACTAATTATTACTACATGCTTTTAAGCAAATCTCACCAGTCTTAATTAACTGCTACATCATACAGTTATGTTATGACTTTACTAAATACAATTATGTTGACTTTACTAAATACAGTTATGTTGACTTTACAAAATACAGTTATGTTGACTTCACTAAACACAAATGAGTTGTATTTATGTAGTAGGATTTTGTTGATTGTACTTAACATGACTCAACCCTACTTGCTCTATCAATGCGAGTAATTCAAATAAATACCACTTCAGTCAATTCACTTTACCTGACTTTAATAAAAAAAAAAATTCAGGTCAGACAGTGAGGCATGTGCCAAACAAACACAGGCCAAAAGCCCCAAGAAGTAAAGCTTGACGTTTACTGACTTTTTTTTGAACAACCTTGCAACCAAGTAAGAATTTCCCAGGATGACAGGAAAACAATATGTAAACAAAAGTATACTATTTGGTGCATAGCACTTTACACTTAAAACATTAAATAAATAATAAATTAGAGAAAATACAATAAAAAGTAAGACAAAAATGTAAAAATAATGACTTATCAAACGACAAACCGACAATCCTTTTGGTTCCTTTAAAGTGCACTAGTTCCATGCATGAATAACTTTCTTTAAGATGTCCCAAAAAAAAAAAAAAAAGTGAAAACATTCCCTAATTACTAAAGCCTGAGGTGATGTCTTCAAAGTACTTGTTTTTTGCAACCATCTAAAAACCCAAAGATATTACATTTCAACAAATAAAAACATCACCCAATTATCACAACTGAGAAACAGCAAATATTTTGCACATTTGAGAGATGACTGACTTCTCTGCAACAACTTTGATTTACTTTACCACTAGAGGTAAAAAACAAAACAAACAATGCAATTGTAATGTATGTATAAAATAGGACCTGGTCAAGGTGTGTAACACAACAAAATGGTAAAATAAAACAAAAACAAAAGCCCAACTCAGTTTATAGTTCACTGAACCTAAACCAAGGTTCACAGTCTTGTGTACTGTAGGTAGGATTACTCATGTAATCTGTTTTTAAGGACCTGCACCTTCGTGGAAAGTCTGTTGCCGTCCAACCCCATCAACACGTGTTTCTTAGGTCCTTGGGGTAGCTCAGGTTTAAACTGTAGATCAGGCCAAGCAGGACTTTTGCCACACCTCTCAGATCTCAGATCTTGCAGCACTTCAACTCCCTCGATTATGACGCCGACATCCTCAGGCTCGTCTGTGGGCTCTGCTGCCTCATGTCGGATAACGTAGATTCCCAAGACCATTTCCTCCATTTTTCTCGTTGCACCAGGATCAACATCGTCAGAAATGGATAGAACATAGTATTAATGAAAACCTGTTTCAGATAACTGGGCCTGCCATATGTCATGTTCATTATTAACTAATCTTATTTTCACTTCATCTAATTTTCTCAATCGATTGTCTAATAATTGTCACACAATAGTAAAAGATACCCATAACAATTTCCCAAAGCGTCGTCTTGAGGTGTTTTGTTTGGTCCAACTAACAGTCCAAAACCCAAAGATGCTCAATTACCATGATTTAAAACAGAAAGTAGCAAATCCTTATATTTGAGAAGATGGAACTAAATAATTGTTTGGCATTTTGGTTCAAAAATGACTTTAAAAAATGAATTAAGTAATTGTTTCAGCTCTTAATTAGAAAACTGGAAGATTTAAACTTGCATTGTCATCATTGGCCAAATCAAATCATGATGTTAAGTGATAACAGTTCTTACTAGACCCTGACCAAAAAAGTGGCAAGGCCACAAATATCAGTAAGAAATCACAGTATTCATTGATACATGTACAACTATCACAATCTAATCCCTGTACAGAAATTCCAAAGATATATTTGTGCTAATTTAGACACCATTACATAGATTGTCAACCAGAGAACACTGACAAGTTCATTTTTACATGGCAAATGTCCCATTCAGTACACATCTTGGTCAAAATTCATTATAATAAAAACATTATAAGGGATCTTTGTCAATAATGTTTGGTTATGATTTATGTAAAAAAAGAAATATGTAAATATTGGCTGATATTACCAGATTTTAAAACAGCATTTGTTGGGCTATGGTTCATACTGTATGTTGCAACTTACCAAGTACTCCTTTATGACGCTTTCAGGATTTTCATTCAAGTACACACAAAGTGCTTTGAGGACACATTCTCGTCGTGTTTCAACAGTGGAATTCTGTGGGAGACACAAACCATCACAATCTACACACAACAATACAAAATATGCCATGTTCCCATTACCCATACACAGTTTCTTTGGTGAGGTAAAGAAACAGGATCAGGGAGGTAAAGACAAACAGGGGCAGAGAGGTAAAACAGGGAGATAGGGGCAGAGATGTATAGAGATATGCATATATGATAAAAAGAGTGATAAAGACGGTGACACAGAGGTGTGCCCAAACTACACCATTTAATAGAGCTACCTACCTTGTCCATGGCTGCCATGATCAGGCTTATTTTGTGTCCTGCTGTTCCCCCTTTCTTTCTGAACACCCTGATTAACTGGTCCAAGTAGTGATCCAATTGGGACATGAATGTGGACAGCAGCGGAACAGTGGTGATGCGGGTGAATTCTGCATTTACCTGAAACACATTGAGAGTGATACAAGCTGAAAAGCAGTGTTACACACCTGTAATTATACCCACTCAGTGGTGTCATAGTCTACTGACACACCCTGGAGTTTACTAATACATCACTGCAAAGACAGAGTGGAGTCGCAGATGGAGCAGCGCGACACCATACACCTATGGCAGGGGCTACGGACTATAACCGACTACCAGGGCAGACCCCCCGCAATTGTGAGTGCCGACGCATCCCTAGCGGACGACCTGAACTCATTTTATGCACGGTTTGAGGCTAGCAACAACAGCGCTAGTTCGCCGGCTAACAACATTACTGTTAGCGCAGCCGAAGTGAGTTCTACCGCTGGGGATGAACACACGCTCTCTGTGACCGAGCACAGTGTGAGGAGGGCTCTGACGAGGGTGAACACCAGGAAAGCTGCTGGTCCAGATGGCATATCTGGGCGAGTACTGAAGACCTGTGCTAATCAGCTAGCTCCAGTGTTCACCACTATATTCAACATCTCCCTGGCTGAGTCTGTGGTCCCCGCCTGCTTCAAGAGATCCACTATTGTCCCTGTGCCCAAGAATGCTTCTCCAGCATGCCTGAATGATTATCGACCGGTGGCCCTCACCTCGGTGGTCATGAAATGCTTTGAGAGGCTGATAAAGGACTACATCTGCGCCTTCCTCCCTTGCTCCATGGACCCGCTGCAGTTTGCTTATCGTCCAAACAGATCCACGGATGATGCTGTCTCCCAGGTACTGCACACCACACTCTCTCATCTGGACAGCCGGAAGGGGGGCTATGTGAGACTGCTGTTCATTGACTATAGTTCAGCTTTCAATACCATAGTCCCCACCAGACTGGCTGGCAAGTTGATTGAGCTGGGACTGAACACCCCCATGTGCCTGGATCCTGGACTTCCTGACCGCCAGGCCCCAGGTGGTCAGGGTGGGTAGACACACCTCCAACCCCCTCACCCTGAACACAGGATCCCCCCAGGGTTGCGTCCTCAGCCCCCTACTGTACTCCCTGTACACACATGACTGTGTGGCCAGGTTCAGCTCCAACTCCATCATCAAGTTTGCGGATGACACAGTGGTGGTGGGCCTGATCTCCAACAACGACGAGAAGGCCTACCTGGAGGAAGTTGCTGATCTGTCACTCTGGTGCCAGGACAACAGCCTCCTCTTGAATGTCACCAAAACTAAGGAGCTGATTGTGGACTTTAGGAGGACACAACAACGGAGGACGTACTCACCACTGGGGATTAATGGGACTACTGTGGAGAGGGTGAGCAGGTATAAATACCTGGGAGTCCACATCACCGAAGATCTCACATGGTCCACACACACTGACACTCTGGTGAGAAAGGCGAGGCAGCGCCTTTACCACCTCAGGCAACTGAGGAAATTTAAAGTCTCCCGGAGGATCCTTCAGTCCTTCTACTCTGGAGCTGTAGAGAGCATCCTGACAGGAAGCATCACTGCCTGGTTCGGCAACAGCTCCGCTCAGGACAGGAAGGCTCTGCAGAGAGTAGTGCGTTCGGCTGAACGCACTATTGGAACTACACTCCCCACCCTGCAGGACTTATTCACCAGGAGGTGCAGAACCAGAGCCTGCAGGATCATGAAGGATCCTCACCACCCCAACAACGGACTGTTTCAGCTGCTGCGGTCAGGCAAGCGCCTCCGTAGTCACGCTGCCAAAACAGAGAGACTGAGACGGAGTTTCTTTCCTCAGGCCATCAGGACTGTGAACTCTGACCTCACCAGGGCCCCCACCAAGACACACACACTGCCCCTCTTATGCACACACACACACACACACACACACACTCAGGTAACGACTACACATAATTTATATTATATTACATACATACGATTTCCCTTTTTTACTATATTTTTATTTCCAAAGTGCTCTTACTGTAAATATTGTGTTGTTTTTTTATATAGAGCTCTTACTGTGATATTGTAAATATTGTGTTGGTTTTTTACTGTAAATAGTTTGAACCTGTTATTTTGTCCTTTGCACATTTCTGTTGAGCATTGCCACTTTTTACATTTCACTGCACACCCTGTGTGTGTATGTGACAAATAAACTTCTTGAACTTGAACTTGCAGCAAGGACAGGACTTCATCCATTGGGGTAAGCAAAACAAGACTTTCAGCTGAGGTTATTCATTGATAGATGTACAACTATCACAATCTAAATACACAGAAAGGATCAATACTACATTACCTCGCTCTCAGAAAACAGAGCTGGCCATCTGGTTCGGAACTCGGTGATGAAGGGCATGTCCTGAATGATTTCCTGTCTTCTATAGGCAAAGGTTCTTTCCATTTTAGTTTTGATCAGTTGTTGGTTCTTCTTCTTCTTCTTCACCTCCAATAAAAGTGCTTGCCTTTCTTCCTCAAGACTTTCTTTAGTTTCGCCTGCAGGATAATCGGGACAGTAATTGACTTCAGCTTTCCGTGGCTTCTTCACCTGGTTTGGACCTTGGCTCGCGGTACCACGCTTTTCTTTCATAGCATTTATGCTCAACTCCGGGCAGCCAATGTTCCTCAGTCTAGTGCGGTAGTTGGCCATTTTGTACTTCAAGCTTATTTTCCAACCGTAGTAACCCGAGACTGATCCTTGCTCCTTTAAACAAGGATACTTTATCAGAGCCTGAGCCACATCATCAAATTCTGCACTTGCAGGATACACTTTGTATTTTATTATTTCTGATGCCAAACTATCTAGGATATCTGACTTCAGTTTGGTACTTGGACTCAGAAGAATGCCACTGTTGTGAAAGGCATGATTGGCCTTCTCTAGCTGAACTTCAACCTCATAACTGAACTGAGGTATTGAGAAGGTTTGGGGCCATGGCTGTGATCTAAGGGATGACCCTGAAGATGTAGATTCAAGGGAGGAAAGTATGTCTGTGTCTGCTGATGATGAAAAGGAAGAACCATCATCTAATCCTTGAAGTGGAGCAGTATGGTGAGGGCTAGTGCCTGACCCATTTGGTAAGTAAATTACTTTAACTGTGCTCTTGTCTTTGAGTTCTGAAGTAATTGACAAGTTCACAAACTCGTTATGAAATTCAATGTCTCTGTACTGCAGTCTGAAATTTCCTGACAAGCCAAAGTGTCTTATAATCTCTCCTTTAAGATCCTCTACTGAATCTGGTATTCCACTGGGAAGAGTCAATTTGGATGCGTTGTCTATTCCAAGTATGACTCTTAGGGTTGCCGTCATCTTGTATTCAAAGAAAAACATGAACACATTTCTTTAAGAATGGTGGGTAATTATTGGGGCTCTAGTGATCACAAATTATTCCTGCAATGACTCAATGCTTCACACTCTACAAAACAATGTATTCATAAAATGTCCCAAAATACTTAATCTTAACAGTGTACATTTAACACAGACTGAACAGGACCCAAGTGAGTCACCAATAATCTGTTCATTGTCTTAAAAAGGTACTGAGAACCTATTTTCTCAACCAGCTTCTAACTGCAAGTAATGTGACCCTACATAAACATTTTCTGCCAAAGTTAGAACAGTTTTGGTTATTTCACAAGTCAGATTACGGTCTGTGCTGTTTTTATGTGTTCTTCTCTCTGGTTTGAAATGGGCAGGAATCAGATGGAAAAATGTGATGACACATACTTCTGGGCACCAATTAGGATTTGGCAATATCTGAATTAACATCTGCTGACAGTCAGTGTTAAAACTCTTTCTTCAGCCAGTCGGCTGTGCCGAAAGCTGAGTTCATCTCAGGCTACGCATCCCTGCTCTCCCTCAACTTTCTTGCTCTAACTGAGACTTGGATCACCCCAGAAAACACTGCCACGCCCGCTGCTCTGTCAGATGTGTACTCTTTCTCTCACACTCCCAGAGCTGCGAGGCGAGGCGGTGGTACTGGCCTGCTAATTTCCAGCAAATGGAAATACTCTCTTTTTTCTCTGCCACAATTCTCTCCTTCCTCCTTTGAATTTCATGCTGTCACTGTTTCTCATCCAGTCAAGCTCACCATCGCGGTTGGGAACTCGCCCACCAGGCCCTTCTGGTGAGTTCCTGGAGGAGCTTGACACACTAGTCTCCCACTTCCCTGACGATGGCTCTGGACTCATCCTTCTCGGTGACTTCAACATCCAGACTGAGAAGCTTGACCTTCTTCTTTCGTTCCTCGCCTCCTTCGACCTAGCCCTCTCCCCATCTCCTCCTACCCACAAGGCTGGCAACCAACTGGACCTAATCTTCACGAGACACTGTTCTACTGCCAACCTCTCCGTCACTCCTCTTCATCTCTCTGACCACTACTTCATGTCCTACACTCTCTCTCTCTCCTCTCCCCCTCACATCCTCCCCCTACCCACATGGTTTATTCTCGTCGCAATCTCCGCTCGCTCTCCCCCACTGATCTTTCCTCTTCTTCTCTCTACTCTGTCCTCTTCTCTGGACCATCTCTGTCCCCTCACCTCCAGGCCTGCACGCCAAACTCCACCTGCCCCTTGGTTGTCGGACTCAGTGCGTACTGAGAGACGGAGCCTGAGAGTGGCTGAGCGCAAATGGAGAAATGGCAACCTCCCGGAGGACCTTCTTACCTTCCAATCTCTCCTTTCCACTTTTTCCTCCTCTCTATCTGCTGCTAAAGCTGCTTTCTTCTGCACTAAAATTCAAACTTCTGCTTCCAACCCTAAAAAACTCTTTGAAACTTTCTCTTCCCTCCTCCAACCCCCACCCCCTCCTCCCACCTCCTCCCTCCGCCCTGACGACTTCGCCAACTTCTTTGACAAGAAGGTCAACGATATCCGATCCTCCTTCCCTCACCGCCCGGCTAGTGCCCTGCGCACCAACCACACCTGTCTGCCTTCCACCCATCCCTCTCTACCACCCTCTCCACCTTTTCCCTCCCCACCTCCCTCCCTATCCCATTTTTCTCCCCTCTCCCCAGACGAGGTCCTTCACCTGGTTACATTTAGCCGCCCCACCACATGCTCCCTTGACCCGGTCCCATCCACTCTGCTTCAGTCTACTGCACCTGAACTCCTTCCCTTCCTGACCCACCTCATCAACACGTCTCTGGTGTCTGGATGCTTTCCCTCTGCTTTCAAGACTGCCAGAGTCACCCCCCTTCTGAAGAAACCAACACTTGACCCCTCTGAGGTCAAGAACTACAGACCGGTTTCCCTTCTACCCTTCCTATCAAAAACTCTTGAACGTGCTGTCTTCAATCAACTGTCCTTGTACCTCCACCAGAACAACCTCTTGGATCCCCACCAGTCTGGGTTCAAAGTGGGTCACTCGACCGAGACTGCCCTCCTGGCAGTGACGGAGTCGCTCCATGCCGCTAGAGCGAACTCTCTCTCCTCTGTCCTGATACTCCTGGACCTGTCTGCAGCGTTTGACACGGTGAACCACCAGATCCTCCTCTCCACCCTTGAGGGGATGGGTGTCTCAGGCTCTGCACTCTCCATGTTTGCATCCTACCTAACGGATCGCTCCTACCAGGTGACGCTGAGAGGGTCTGTGTCAGAACCACGCAGGCTCACTACTGGGGTTCCGCAAGGCTCGGTTCTAGGTCCTCTCCTCTTTTCCCTCTACACAACATCTCTTGGTTCTGTTATCCATTCACACGACTTTTCCTACCACTGCTATGCAGATGACACCCAGCTGATCCTGTCATTTCCCCCCTCTGACACACAAGTGGAGGCACGCATTGCTGCGTGTCTGGCAGACATCTCGGAGTGGATGTCGATGCACCACCTGAAGCTCAACCTGGACAAGACTGAGCTGGTGTTCCTCCCGGGGAAGGGCTGTCCGCACCGAGACCTGGCCATCACCATTGATAATGCTGTGGGTCAACTCGGACTGCGAGGAATCTGGTTGTGACCCTGGACGACCAACTGTCGTTCTCGGCAAATATCGCATCAGTGACACGCTCCTGCAGATTCCTCCTCTACAACATCAGGAGGATTCGCCCCTTCCTCACTGACAAGCAGGTGCTCATCCAGGCTCTTGTCATCTCCCACCTGGACTACTGCAACTCCCTCCTTGCTGGTGCCCCGGCGTCTGCCATCAGACCTCTGGAGCTTGTTCAGAAAGCTGCAGCTCGTCTGGTGTTCAACCGCCCCAAGTTCTCCCATACAACTACCCTTCTCCGTTCTCTACACTGGCTCCCTGTAGCAGCTCGCATCCAGTTCAAGACCCTGGTGCTAGCCTATAGGGCAGTGAAAGGAACAGCTCCTTCTTACCTCCAGGCTATGGTCAAGCCTTACACCCCCGCCCGACCACTTCGCTCTGCTGCCTCGAGGCGACTGGTTGCCCCGTCGCTCAGAGGTCCCTGCGGCCGATCTACACGGTCACGGCTCTTCTCTGTCCTGGCCCCGCAGTGGTGGAATGAACTCCCCACTGATGTCAGGACAGCAGAGTCGCTGCCCATCTTTCGCCGCAGGCTGAAAACCCACCTCTTCAGGAAACACTACCCTGACCCTTCCTCTTAGCCTTGCCTATTTGTCGTCAATTATGTGTCTGAGCTCTTGTTTATTGGCTCTTGTTTATTTGATACACTTATTTGTCTTAGCTCTTGTTTATTTGGTTCACTTATTTGTCTTAGCTCTTGTTTATTTGATTCTCTTATTTGTCTCATTTGTTTAAGATAAAGTAGGTTGCTAACTTATTGCACTCTTAACTTAACACTAGTTATGCTCTTAGTTGCTTGTTTAGGAAGGAAATGCACTTACGATTTCTGGTGACTAGTAGTTTTCTTGCCTACCTATGTTGAATGCACTCATTGTAAGTCGCTTTGGATAAAAGCGTCTGCTAAATGACTGTAATGTAATGTAATGTTTATAATTAATAACAGAATGCTTTCTCCCCAAACTTTACATTTGATTGTATATTTAGTCATGAACATTAGAACATTGATTGGTAGTTCTAAATTACAGCTATTGTTGCATTTGTACATTTCTGAGGCAATTGTTCCTCTGTGTCCTAAGATATCTAAAGCAATCACAAGTAATGAACTTATTTAGATAAGTGAGAGATACTCACCACTACTGTTGAGCCACTGGCTTTGCATCCATTAACTGAGCCACTCCCTCAGACGACTTGGAAATCTGGAATTCACAGTTGGAGCCTTGATCACACAATGAACATAATGCCAAAAATATTGTTCCTATAATGTAAGACCAGAATATGGAATTTTACAGTGTTGTAACAGTAATAAGATATATAAACTTGCCAATTAATAATTCTACTTCCATACATTATTTTCACCTGATGTAATTGTTGAATTTTAAAATTCTATTTATTTTTTTGTTATTCCACTATCTTAACATGTCTGCCTTATCTTATTCCATCTCCCAATTAATTTCATTCCTACTGAAATGTAGTTGAGTAGAAGTAAAAAACGTTACAAGTACCTCAAATGAGTACTTAAATACAGTACTTGAGTAAATGTACTTAGTTACATTCAACCACTGTACACGCCTGCCTCTGCAACCAGGCTCCAAAACCTCAGGTGTCCACTTAACGTTACTTTTGGCCATGCGGGTTAAGTTAAGCTAACATTACCAATCAAAACCAAATCAAGCTAAAATCATTACAGAACTATTAAAACTCCTACCGATAAAACTTGAAATTTCGCTTCTTTTGTGAGATTCTAACTTTCAAAACAAACATAAACAAGGGCACATAATTTAATAGTGTGAGTTGAGCTAGCGATACACACCTTTTCAAATCTAACATCAAAGTATACGACTAATCGTACAAAAGTCAAAAATGCTCATCGTCTGATGTAGTACATGGACCGTTTTAATTAATATCGTTTCATAATTCACGTACTTACCAGAAAATCGAAGGACAATGGATTGAAGAGAAGGCATTCATAAGGCAGTTGCATTACGCACATGACACGGTAACAGGAGGTCTTGAAAACGGCGCTTCTTCCAATGCGTCCTCGGCCGTACTACGCATGTGCAGGAAAGTACGGAAACTGCGCTGGGACAGTTGTATTCAGTTCAATGCCTGCAGTGCGTTTTAAACAGCTTGATTACATAGATTCAATTTAGCACAATTTTGTAATCCCAAAACCTTTTACTATTATATTAATGCAATGAAACTCTCTTGTTTTAATTGTCAAAAATGCAATTATTCAGTAGTTTCAACATAAAAAAATTATGTAATGCAAACAACATCCATGTTTCACTTCTTAGAGTGTGTATTCTCTTCTATTCTTCCTTTGCTCATTAATTTATTGTTTGTCCCTCACTTCTCTTGTATTCTCTCTCTTGTTCTCTCCAGGTACCATTTCCCTGGCTGGTATAACAGTGGAAGTTCATCCTATGCCCATCGCTATGGTGTGTCTAAGGGCATGGAGAGCCCTGTTATGGATGATTGCACCATGGCATACCTGTTTTCCCAGGTTAGTCTCTTTGGTCACGTAACATTAAGTCAATTATTTCTTACGTGTATAGGGTGTTTGGCATTTTGCCATTTAGTTCTTGTAGTTTATGCTACAATGTATTGTGCTTTTTGTTTTGTTTAGGTGAGATCACACTCATAAACCATTTATCCTCTGACTTTTCTTACATAATAATACAATAACTTCCATTCTGTTTTACTTATCCAAGTGGAGGAGGAGGGAGGGTTGTATTGCTGAATGAGTTTATTGGAAAGGAGCTGAAATGGTGTTATAATACATAATTGATAATGCCAATCAACAAGATATAGGCCGTTTTAATTGGTGGTTTTGCTGAGGTATCTACTGGCTATGCTTTTTCTGCTACAATACTATCACGCTGCAATAGAGCCACAGCAGGTTCTTTCAGGTGAAAGTCCCTGTAGATCCCCAGCTAACTTTTTATGACGACTGTAAACGGAAATGAAAAAAGCTTTTTTTGAGGAGAATCAGCCAATCAAGTGAAGCTATAGATCCATTATGGTTGTATAATCAACTACACACACTGTGTATTTAGTTCAGTGGTCGTTGGTGGAATTTGGTGAGTAGGTAAAGCGTTGTGTTTGTTAACAGTCTTCCTAACTCTTGCCCCTCCCCTCATGTTTTCTATTCTACGTTTACTTTTGTCCACAAGCAGAAATGAAAAAAAAGAGAGAAGTAACTTTGTACAAAATACTCCCCTGGCTGTCTTACTGTCTTACTGTCTGTCTGTCTGTCTGTCATTCATTTGGGTTCATTGAGAAAACAGGAAGCGGTGTAGAGAGAGGCACATAGGGGGAACAAGAGGGCTTTTTCACTCAGGGTGTGCATTTGTCTGTGCATGTGTGTGCACGCATGGATGTGTATTTGTGTGCGTGCACATGTGTTGAAGAATATGATTAAGTGTCTTCTGTTTCCCCCCTTGTGTTTGTGTGAAGTCTTCTTTATCTCCACTATCACATTGACACAATGGGCTCTGGGTGTCAAGAGATTGAATGTTTGCTGCATATGATTTCTGTCACACTTGGGTTTGCCTGGTTGCTAGGTCTGCCTTGCCCAGTCCCAACAACTTAACCAGTGATGTGTTAGTAAATAAAATGTTAAATAAAAAAGGCTGGCAGTTTGACTACAATTAAAAAAAATAAAATAAAATAAAATAAAATATGTACCCATCTCCCTCTGTATTTATCTCTCTTATGCCAGCTCCCCTCTCCCTGCATTATTCCCCCTCCCCCATCGCACCCCTTCTTTCTCTCTCTATCTGTTTTTTTTGTTTCTCCTACCCCTTTCCCATCTCTGACTTCATCCATTTCATTCCCCTTTGCCTCTCGTTTTTCCCCCTCCTTCAGTGGCGTGATGACTTTCTGAATGGCTGGGTTCATATGCCGGTGAACCATGAGGCCCAGGAGGAGTGTCTGGGCCTGGCTGTGCTGGACATGATGAGGCTGGCCAAGGAGAGAGGCCAGTCACCTGTGGCCATCTACAGTGGTACCAGGTAGGATAATGTGCACGCCCTCACACACACAAACAACTGCACCGAGACATGAAAACATATGTGCGTGGAACACAGATAAACAAGCACATGCACTATATATATATATAATATACAGAGAGCTAAATGCAGACCTGCATGCTAGTGCTCTTACCCAGATATTGTGACGTGTTACCTGTTACTGGGGTGAATTGTGGCTCTCCTGTGGCTAATGCTAATGCCCATGTGACAGACTCCTCAGGAAACAGTCAGCTTAAAGAGAGTTTCACTAAGTCTGTGTGAGATCCCTTAGCTATACGACTGTACTAATGCACTGTATCCATACTCCTATTGTTCTCGCCCCCCCTCTACTTATACCTATTTGAACATAATCCTATTAGTATCATTGGTTGTACTTTTTTAATAGAACAATTTGTGGTGATCATTGACTTAGTTTGACCTTGTTCACTCTTCCACTGGCTCCTCCCTTCTCTCTGTCTTTTCTGTCATTTCTCACTTCCCTCCTTTCTTTCATTTGCTCAACTCCCATCTCTACACTCCAACCCTCCAACCACCCACCCCAACCGCCCCACCTACTTTTAGCTACAAGTCCTTCCTGCCAAGAGTCATGCGAACTCGCATTCAGAAGTACAACTTTGTGACCCGCAAGCGGATCCGCCATCGCTTCAGAAAGTTCATCCAGCAGTTCAGTGAATGCAAGGCCACGGTGTGTGACCTCAAGCTCAAATACATGATGAGCCTGGAGTCACTGCTGCCTTCGCTCTACTCGGAGCGCTTCCAGGTCACCGACCTCTCAGCACATGAGGTTACCATTGTTGTCACGGGAACCAGGGGCATTCAGTGGTCAAAAGGGAAAGAGGTGGACACGGCAGAGGAGGTGAGGACCAAGAGGTAGTCTCATGTGTGTGTGTGTGTGTGTGTGTGACAAAGTTAGTCCACTATTTCTTACTGTGTTTGTATCTCTAGGAGCTGCAGACATACTGTGACTTCCCCGAGGTGATTGACATCAGCATCAAACAGGCCAATAAGGAGGGCTCTCTAGAGAGACGCATTGTTACCCTCACCAGACAGGACAAACAGATTCTGGTATAATACATACTCTGCTCTACTTTGTACTTTGCTCTTCTCTGCTGTGCTGTGCTCTGATGTCAGGATGAAATGCCTTTCCCAAGGTCAATACACTTGGTGCCAAAACCAAGTGGTCATGTGACTGACTACAGCAACTAACTAATTCTTCAGAGAGAACTTTTAACATCAGATTAGTTTTGGATAAAAATCTATTCAATAAATACTATTCCATTACTCTACAATAATTTATTACACTACATTACAGAAACCTATAGATTGAAGACATATTTCACCACCTTACTAGAACGTTGTCTTGGCAAGCATTTGATTTCTGATTTAAAAGTAACAAGTAGATGCTGAACTCGTCACTCTTTGTTCTGTTTTTGTCTCTTTCTGCGTCCCCTCTCCCAACTCTCTTACTCGCTGACCACAAAGGAACTGGAATTTCATTCGCTGTCAGAGGCTCTATCGTTTGTGTCATTGGTTGATGGGTATTACAAACTAGTAGCCGATGCCCATCACTACCTGTGTAAAGAGGTGGCGCCACCTAGACTTCTGGAAGCTATTCAGAGTTACTGTTATGGCCCTGTGACGTAAGTAACACACACACACACACACACACACACACACACACACACACACACACACACACACACACACACACACACACACACACACACACACACACACACACACACACACACACACACACACACACACACACACACACAGCGGATTGAATTGTTCTGTCTCTTTGCCCACAGGATGGAGTTCACAATTGGTAAGCTGCGTCGCTCTGGCAACCACCAAGGCCTGTACATCCTTCGCTGCAGCCCCAGGGACTACAACAAATTCTTCATATCTTTTGTGGTGGCGGTAAGCATTGTTCATGTGTTCAAGGGGTTACGGAGGTGGCGGGACAGATCCTGTGTTGGCAGATAACTTACATCTGTGTCAAACCACGGAGCAAGTTCTAACATTATCATTACATTACATTATAATCACCCACTAACAGTATTTTCGTACATATAGAGTAAAGAAATAGGCTTGTCTCCATTGGATGAGATGGTGCTAAGCTGTGGACACTGACATGTTTGCTCACTGGCTGGTCAAAATGCAGGCAGTCCACACCTGTAACACAGGGCAATAGGATCTTGGGGGAAGGACTTTGGAATAAGGGCTGGTAGCAAAACTAATATACCTGTTCCAAGTACACCAGTAGGTCTAAATTAGTGCCTATCATGACAACCACTAGAGGGAGCAATAAGATGTGATTTCCACAGAAACTGTAGAATCCAGCTAATGTGCAATGTAGTACTGTGAGCAGCATGGATATCTTCCATTGTAAAACTGCCGGATTTAAGTTAACTGACTGTTAGTTGCAACAAGTACAACAACAAGTGTGAATTCACTTTCTTAAACCATTTTCATAATTGTGTCAATAAGTTAGTGGGAAATTTAAAATGAATAGAACGTGCAGTTCTACAGTGCATCATCATTTCTCTTTCATTTTCCAGTCTGAAACGATGGTGGACTATAAGCACTGTCAGATTGTGAAGACCGAGTCAGGAGAGTACATCCTCAGCGGTGCCAAGAAGAGCTTTGGCTCGCTGAAGGATCTTCTCCACTGCTACCAAAAGGAGGCACTTCGTACTGATGGATACACATTCCAGTTCACCAAGTGCTGCTCACCCAGCATGAAAGGTCAGAGCTCACATACAATTATGATAGCATGTACACACACACACACAGTCAGAGAGCCCCTATGCTTTTGAAAAGCTTTTGAAAATCCCTGCTGAAAACCTTCTCTTGTATAAAAGCCTTTTCAGAATTGTTTTTATTTTCTCCTCCTGTTGTGGTTTTTATTGCTCTTGTTTCTTTTCTGTCAGTTTTGGCTCAGTTTTGACAACTGACATTGCCTTTTTACCTTTTACCTACACTGTAGGTCTTTTTGCAGCACACAAATACCTGAGCTGAATACATTTTCATACAACTCTACTTCCAAAAATTGCTATACAAATGAAGTTAATTGTTATTACAAAACCGCAGCAAGAATAATCAAGTTATGTTCACATAGGTTTTGGATAATTCAAATTCTGAAATGTATGAGGAATGAAAACAAAATTAATGTAATCTCAAAACTATTTTTGAGTGGTAGCTGTAATTTAAAAGTCATTTGTTACACAATGCATTACTGAGGAAAGTAATAACAGTACTATAGTGTGCTACTGAAAATCTGCTTGTGTCTCAATCCCTCTCTTCTTTCCTCCTTAGATAAATCCAACCTGCTGGTGTGTAGGAATAACCGAGGGGTGGTTTCCCTTTCCCCCTCCCTCCACAAACATAACATCAGCCAGATGGTCTTCCACAAGATCCGTAGAGAGGACCTTGACATTGTATGAAACCCTTTTTTGACTTATTCGTTAGTTTTCGTTTTTTCAATTTCTGATGGTTTATCTAATTTGTTCTAACTGCTTTAATGCCTCTTTCTCTATACTTTCTGCTGTCTCTCTTTCTCTCCCTTCTGTCTGAGTCTCTGCCTTACTCACACCCACACACTCACTTTTAGCCCATCTTGTCCATTTAACCTATATACATATAACAATATATACATGTTCAAGATAAGGTGTCCACTATACCAGCAGACATATCTCATAGCATGTTTTATGAGGCTAATGTTAATCATTATGTCAAGGTGATTAAAGAAGTGACTTGAGTGATCGGTCATTACTGTTCTTGAAATACTAATTCCTTACATTACTTGTTACTAAGAAAAGTAATAATATCACTTAATAATATTGCAACAGGTTACCACCCAACTCTGTTACTCACATTATACTAAGATACCACCATTGCTGCACCAGCCAGTTCGCTTTCATCTTTTAGGAGTGAGAACACCCTTACATATTACACTCTGGGTCCTTCACAGGAAACCCACATGTACCATTGTACTAGGTAGAGAAGTTAGTAACTTCCTCCTTCATGCTTCAACAGAACAAGTGCATTGCAATTTTCTGTAACTTTTTCATGTAGTTATTTGGAGATGATTTGCTTTGGAGATGATGCTAAATGTTAAACCAGTCAGAGCCATAGGGTCAGATAGGGTCTGGCTGGCTGAGTCACAGCCCAGTCCTGGTGGAAGGGAGGGCAGGTATGCTCTTATCATGTTTCCAATGTGAAATACATCTTTTAACACTTTTCACTGTTCCTTCTAGAACGAGAGTCTAGGCCAGGGAACGTTCACCAAGATCTTCTGTGGTGTGAGGAAGGAGCTGGGGGACTACGGAGAGATACATAAGATAGATGTTGTCGTCAAGATCCTGGACAAGGCTCACCGCAACTATTCTGAGGTTTGATCATTGACTGGTTGAATGAGGGAGTGAGTGGTTGACTGTTTTCTTTCTTTCTTAGTTAGTTAGTTAGTTGGTTAGTTGGTTTGTTTGTTTCCTCTCAGATATGATGAGAAAAGGATCAATACTTTTTACTTCTGACATCGTCTCACCTCCCTGTCTATTCTCATTTTCCCTCTCCTTCCTTGTCTGAACAGTCGTTCTTTGAAGCAGCCAGTATGATGAGCCAACTTTCCCACAAGCACTTACTCCTCAACTACGGTGTGTGTGTCTGTGGCGAGGAGAGTAAGTGAACACGTGCACACACACACATGCACACATACATCACCTTAATGTCATGTGTGTCATATAATATCACAATGTTAATGTTTAATCAGTTTCTCATCATATCCTGTGTACAACTCTTGACTGTCCCCACTGACAACAGTATATCTATCCAACAGTGATTTATGAACAACTTTTGAGATTTCCAAATAGAGAGAGAGAGAGAGAGATAACCCAACCACTCAGTATATAATGACAATAGCTTACGTGTAGCTGAGAGGGACAACGTGACAAAGACAAGACAGAATGTCTTAATAGACGGGGTGCAGGAATCAATACAGAGGGAAGGAGGTTACCGACGTGCAGAGAGAGAGCAAGAGCGAGACGACAAGCTTTCACCCAGAAAAACTGGTATGTGGACATCAAATGAACAAACAATCAGGAAACATCAGTGGAGAGGAAGGAAGGTTGCTGACCTGCTCTCTGCCCTGACCTCCCACTCTGACTGGATTCAGCCCTTGGGATCAACAAGTCGCTATTGAACCCTATGTGTTTGAGGACCTCTACTACCCACATTTCTGAGTATAGGGACAAAGTAGGGAAATACACTGAACCACAAAGAAGGTGTACTTGATGAGCTTTTCTATATAAATAGTAGTTCAATTCATTAAATGACCTTCCATTCGTCTACCTTTCAGACATGATGGTGCAGGAGTATGGTAAATTTGGTTCGCTGGACACCTACCTGAAAAAGAACAAGAGCTGTGTCAACATCACCTGGAAACTAGAAGTGGCCAAGCAGCTGGCCTGGGCTATGCACTACCTGGTAAGACTACTGACATTTAACACACTAGCCCCTACACACTACAACAGTGGTTTTTTTTTCAGTGTGTTGTGCCTCAAAAGTGGACTGTAATGACATGCTTACACATACTGTTTCATAGTGTCCCTTTCATCAAATGCTCAGACAAGATTGGGACTTATAACCAAGACTCAACTAACTAAAGTCATTTGCTGATATTGTCCTCATCATACGTGTTCACAGGAGGACAAGAACCTGATTCATGGAAGTGTTTGTGCCAAGAACGTTCTCTTGATCAGAGAGGAGGATCGGAAGACGGGCAGCCCCCCCTTTATCAAGCTCAGTGACCCTGGCATCAGCATCACCGTACTGCCCAGAGATGGTGAGAAACATGACTTACTGTACTCTCCTCAATCAAAGAACGATGACCACCTGGGCAAAAATGATAAATAAATCAAAATAAATACAATTCTTTTTCCTTTTCTTCCCGTCACCTACCTCATATTCCTACCTCATATCTGCTTGCCTTCCCTGCACCCCCCTCCCTTCATGTATTTGTTCTCTCCTTCCTTTCTCCCTCCCTCCTATCCCGCCATCCTTCCACTCCACTCTTTCCTCCCTTCTCTCCCCCTTGTCTCTGTGCTTCTCTGTCTTATGTCCACCCCTCAGTTCTGGTGGAGCATATTCCATGGGTGCCCCCCGAGTGCATCGAAAACCCCCGCAACCTGAGTCAGGACACAGACAAGTGGGGCTTCGGGGCCACCCTTTGGGAGATCTGCAGCGGGGGAGACAAACCACTCAGCACCCTAGACAGCTCCAAGGTCACAGAAGAGAGATTATTGTCAATGCCCCATATGTTTAAGAAAACAAAAACAAACAACTGTCAAACAAAGCACGTCTTCTGACCCAGCAGCTTGGCCGTAACGGTGTGCTCTTTTCTTCTGTAGAAGCACTTGTTCTATGAGGACAGGCACCAGCTTCCTGCTCCTAAGTGGACGGAGCTGGCCAATCTGATCAACAGCTGTATGGACTATGAACCCTCACACAGACCCTCCTTCAGAGCAGTCATCAGAGATCTCAACAGTCTCTTCACACCAGGTAGGCACACACACACACTTTTATATGATTATGGTTTTCTTGCTTTTGTGTTTTTTTTTCCCCCACAAATGTATATATTCACTTGACACCCTGTTGTGCGTCAGACTACGAGCTGCTGGTGGAGAGCGACATGGTGCCCAACCGGACACGAGGCTTTGGCTTCCCTTGGGCCTCTGAGAGCCAGGAGCCTGCCCAGTTTGAGGAGAGGCACCTCATCTTTCTCAAGCTGCTGGGCAAAGTGAGACATGCACAGAAATACACACAGACAAAAGCACTTGTACGCACACACACACACTCACACATAAACACACTGAGAAAATGTTAGTTTCATTTATGTCCATATTTCATTTTCTCTGTCATTCTGCGTGTCCCCCCCCCCCACTCCAGGGAAACTTTGGGAGTGTGGAGATGTGCAGGTATGACCCCCTGCAGGACTGCACAGGGGAGGTGGTGGCAGTGAAGAAGCTACAGCAAACCACGGCGGAGCACCTCAGGGACTTTGAGCGGGAAATAGAGATCCTCAAATCCCTCCACCATGAAAACATTGTCAAATACAAGGGGGTTTGCTACAGCGCCGGTACGAGCACACCATTTGATGTCTAAAACCACATTCAGTTCCTGGGATCTTATATCCAGCTCTCTGGACTCACTCTGCTTTAGTCTGTTATACCTTGCACAACCTGACTCACTTTAGTTATCACAGCAGCAGCAAACTTGGGACACAAAAAAACAACAAAAGAAAATGCTATAATAAAAGCTAATGAAGAAATAAGAATGCAGCATTTTACCCCCTGACCTATATCAACACAGTATATGAGAACAGTGAACGCTGTCAAATTGGTGGGGAGAAAAGAAACGAGAACGAGCCGGTCGCTGAAGGTGCTCCTTATCACGGATCATCATTTTTTTTCACCGCTGCCTCTAGCGATCCCAGGTTCATTCCAGCGACAGAACTACCATTCCTGTGACCAGCGTGTTCAGATGATGATGATGATGATGTAATATTACCGCCTCAGCAAGTTTTATTAAATTTAATGCCTTGATGTCCCTGTTTTCAGAGGGCAGTCCCCAGATTTGGTGCCCAGTGGGTTAAAATTATTTCTAGATTTTCTCTCTCATAAAGTAATTGTATCTAGGCCAGGTCTCCTCTCGGTGGCCTCTACTTTACATTGCCCATCCATTTCTTGTTTCTCTCGTGCAGATTGTACTTTGCTCTAGCCTGAATTCTCTGCTGTCTGCTCCTTCCTCAGGGCGAATGAACCTGAGGCTGATCATGGAATATCTCCCCTACGGCAGTCTGAGAGATTACCTCATCAAAAACAAGGACCGCTTTGATTCCAAGAAACTGCTGCACTATTCCTCACAGATTTGCAAGGTACTATGGAAGTTGTTCTAGACTTTAAAAAGTGTATATACCCCCACGTTGGCATACATCCTGCATGTGTATTAGCTCGGTGTGTGTCTTTTTCTTCCAGGGTATGGACTACCTTGCCAATAGGAGGTACATCCACAGAGACCTGGCCACTAGAAACATCCTGGTCGAGAGCGAGATGAGGGTGAAGATAGGAGACTTTGGCTTGACCAAGGTCCTGCCGCAGGACAAAGAGTACTACACTGTCAGAGAGCCTGGGGAAAGCCCCATCTTTTGGTGAGGAAGACACACTGCATGTTTTTGATAAGTCAAAGTAGAATATTTCTGTTAGTTGACATCTATGAACGTAAATTTCAACCCTTTTGTGACCAAGCTTAAAAAAAAAGATAATTTGGGTCACACTGGGGGCCAAAGAGTTTCTGTTCCTCTACATCCTGTCTGCTTTTGTTGTAGTGTTGACTGGATTACATTGTGTCGTTTTGACAGACGTGTGCAGTGCTACGTATGTAAGACTGTGTCGTGGTGTTCTCCAGGTACGCTCCAGAGTCTCTGACTGAGAGCAAGTTCTCTGTGGCGTCAGATGTGTGGAGTTTTGGCGTGGTCCTCTACGAGCTCTTCACTCACAGCGACAAGAACTGCAGCCCACCAACAGTACTGCACTCTTATTTTCTCTCTTTTATTCTTTCACTTTTTCCCTCCCATCTATCGTCTTTCTCTGTTTCGCCCTCTCTTAGGTTTCACCTCCTTGTTAGTCTGATTGTCTCTAGTCCATCCTTCTTTTCTTTTTCATTTGTCTGACTGACTAATTGGTCTGTGAACAATGACCAGTACAGCTAACTGTTGATCGGATCTTTTGCAAGATACTGTGGGTACTGTGGAAAGCGCTATATAAATGCGATGTATTATTTTATTTATGTATATTATTATTATTATTATTATTATTATTATTATTAAGATTGCTTTTCCCAGTGCTTTGGATTCAAAAACAGAAAACACATCTTACACATTTTCTGGCAGCTTTTCCAAGCTGTCTTTCTCTCAAACCAAATGAAAACTAAAATTTTTCCCCCAGGTGTTTATGGACAAGATGGGTAGTGACAAGCAGGGCCAGATGATTGTCTACCACCTGATAGAGCTGTTGGTGAAACACGGATACAGGCTGCCAGCTCCTCACAACTGCCCCAAGGAGGTGAGTAACTCTTAACTATACCTGGTATGTACCTTTTCAGTGTAAGACCACCTTGGCTTGGTTCCAGGCTAATGCAAACCTATTGATAGTTTTGTCGTTGTGGATGCACCAGAATTAGACCTGCTTAATCCATGGCTGTGACGTTGTCTCTAGTCGTCCCTAACAAGTGCAGAGCAGTACATGATGCCTGTTTCTCTCTTGTTAATGTTTGCTTTCCCCGCTGTAATGCTCCCCTCAGGTTAAGAAGACCATGACAGAGTGCTGGAGCAGTGACCCAAGCAAACGGCCCACCTTCAAGAAACTAGCCCACAGCATGGACACCATATGGGACAGCAATGAGGGATGAGGGGCATTGATCCCTAAACCATTGAGCCTTAACCCACGACTCTAAAGGGTCCCCACAGATCATAACAGTGATAATGAACTTGGGCTTTGGGATTACTGCAGTGATGTAGTCAAGTATATATATATATAAATATATCTGGGCATTGAGGATGCCCATCTATCAGGCTAATCAACATTGACTCATAGAAGGATGGTGGAGTGACAGTGATACCCACTTCCTTAGCAGTATATCCACTTCTTTCTCTGGCAGTATACAGTATATGAATCAATCAGTTTAATTGTTTTTTTATTTTATTTATATAATTTGTCATCACAGTGCATCCACTTCCTCAGCAGGAACTGTGTGGCATCTCACCTAGGAACATAAGCCCTGTAAACATAACAGATCAAGTACAATACTTCAGATTTGATACCGGTTCTGAAAGGATGTTTTTGATACCTTTCTTTGGTAACTGAAAACACATTTCATTATGTGATGAAGTAATTTGTTTTTATATACCATCTGCTTTCCAAATTGTATTAGACCATACTCACTTGCTCATATGCCTTAAAATCAATATAGACACCAAAAATGTGTACATTACTAATAGGTAGCATTTTCCAATGTCCAGGCCTATTTACAGGCACAAACATTGTCAGAAAATGATCAAGACCTATTTGCTGTATGAAACAGACCAAAGAGACCATGGAACTGCTAATAGACTGTTGACTGCCTGCACCTGAAATCAAGAATGGATTTCCACATCGCTGAGCCAAATCCGTCTGAACTGAGCTTAACTGTACTGCTCTTGTGTGGTTGCACTTCTCTTATTGACTTGACTGGAACTGTACAGGCCTCCTACTAATGATGCTCATACACGGACGCTTGCATCAGAAATGGATTGCGTTACCGCAGATGTCGATGTGACGGTGCAGAGGAGCAGCTGGATGGCCACTGAAAGATGAGAGAAGACAACCAAGACAATTCCTGCTGGGAGACAGTTTTCAGCCAGGTCAGACGCTTGAGTAAAATGCATATCTTCTCGCTGTGAAAATATTACCCTAACATTTTATTAAGAATGATGTTGGACAGACTAAAGGTTAAATGTTGTCTTGTCCTGCACCCAGGGTTGTCAACACATACCAGTACTCCTGCCATGGTGGGGTCCACTGTGAACAGGCCCACAGATAATTCCAGGTCCTGAGCCATAGTTTGACTGGTGTAGGTCTTTACTGGGCTTAGCATGGCCTTGTGGACTTGTGTGCTGAATAGCTGTTTGTTGCAGCAGAGGCACATGGGCCATCGCACAGTGATGATGATTCTGAATTCTTCTGAGCTGCTGAAGCAACAAGAGAATTAGCCGGAAGCCTATTTTGAGTGATGGTAGTTTGCCACGACCACACCGTCTACTTAACAGAGCTCAGACTTGTGACATGAATTGCCTAAAAATTATGCAATGTGCAAACAGTGACATTGGTAAAAATAGGACTAAGCCATACAGCAATGTCTGATGCAAAATCTCTTCGAGAGCTGGAAATATCATATCATGGAATCACATCATTCTTTTATCTGAAGGGAACAAACTCGACTCTATTGTCTTTTTATAGTTATTAGAGCGTCTATATTTTCTAGTAAAAAGTTGTCATGTTTTAAATGTATATTATCTACCTATAGATGTCTCATGAATTAGATTTGTATAATTCATGAAGATCATGAAGAAGAAAAAGTAACAAAAGAAGAGGCTTTCACATTTTACAGGTGCTTCACGCTAAACAGTGTTTCGTTTAAACTGTTACATTTTTATGTAAAAATACAAGCGCCTTATCAGTCTAGTTCATGAAGTGGTGCTGCAACAGAGGAGACTGGCCCCTCCCCCTTCATTGAGCCGCTGTAGATTTGCTCCCTTCATCCTTCAAGTTTTGGAGTCGGGTAGGTACACTGGCGGGAAAGGTTTCTCCGAGCACAGGGCGTGACGAATCGAAACTTACGAGCCGAACACTCACAGCTCTGAAACAGCAGCGAGCGAGCTAGCGCCTCGGCTAGCGCTACAGAAAGCTGAACTGGAAATGCTACGTAAAGCTTTTATACACTACCTCCACCCCAAGGTTGCAGGTTTAAAACATTCATTCATTTAATGATATTCTCACCCTTGGAAAGATGTAATCAATACATCTTTCCAAGGGTGTGTGTGTGATATGCATGAACAATCAAGACATGAATGATGAAATGAATGAAGAAAGGGGTTTAGTCATGCATTTGTCATAAGAAGAGCAAGAGGAAAGTCAGCCCCAGTGCAGAATCAGAAATGTGTGGATCAGTATTGTTGAATGTTGTTTCAAATTGTTGAAAAAAAGACTGTCCCATACACATGTGCACACTCACACAAGCACACGCAGCTTGTCAGAAAGGCTGGTTTCCCTCTGACATTGTATTAAACTATTAAACTTAAAGTATTAAATTCAGTGATCTAAAAGGTCTTAAATTGTCTTTTTTGTTGTTGTAAAGTCTTAAATATAATTTTCAGAGGTCTTAAAAATGTGACCGGTCGACTAAGTTACTTACTTAGTTACTTTACTTTGATGCTAAATGTCTAGTGATTTACGTCACTGCAATGGTTGAAGGAACGGATTTGTTTTTTGGCAGTAGAGCGGAACCACACTTGCAACTGTCCTGCGCCGATCTGAGTTCGCTTTACCTCAGCCAGATATTTAGCTAGCTGCTTTAGTGCCTCTGCCTTGCCAAATCACAGGCACAGTCCTTTCTGCCACGGCCAACTACATACTTGCTGCAGTATTTGTACCGATAACCTGGCTGTTCTAAACAATGTTTTTTCCACATTCCAAGGTCATGAATGAGACTTATTGTTTGCGTTGACTATGATGAGTAAGATGTCTTTTGAGTTTGTATGATGAACATTATCCATGTTTTTGTGTTTGTTTTTTACATTTATGTTGACTTGTAGGAACATTTATCATTTTCTTATTTCTACCCATTGTACCACTGTTAATGCAACATCTCTTATGCTTTGGGAGACTGGATATGATTCATTGTTATATCCAAACATTCAAAATAAACTGATAAGATGGTTTGTGCCTCATTTATTTAAATTCAGTTTATTGCAGGGTTTATGCAACATAAATGAAATTAAGCCTGTTGTCAGACTGTGGGGATACTATTATGTCATCTTATGGGAGGATGCAGTGACCTTTAATACATACATACATGTGTATATAGATAAAAGGTAACAGGAAATATATTACTTTTGTCCATTATTTAGACTAAAAATTATTTTCTGTCATTTTCTTTTCATTGCTAGCATAAGAACATAAATTCATCCAATTCTTCCCACACATTTATATACAGCATATATGAAGTGTATTAGACAATATACATTTTGAAAGATATTTCAGAATAATTTATTGTTTTTAGACATTTCATATTTACATAGTATTTGAATTGCATTCAGATGAGAGGGTGGCACATTCTTTGTTGTTCATCTAAGTTGTTTTATTAATAATGGGAATACATACAGTCATCAACTGAAAAGATGAAAAACTGATTTGCTAGGAATCAATTCAGTGGCAGCACAAATAAATAAACTCTTGTTGAAACCTAAATCTGTTTCCGACAAACCTACAGAACTGATGCCTCACAGCAAGGGATCGATACCACCCCTCGTACCGTAAAGACTTAAACTGAACCTTGTCTTCCCCTGACTGCTGAATGAAAACACGCCTGTAGCTTGCATTGCCACACACACAACTTAACCTGGACATGTTTTTTTTCCAAAAGCATCCTAAGAGCTCTTACCATCTTTGTCTACTGACTTACAATAGGACAAAGATGGCCGAAGGTGATTTTGACAGACAAAGACCTGGAGCTCCAGTGGTGTGATAAGTAGGGATAGGTTATAGCCTATTCGCCAGCAAATGTCAACCCCCCCCCCGCAATGCCTCACTCCACCTTCATCTCACTCTCCCTCTGCCACCACCCACCCCTCCCTTACTCTCACCACCTCTTTATCCTTCAACCCCTCCTCTTCCTCCCCCTCCCGGTCCTGCCTCAGCATAGGCGTCCGATATCGTTCTTGGTACAGCCTTGGTTACAGCACATCCCTGCCACACCCAGGGAAAAGTTCCTCTTCCTCCTGTTGAGTTTGGGCCAGTCCACAGTTGGGTTCCTCCTGTCTTGCTCCCCTAAAACTGTGTCCTGCTGAAACTCCTCCAGCGGGGCCTGGTCACTCGGAGGCTGGCTGGTGTCTCCCAGGCCCAAAAGGGCCAAGAGGTCTGCCAGGGAGTAAGAGGAGGAGGGGGAACGGACAGGAGAGTGCTTATCAGTTAGTTCAGCACTACCTTGCCAGGCGTCTTGGTTGCCTCCCACTGCAATGCCACTGTAGGAACTCGACTGGAAGGGGTCTGGAGGAGGGAACGGAAAGGAGAGATGGTCAACTCTTAATTCATTCATCTTTAACCCAGGGAAATTTGACTGAACCCTTCTGATCCAGTGCCTGCTCCATACACAAAATAAATCAGATAGTCTCTATATTAATAGAATAGTCACTTGATAAAGTTCATATCAAGGAGATTTGACAAAGGTGGCTTCAACGTTTTAAGAATAATTTTATCCAATTTGTATTTAATTAAAAAAAAATAGTTATGCTGTAGTTGTCGTGGGTGAGGTGAATAACTACAGTAATTATCCATTAGTCCATTTCACACCTTAACACAAGCTGTCCATGGTGCTGAAATTTGAGACCTGATCAATTAGCTGTGGTAGACTAGTTTTGAATGAAGCCGAATTTATTTCTAATATGCCTCCTGACAATTAGAGTTGAAGAAAAATGCTCAAGTCCTCGTCTACGGAACATTTCCTCTCTTCAGTCAACTTTACCCAGACTGAGAAACATACTTTAACATATACAGCATTAGTTCATAGATGTGTTTCAATATATCAACACTCATCAGCGTGTGTAAGTACAACCTTTTGGTCAATATATTGCATATTTTTAAACGTATTCTGAAGTATATGTAATGTGTATTGTTTTGAATGGCTATTCTTAAATAGTTAGTGTGCACAAATTAAGCATTGGGGAAAAGTGTCGTAATGTTTCTCACCCGAGCCCTCCTCTGCGGATCGTTTCCACCGGGAGCCGCCGCACGTGAAGATGACGGCTCTGATGAACTCTCTCCCGCACAGCTTCACCCCGTAGTCCCTCGGCACGACCACCACGCGCACCCCGTCAGCCTTCACACAGCCAAGCATACTGCCGACGCACACCGCGACCACGGCGAGGGTCAGCCTCAAAAGCATTTTTCAGTTCCCTCAAACTAACTAGAACTAGTAGCCGGCTTGTTTCTGTGCAGGTGAGCAGGTGAGCAGCTGAGCACCTTGACTCTGCAGGAGTTCAAATCCTACGTTTGCACCCTGAAGTGGCCGCGCTTATTCTTTCTGCCAGTGTACAACTTGAACCAAAGTCTCTCACGAGCTTCTTTCGTTCTTTTCGTTCCCTCGCGAGGCGGCCTTATATATAGTCCACACCGCTCCATCCTATGAGTCACTGGTTCATTGATATCCTCCTCAACTTGTGCCCTCCACCTCAGCTCTCACCACACCCATCGCGTGCATGGATGATAATGACGTACTTGGGAGTCATTTCTTTGGAATAATAATATCAGGAAATGGTTTTGTGTGGTGTGGTATTACACATGTACACACAGATGAGACCACAGTTCTCAGGAAGGTTTCAGTGGACTATCTCAGTTAGGGAGCCAAGAGCTGCTCATGGTGCTGGTTTTGAGACAGACCCAGGAACAGCTCAATGGATAGAGATTGTCCCTTGCACTGAGAGGGTTAGAGGTTCTAGTCCCACCCATGCTAACAAATGCATGTAATAGTAGCGAGCTTTGGCAAAAAGCATCCACAAAATGCTGTGTATATATATATATCCTGCCAGGCTTCATAGCTTTTAAAAATAAGAACCTTGTAGATTGTACAAAAAGAACAGAAGGTCAACCCATCGGCAGAAGTTTTGACTAATAGCATAATATCTGACCCCTTTCCACTAAAACGCAGTTGCCGTTATTATTGGTTTTAGCTATTGAACCATTCGCTGTGTTGGTTTGCACCTACCCAAACATCACAGGTATCAAAATACGAGACTTTGAAAACAAAATTGCCCTTTTTGCAGACGACGTGGTCCTGTTTATTTCCAGGTTGAAGCAGTCTATTCCTGCTTTGACATGTCTTATCAAAAACTATGGAGAATTTTCAGGCTATAAAGTGAATGAATCTAAATCCGCCATACTTTATTTAAAGAAAACTGAGAGTCTTCATCCCCCAGTAGCAACTTCATTTAGTAACTCACCCTCAGGTTTCTAGTACCTAGGTATCCACATTACCACAGATATTAAAAACCTAGTCACAACAAACTACAATCCTATAATTAACTGAATTGATTAATGGTCTAACCTTCCCGTTTCTACGATTGGACGTATCAATATATTAAAAATGAACATCTTACCAAAATGGCTTTATTTATTTCAGTCCATAGCCTTGATGCCCCCCTCTTCTTTTTTTAGTAGAATGAGAAAACTCTTTTCAAAGTTTATATAGCATAACAGAAAACCGAGATTAAGGTTAAATCTGTTATAAGTTTATATAGCATAACAGAAAACCGAGATTAAGGTTAAATCTGTTATATTTACCGTATGATAGAGGAGGCCTGCAGCTACCTGATCTTTATTGGTACCTCCGTGCAGCACAATTAAGAGCCGCCATGTTTTGGTTCTCAGAATCCACAAATATCCCTTGGGTGAGATTGAACAATAAACATCCTCATTGCCTTTAAATTTGTACTTAAACTCTCATACCTTTATTCGTTTTTTACAATTGCTAACAAGCGTTTACCTATACTTAAGATACTTTTTCTAAACTCCTAACACAGCAATACACCTACATCACACAATTAGCCAAATAGTTAATTTTCTGCTCAAAACCACATTTTGTTAATTATATACTAACTCTACATTTCAAAATGCAAAACAACCTTGTTTACATACACTAACTCTATCAAAACACGGCAAACCCGACTCAAAATCAAATCATTCTTTCAAAACACTAGCACATGTTTTCTATCCAAGAGGAACATATAGTCAATCATAGCACAACAAACAGTTGATGGCATTACAAAAACTGCATTACGTTTCATGTTTCAGTTCAACCTGCAGACAACAGACAATATGAAATCCATTGTTTTTTATAATTCAGTTTCCTTTTACTGTAAACCACTCTACATGTTTTGGTTGAGTGTTGAATGTGTGCATTTTTGGCAACATACTATCTAAAAGTGAATGAGTCATCTTTACTTTATAGAATGTACAGTAGAAAAAAAACTAGTAAGTGACAGAATTACTGCAGTAAAAGCTTTATTAGCAACATGAAATTGCTGCAGTGGCACACTGAGGAAGGCACAGAAGGGAAAAAACACCAAAATGCACAGTCCTGTTTTGTACAGTCGCTAACATCCTTTTGTCCAATCTGTAGTCACATTTTTAAAACTCTAAACACAATTAGCACAACATCCGTCTGTTGTGGACTGTAATCTGTAATCTGTAAACTGTAATCTATATGATCTTCAGCATTTGGCCACATGTTCTCATCCACATCACATCTATGTCGTCTCTTGCTATGCACCTTGGATAGAAACGCTTGGCATGCACAATATGTGTAAACACAGTATGTGTAAATGCTTTTCAGTATGTCCTACTGTATGTACTGTACCCATGTTTACATGTAGAGTAGCATAGTGTAAAACTCACTATAGAACCAGACATATTGGAGAGACACCATACCTGGACGTGCTGGTGACCCGCTCACTGTTCCTTTCAAAAGGAACTGTGTACAACTGTTTCATTCAAACTCTGTGTTTGGTCTATTTTACAAAACTTAAATCAGCAATTTCTCAATGTTTCAGTGATCTGTTCATTCCAAAATGCTTATCAGCTGTTTCAATAAAGCTTTTGAGCTGCTGTTGTTGCAGAAGTAGAGGCTTTATACTGTATTTAAGGTTTTGAACATTAGGTTTTCATTTCTGGCATGATGTGTGCAAGCATTTGTAAATAAGACAAGAAAGATCCATCATTTTGGTATTGGGTAAGCTTTAAAATAAAATAAAAGCATTTTAGAAACGTGTTAATTGACTGCATATTCTGTGAAAACAACATGAATTGTGTTAACGGTATGGTCCACAACCAACGGATGTTGTGCTAATTGTGTTTAGAGTTTTGAAACTGTGACTACAGATTGGAAAAAAAGGATGTTAGCGATTGTAAAAAACTGTAGGTTAAAGCAAAATACACCCAATCCCTTTGTCAAGGACACCATCACAATTTGGCATGAAGTCCAAACACTCCTAAATGGTGAACCACAACTTTCTCTGTTCTCCCCAATCTGGGGAAACGCAAATTTCAAACCCGGTACTCTAGACCCTGGATTTAAAAAACGGGCAGAGAGGGGTTGGTATGATTGCCGACCTATACAACCCTGATACACTTCTAACATTTGAGGAATCAAAACAAAAATACCAGATCCCTAACACTCATTTTTATGAGTGTTAAAAATGATTAGAAACTTTATAGTTAAAATCACAAAATGGCTACCTTGCCAAACCGTTCTTTTCCCCCCTGGAAAAAATATGAAGGAACACTTTGTTGGAAGTATCTAATCTACTCTATACTAATCTCAAAATCACAAGAATCATCTGTGGACAAAAAACTAGCTTGGAGTCATGACATAAATGAAGAAATAATGGAAGCAGAATGGAAGGATATTTGCTTGAAATCACAAGTGCTTACAATTAATACAAGATTCAAGCTTCTACAACACAAATGGGTGATGAGAACCTATGTAACGTATATAACACCCTCTGAACTGCATCACTTTGATCCAAATGTTTTTGTCCTGATTACTATGTCATTATCGTATTGTATTTTACTTCCTCCTTTTAGTTTACATTTATTTATTTATTTTATTACAATTATTATTTTATTTTATTTTTTTGTCTTTCTGTATTTGTCTGTCTGTAATTGTATGTTGTATGTATGGAAAACCCCAATAAAAAGATTGTTAAAAAAAAGAAAAGAACAGAAGGTCTTTGCAATAACAAGTCTCCTTTACTGATGGTACAAATATAGTTTTAGTAGCATCCATTGCAGGTACATATCAGAAAACAACTTCATGTCAAAACACAAAACTGCAGCATGATAAATTAAATGTATAAATTGCTTGCAATAATAAAAAAAAAATTATGTGAGTCTGATTTGAGTTATTTGAGTCAGTGCAAACATTGCACTGTACTTACATATGATATGATACAAATTAGTGCATGATACAACAAAAAGGCAATTGATAGGGCATCTTTTCTTACAAACTTTGCACCTATATAACATCCTTGAAGTCTTATAGGGCATCAGTAAAGATTGGATTGAGCAATGATATGAGGTGGCTTCCAATATCAAGACCGGACAATACTCCAGAAGGCGCTGGTGAATGTGCCGATGGTACGATTCTGATTCTGACAGCACACCCTGACTCAAACAACCAACACATCATTTCTCAAAGAGGGAACTGAGGTTGCTTTTGGCTCGGCGAGTCTTCTCTATGCTGTCGAAGGTTGGAGTCCCATGAGGCAGGTCCAGACGGTCATGCTCTGAGACCAGGATACTCTCAGCCTCCTCTAAAGACACAGCAGAGAAAAAAAATTAGTCCCTTATTGGAAAATGGATGTCTGTGTGCAACCAATTATTTTTCTGTTTCTAATTTTCTCTTTACTATTAAGCCAGTTGCACTACTGATGCATCAGCTGATGTTAATTATGGGGTTTCTGTGTCTTTCTGGAGAGCACTGAGGGACGCAGGCACATCTGTTTATCCTGCAACTTTAGTTTGTCCATCAGTACTGTGCAGATTTCTCCATAATGTATCACAAACTAAAAACATTACACAAAGCCATTCTGAAATTGAAATGCAACTCTGTGGACAGAGAGCAGAGAGCATTGTGATGCTTTCTAACGAAACCTTATCCAAAAAGTAAGCATTTCAGTCATTAATACATTTTATTTACAAACAGATAATCACAGAATGTGTTTAAATTTGTTTCATGGGTTACAACATGTCACTGTTTGCGTGGAAAGAAGGTCCTCAGTTATGTGGAAATGTTTTGGCTTTCTAGGGGAAATGCGGTCACTCTTCTCTGGCAGATCATGTGAGGACAGGACAACCACTGGAAACATGTTTGCCAGGCTGACTGAAGAAATTCTGTTAGGAGAGAGTATTCACTTGTCTCTCATGCAATCAAAGTCGCTGTAGCCTCCAGCACAACCATGCACACAAAGTATGTGAGTTAGCTTCATGCTGATTTATTGCCTTTGTTTCATGATAGCTTGGCCACAGGTCTATCAACTGCATTGCATTTTATTTCTGCCTGACTTTTATTTGTATCTGTGTATCTCTTTTATCACTTTATTTTTTATTTATTCTTGTTTGTTCTTACCTTACTTAATTCTGGCACTTTATCATCACTGTGTCACTGTGTTTTATTGTATGTAAAGCACTTTGTAAACTTGTAAACTTTTAGAAAAGTGCTATACAAATGAAGCTATTATTATTAGACCTGGAGGTGACTATGTTTTGGGAATATTAAAATGTTCTGATATTGTGTATGTATGTATTAATGTATTATTGTCTGGTCAACCGTTAATTCATCTTTAACTAGAATTTAGAATTTATTAATTTCCCTTTTTTGTAAGACGTTTGTAACTAATTTTTGTCTATTACACCAATCATTCTCTACATCAATGAGAAATACTGAAGAATATTTAATATTTTCTTAGTTCACTGTCTATAAAAAATATATATAATATATATATATATATATAATATAAATATATATCTTGAAAACTATTGGATTATTACAATCAAAAAAAGGTCGGTATGGCTTTTCTGAAAAAGTTTGTGAAATTTTGCTTGAGGCTTCTGTCCAACTATTATTCAAATACAATTGATCAGAACTATGAGTCAAAACTCAAAGAGTTAACCAAGTGGTCGGAGTGGTTTCATTGCAGTAGAACTGCAGTAGTAGTCCTGAAGAGACCGATAAACAGCAGCTTGATGGGTGCTTGCCTCACCTCTCATACGGTAAATAAGTGTTCCGTAGGCCATGTCCATCTGATAGGTCAAGACGAAGCCGAGAGGAATGACAGGAGTGAACAGACCTGGCTTCTTCTTCTTAATGGCACTGAAGGAAGGTTGGAAAGAGAGAGGCAGAAAGACAAACTGAAATACTGTACTCTCACTGTATCTTGGTGATATAAAATTACAGCAGGTTGTTAGCTGCAAGTTTTGTGTACTGTGTGTACTCTGTGCTATGTTTTTCACGAGTGCGTGAGTCTTCTGGCGTGTAAACGTTCAAGTCGACCCACCCCACAGTGAGTCCCAGCGTGGCCAGTGTGAAGAAGGTGCCAAAGTATTTGAGGAACTCTCGGGACCAGGCGATCTGCATGGCCATCTGCCTCTCTCTCATCTGGTTCTGCATCAGGATCTGACGCTCCATCTAGACACACACACACACAAACACACACACACTGTCCTCACATATGTTGCATATAAAATACAATGTACAATATACAATATAATTCAACTGTGTGCAGCCCTAACAGGCAACAATGACGTAGTACAGAAGACGACCAACAACAGCAATGAACAGTATTTCTTCCTTTTTACTTATATTTCTTACAACCATACTGATTTCATATCATTTGCTACTTCCCATCCCTGTTGAAGGCATTATTGGTAATCTCCACTGCCTCAAAAAGTTGCCCATATATGTAATAGATGTTAAGCAGTCACCACCGCCTAAGGACACCTGCAAGGACCAAGACACTGCAAAATGATGGATACAACAACACTGAAACAGACAGGCGGAGAACGATTCCTTTTCTCAGATACAGTTGACAGGCAGAAAGGCAGTCAGACGGACAAAGGAAGGGTCAAAGGTGAAGAGAGAAAGCCTGTCCCCAGTGACACCGAAAGCATGCTGGTGAACCGCAGTCATATGAGCTGGGGCGTATTGTCTACTCTGTTTCCTGCTTCACAAAACACTCATCAACACCCCTACACCCACACAAAAGTATATGCCTACATGGACACACATAGGTGCTTCCTGTATAGCAGTTGGTATTGAGTTGAATGAGTGACATTCTGCTTTAAAAAGCTTTTATTCTGGAAAAGTCAATATGTCAAAGATTAACCTTTATTTCCACTCAACAGGAAACTCACTGACTGATGATGCCGAGGTAAAAGAAAAAGACTAGGGTGATTTTCTAAAAGGTTTGAGAAGCCGTTCTGTGACCATAAGGGCAATGGTACAAATCCTAATCCCTGGACCAGCTGAAGTAATCTCTGCAGTCGGACTGAATGAGTAACGCCATCTCCTCTCTATATAACCTCCCTCAAGATGCCCACTGGCCAGTAGGGTAAGACTTTAACTCCTTTCACAAATCCCATGTAGGTGCCAGGTATGACTCAGAGCCAGAGTCAAAATTCTGGAAATTCAGCTCTGACAATTTGCCTGGTAATCAGGTGTATGTTTCAGTACACAGGGGGCAAGGAGCTTTCTGTGGGCCCTGTTCCATTTTTAAACCAGACAGGCCTACTGTGCAATCTAGCAACATTTTAACTCGCTTTAATCAATTGCTAATGATGTGTAATTACGTAGCCACAGAAAGCGATTGCCCTCTGCTGTCAGAGAAACAGGAAAAGAGTAAGCAAACTGAGCACCACGGACATCGCCGACATTGACCTTGGTATCTATACAGGCAGCTGATCATCAGCACCACCGACACCTGACGTGAAGCTGAACTATAAAGAAATAGCTTAAGTCTCTTAAAGTTGCATCCTGGGCAAATCTGCAAACCGCATTGTCTTTGTCAGTGTTCATGTCTCTCTCGACCCAAACTATAGGGTGGGGTTTGAAAGCCTCATCCTCCAATGCAGTTGTACTTTTCAGATACTTAGCCATGTGCAAAGTGGCGCCAAGTGAAGGGGCCTGACAAAGGTTTATTGTGACAAACTACATAGTGTACTAGACATAAGGCCAGATTTGTGTGCCATGATTGAAACAACGTCACAAGCAACGGGGACGAAAGACTTCAATCAACTAAAACAGGCCAGAAGGGCTAAGCTGTAATTATAGGGCCGTGACGTCACTGCCAGGTAGAAGTAACAGATACTTGAGCTAATGAAGCACACAAATCAAAATCAAAATCCACTGGAATGAAAAGGTTTTACAAAAACTTAAAGGTGGACAACAACAGATCAACACTTCAAGGTCATGGAAATCACTGAAGGAGTTTGAATAATCAACAGTGTTTGTTCTTGTGGAGATGGCTGGGCCACAGCACTGAACAATACAGAACTCCATGAACAAATGCTGCATTATAATAGCATCGAAATAGTAACCAAATGGAATAGGTGTGGTTTATGAGTCATAAATTACATTGCTTCTATAGGGCTGGGCAGGCCAGGCCATTGTTCTGAGATACGTACGTCTTGATGCTCTTAGCAGCGTGCTTGGGGTCGTTATCTTGCTGTAGAATGAATTGGTTCCCAATCAAATGTTTCCCAGAGGGTATCGCATGACGTATTAAGATTTGTTTGTGTTTATCAGCATTCATGATGCCTTCAATCAAAATCAAATCACCAACTCAACCCCCACACTTGCACCGGCCTTCCACCATGCTTGACTGATGGTTGCAGATGTTGTTCCGAGAGTCTTTTTTATTGCTTCGGCGGCGTACATGCTGCCTTCTGTTACTTCCAAAAATCTCAAATGTAGACCCATCAGTCTATAAAACCTTACTCCACATCTCAGGTGTCCAGTTTCGGTGTTTGAGTTGATTTCCTTTTCTCAGTAGTGGCTTTTAGACAGGTACACATCCTTTCAGAAACCATAGCACTGAGTTGTCTTCTAACAGTGGAAGGATCGACAGGATTTGAAGCAAGAGTGGAGCTGTCTATCTGATGGCGATACTTCCGGTGGTCTACCACGGTTGTTAGGAGTCCCATTTTCTCTATATCTTGCAAAAACCCTCCATAGCCCCAGAATGACCCAGCCACCACTATGCACCCCTAGTGCTGTTGGAAGAGAGTGAGATGTCTGCCTCTTGAATCATTTCACTTTTTTAGTGGCGATGTGAAGTTAAGAGATAAAAGGACTACGACGATAGATGTGCCGCAACATCAATTAGCTCTATTTTTGTCAATTTTACATCATCAATAGTATGTCCACATCCATATGTCCAAACTCGTGAAGCAGTCGTATCGACATGGCATTTCTGTGTCTTGTGTGTCTTGGATTGGATTTGATATTTGGCCACTATCTTTCCAGCATTATGCACCTAATCTAACAAGGTTAAATGTGTGTATGACACTGGGATTGTCAAGTGGGCACCTCCATTAGTCTTTGTACCATAGGGTGTACCCCATCCCTTTGAAAGGCCTCATTCTCCTTGGTTGTTATATGACTATGAAGAGCAATTATCAGGCCTGTCCAAACCTGTCCAAACGTAAGGTCATGAATACAGTTTCATGAGGTGAAAGATGACTGAACAGACCATTATACGTTGATCATGGCTCAGGGATCAAGGTTTTGCGCTTCTTACATCAGGTTATGCATGCGTGTGTGTTGGCCTCGGATACAACTGATTTCTGAATGACTGGCCTGCCATAAATACCAGTTTCGTGAAGCTTGTGACATACAGTTTTTGTTGAGGAGGTGGTGATCCAATTCTGTGGTAATTTTTGAAGCTTTGCGGTGGTTAGCAACTACCTTGCAAAGTGTCTATGCCAGTTGCCGAGCTTCAGGTTGCAACCACTGTTCTTCTTTCTATATGTTTTTCTTCTTTGTAATTTGTCCGTTTGACATAGGTTGTTTCATGCTTTTCAAGACTGTTCCCCTTGCTACATTAAATCATTTTCCAATCATTCATTTTGTGAATCATCAAATCATTTTGCGACCGACTATGTGGTCAGTTTGGAAGTCTCAAACCCCCTCGAGCCCAATGCACTGGGAAGACACAACCCTATAATTAGTATCCAACACCTACTCTTAAAAGTGAAGAAACGTCATAACTTTCATTCCTGAGGACATGTCTCCAGAGAAGTATGCCCATCTCCACTGAATTTTGTACGAATGTAAAAATGATGTAAACACAATGCTCAATGACGTTGGTTAGGGTAGAAATCAAGAGTGGCAAGGAGCCATTTGCGATGGGTGATGTCACTAGAAAACAATGGCAAGCCATCATCTTTGACATGTTAATGCAGGGGGAGGCAACAGCAATGCTCCACAGATATCCTGAAATTGCTAGTCAGTCTTACTCATTAACACCGGCAGTGTCAAATTACAAATTGAACGTTGTCAAATAGCTGCAGGATGATTTCCTGATGATTTCATGTTTGCCCTAAAGCAACCCTGAATGTTGCTGGTTAAATGTTATTTAAAATGTATGTTTTAGCCAAGATCTGAAGGATTTCATAAAATTACAATCTGTGCTATTGTTAAGTACAATTATACATAATTTTCAAAAGAAAGACTGATAATATGAAAATAAGAAATGTCTGTAACTTATCTTACTAACAAATGATTCTGAAAAATATGAAATCATCTGTAATACCTTTGTATGTAATTTATAGACATACCGGAGGAGCATAAGAAATGCAATCAAAACCAATAAATGCTATATTGCAAACTGCAGGCTTTCACTACACTACAGCAATCCACACACACCACATCTTCACCTGTGAGTCATCATCACAATCCAAAGAAGGGCATTCTGAAACTCAATTGCTAAACCTTGGCCTTCAATGAATGATATTAGTCATCATCTACCACAGTTTAAACTGGAAGGTGAGGGGAAATAAAGGGGGAAACAAGACAACAGACCTTTTGGGCAGAGGTCAGATAATAACATTGCTGTTATGACGGTCACATATCCCACCTGGTGCCCAGCACCTTACAGGCACAAATTAATCATAACATATTGGCCACAAAATGGAGAAGAAGAAAAAAAATACAACCTTTTGTTTGTTAAAATGAAAAAAATAATTAATGATTGCAATAAAGCCTCTGGTCTCTGAACAGAAATACTGAGATGCTTAGAGAAGTGTCCCTCTCTTTCTTTGACACTGTGTGGTTTGTTTCTCCAGTACGAGGGAGAGAGAGAGAGAGAGAGAGAGAGAGAGAGAAAGAAAGAAAGAAAGAAAGAAAGAAAGAAGTCAGACAGATTGCCCAGAGTATGTTTCTCAAGACCAAACTGCCCATCATTGTTGGCCTTTAATACTGTCAGTGGGTGCATCTTCTCTCACCTGCAGCCGTGCATTGTTCAGCATGAACTCTTGTTGCTTTTTCAGGTTTGCATCCATGGATTTAGACAACAGGAACCCCATAGTGATGTTATTGCTGTTGATTTAAAGACAGGACAACACAAGATCACGTATTTCATTCAGGACATTAGCCAATATACTACCAGTCACCACATTACAGACTGTATCCTGCTGCTAGGTCCAATTATTGATTCCTGTGTATGTGTATACAATACAGCCGACGTTAAAAAGGTCAATAATTGCAATATTTCACTGCTAACTGCTAACAGCTAACTGTAACTTCATTTCAAAGCATTGATTAATCAAATGAAGGTAATACACAAAGGCTTTACAGACAGCTAGTTATTGCTAATCCAAAACTTTGCAGCTGAGTTGACGTTAGCAGCTACCTTTGCTTCGCTGAGTGATTTCACCTTGAGTGGTAGCTTGGCTAACTAAAAATGAAAGCGTTGCACGTACCTTTTATATTTTGACGATAGTTATCGATTCAATTATGAACAATGTTTAAATAAGCAGGATTAAGGAAGTTCCAACGGCATGTCTCTAGAAAATGTTCCAATGGCCCAAAACTGTTCAAAATGCTTCCCATTGGTTTACCAATGTCAAATCTGCTGGACTAAAAAATACGACTTCCGGTCGTGACTTTCAAAATAAAACCCTTATTGAACATGTGCAATTCAAAGGATCAGGAAATAAAGACTATATTCCAGGATCAAATGTGGTTGAATTTGTTGAAATACAATTGTTTACATTTTAATTTCAAGCATATATCGATAGCCATATAAGTCTATGCAAAATGTACAGGGCTGTCAAAAACACACAAAGACTCATTTAGAAAACATCCTATGCAACTTGGAAGGATGTCTACTGTCTACTGTCTACTTTAGCTTTAGATTAGATTAAGATAACACTTATGATCCCTCAATGATCCTCCCACAATGATCCCTGGGGGAAAACTGGGTCGCTACAGCAGCGGTGAGTTAGATACAGATAAGAATATAACAAATAGATAAACAATAGAACAAATAGAGTAATATTGAAAATAATGTGATAAGACATTTTAAGAGTATTCCAACAGATAAATAAAGATAAATGTCATTAACACCAGGGTCTTAAACTGGATGCGAGCTGCTACAGGGAGCCAGTGTAGAGAATGGAGAAGGGTAGTTGTGTGGGAGAACTTGGGGCGGTTGAACACCAGACGAGCTGCAGCTTTCTGAACAAGCTGCAGAGGTCTGATGGCAGACGCTGGGGCACCAGCAAGGAGGGAGTTGCAGTAGTCCAGGCGGGAGACGACAAGAGCCTGGATGAGCACCTGCGCCGTCTTGTCAGTGAGGAAGGGGCGAATCCTCTTGATGTTGTAGAGGAGGAATCTGCAGGAGCGTGTCACTGATGGGATGTTTGCCGAGAACGACAGCTGGTCATCCAGGGTCACACCCAGATTCTTCGCAGTCCGAGTTGACGTCACCACAGCATTATCAATGGTCGGTGTGGACAACACTTCCCCGGAAGAAACACCAGCTCAGTCTTGTCCAGGTTAAGCTTCAGTTGATGCATTAATATCCACTCCGAGATGTCTGCCAGGCACGCAGCAATGCATGCCTCCACTTGTGTGTTAGAGGGGGGAAATGACAAGATCAGCTGGGTGTCATCGGCATAGAACAGAACCAAGAGACATTGTGTAGAGGGAAAAAGAAGAGGTATGTAGGTATATACAGAATGTGTCCAGACATGCAAAAGTACATTGTAAAATGTTTGGATTATCAGAAATTACAGATGGAAGTAACACACATAGAGAAATAATGTGTAACGTAACGTAATCACGTCATTGGATCGTTTATTGTTCCTTTTATTTTGAAGGCAAACTGTCCCTTTTCCGGTCTTATTCTGGTTCTGTCTAAGTGGCTTGATGCAGCTAAATGTGCTGACAACAAACAGGGTGGGCGGGGCAGTGTTCAGGAGGACACACCTTATGAACCACAAAGTTCATCCCGGGGCAGCTCGTCCTAGGGCCTGTCTCGCGAACATCGGCAACCCCGAGTAACCGGTGTCAAGAAACTGGTTATCAACTCGCTCTGTTAACCCAGGATCTTCCAATCCGGCTATAAACTCCTGCACACAAAGGGGGCGGGGTTAGGGGCGGGGCGGGGTAATTAACAAATAAACAGAACGTAAAGATAAGCAATGAAAATAGGACAACATACAGTTATAAAAAATAAAAGCAATAAACTAGACTATATAAACTAGGTTATATAAACATAATGCTGCCAACAGTATCAGAAGCCCTCTTTTATAGCCAGAGTGGGCAAATCGCCTGGAAACGCCACAAACATTTATTATATCTCTAATATCATGAATCCTTATCGAAGGCAAAGGTCTGTAAACACCATTGCCCTGCGAAGAGCCCTGCACCGAGGGACTATCTGTTATTTCTATAGTATCCCTCGGTGCACTTATTTTTTCATTTGATTGCAATGTTTTTGTTCTAATGTGATTTTGTTAATGACATTTTAGCAGTTATTACGGTAATTAAAAAGTACACTGTATCCTCTAGGACTGACGATGCCATTTTTGAGAGTTGACTGGTGAGGAGGCGGAGTTTTTCCAAATCTGACCTGAGACCCCCACCAGTCTCTCTCTCTACTGTAAACTTTCAAATAAGAACACAAATACCAAAAGGATTATGTTTTATTGTTTTATTGTATTTAAAGTTCAACCCTATACACAATACACTTTAACAGTTGACCGGCTTCTTGGCTGGATACATTTTCAGTTTCTTATGGATGAGAAAACAAAATCCTATTTTAGATTCAAATAAGCACGGATACACGTCAACACACCAGTATCAAATAGGCTAATCATTCATGTCAATAGGATACAATACAAATATCACAGAAAAACTATATATATTATAGGACTATTATAATAATACCGTAGGAGATAAAAAAAAATACCATGAAGTATGATTAAGTCACTATAAAGTCACTATATCACAAGCACACTATACACTAAGTCCCTATCGAATATCATAGTGATTTTTCATAGGTGGACATCAGCAAAGAAGATCACCAATTTAACATTTAACCACTGTATAAGAGAAAGACTGGTTACGGGAATTGTACTTCATACACAGTGTTTGTATTACAACAGAAGAGTTCAATGCAATGTGAACTAGTTCCAGTTAGCTAAAGAATAGCTCCCTCTAGTGGTGTTTGTAGATCACCTACAGGACAAAACTAATTTCAGCAGGTCCAACTAACTTGAAAGATAAAAGAGTTGGCATCCCAAGCTGTTTGTCTTGTTTGTCACGTTTGACCTGTTCATTCAAAGTTCAAAACGCAGTGAACTCATCTGAATGAGATAATATGCTGTTATCAAACACGATGTCACATGTGAAAAACAAAACTTTGCTCTGCAGTGAACCATATCAAGCCAAGCTATCTTATTTCACCAACAGTGTTTGAGACGCCTGATTTAATTTCATGCCACTGGGCACATTTGGATACTGCTTTTCCATTATTATTTCAGGGCTGCAACCAAACTCGGCAACAGATGTTATGTTATATGTAAACTACTTCTAACTGTATGTAAACATGTAAACTAGGCTACATGTAATTAAAATTAATATTTGGGGATTTTAAAAATACTGAAAATCACAAAATAAATTACACGAAAACAGTTCAATAGCCTACCTATATATTTCATATGCTCAGCACTGTCTTACACCTGTAGGCAATTTTGGGTTCCATCGTTTCACCAATACTGGCTACTAAAAAGGCATGTATGCTCTTAATCAATGTGCAATGTCTTTGGCTGCGGCGCGTGTTTTGGCTGACACAGTAAAAAGTCCACAACGTTTTGAAGTTTTCCAAGTGGCTTCCAAGGGACACAGTGTAAACAAATCTTTACTGACAAGTTGGGTAAATGAAAAATCCCTAGAGATAACATCGATATGCTCTGAAATGTTTACTGCGATATTTCGTGCAAAGCTTTCACGCAGTAATAGATGGGGAGCGAGACAGGTTCTGTTGTCTCCGTCTCTTACAGTATGGAAAATCCACTTGGCTGACAACTTGGTGGAATTTCAATGGGGCTTCTACCTGGTATGTGGTGTGCTGTTTCTTCCATATGTCTACGCGCATCAGTCCGTCTCTGTTCAACTTTCTAGGTTTCCCAAATGACGCATCTCTAAAGGGAAGGGGGTGAAATAAAATGGAGGATGGGGGTATTTCTTTGCTGTGACTCCCTTTGGGTAAGTCATATCCATCTTTCACTATCCGGTGTAATTTCCAGTTTGCTAAATGACTGTGTGCGTGTGTGTGTGTGTGTGAGAGAGAGAGAGAGAGAGAGAGAGAGAGCGAGAGAGCGAGAGAGGGAGTGTGTGTGAGAGAGAGGGTGTGTGTGTGTGGATAAGATGTTATTATTACTGGCAGCAAGATATGTCACAACCTCAGAAAGCGAAAATAGAAGTAATTCATAAGTAATTCGGGTAATCGCTGTGGCGAAGTGAGGGTGGGGGGGTTGGGGTTAGGGGGGTTAGGGGTAGCTAGCCCAAAGACTTGATCTTCAATGTCAATTTCGCAATTTAAGGTTACTACTAAGGTTACAAGGTTGCTTCTTCATTTACAGTAACTACTGTGGAATACTTCCTTCTCCTCCCTCTCCAGAAGTTAGCACACTTACTGCGCTAGTAGCCGATTGATCATTTAGTTACTCATTTACTCATTACTCATTTCCTTTTCTGGAATTGTAGTTTGTTGTTATGGTAAAGCCGCGCTGCACGTTCTCACGGGAATAGCAGAGGGATTGTGTGTGTGTGAGAGAGAGAGAGATAGAGATAGACACTGGGAGACAGAGAGGGAGAGAGAGAAAGCGAGAGAGAGATACAGAGAGAAACGGGGTACCACCGTTACTCGTTGCCGGTCAATTAACAGAGACACGCTTCTGTAAAGCAGGAAATTGAATCGCTTCACTCTGACAGAGAGAGAGAGAGACACGGGGAGACAGAGATAGAGCGAGACGGAGAGAGAGAGAGAGAGCGGGAGCGAGGGAGGGTCAATTAACAGAGACACGCTTCTGTAAAGCAGGAAATTTTATCGCTTCACTCTGACAGAGAGAGAGAGAGAGAGAGACGGGGAGACAGACAGACAGAGAGACGGAGAGAGAGCGAGAGGGTCAATTAACAGACAGACGCGCTTCTGTAAAGCAGGAAACTCGCTTATCTTTTTAAAGCATCGTTTCGTAGTTACGGTAAGGTTAACGAGACAAGTTAGATCAATATTTACACCAAGCTAAAAACCAAACATCGGTCAATTTGAGGTCTTTTCTTTTTCTTTTCTTTTTCTTTGTACTTGCGCGTTTCTGTGCCCGTAGGACTCGTGCTTAAAAAGAAACACAGTCCTGGCAGACATCCAGAAGGAAGAAGGAAACACCTGACGGATGAGAATACAGCCGTTTGTTTTATGACCTTCAGGTAATACTACATCCTTGTGTGTGTAGCCAGTTCCAAATTTAAATTTGTAATGTTTCTTTACCTGCATGAATTAATTTAAAAATCATTTATATATATTTTTTTTATTTTTTTCCAATATTTATTTAAGGACCCCGCGTATACAGTGGAGACTTATCTCTTATGTTTGTATGGTGATTATGTTCTTATTAGCCTATTACTAACAGTACACCTAATACATCATTTCAATGATAACTCACCCACATTCAAAAAAATCTCACACAGTGAACGTTTTCCCTTAACCTATGAACAGAATACAGAAAATTACTAAGCTAAATTCTGTAGCTTAATTGGTAGGCGAGCTCTGACTCCCACCGGGGCCATCCCTGCAGACGAATATGTACACTCATGGAAATGCAAGGCGCTTTGGATGGAAACGTTGACATAATGGCATGTGTCTTTTGAAATCGTTTCTGTGGAAGTCAGATGTGCTTACATTACCAGTTGAAACATGTTTTTAACGAGGACCAGATTGCACGCCGGTACATATCTTGATTACTATCGCTCTCTCTCCTCTGGATCTGGGGGTGAGACACATTGTTGTCCTTTCTGTGGATTATCACATTACCCCGTGTTTTTGCAATGTCATTGTGTCGCATAACATCTGTGCTGAACCTTTGTTGAGTGTTTTGTGTGATCGGTTTTCTCAGTGGGCTTTATTCTTTAGTCTTTTGTATTCTATCGGTAAAAAGGCAGTAAGTGTTTTTGTTATACTTCCTGTTTGAGCAGTTGTCCATCTGGCTGACCCGCAGGAACGATGTGAGGGGTTTGGGTCCTACAGAGCTCTGTGTGTGTGTGCGTGGAAAACAAAAATAACAAAATGAGGAAATAAAAAAACCTCTGTGTCATCATATCCTCATAAGTGCTGATTCATGCTCACCTTGGGACTAAACATATGCCACATCAACACGAGGATGATGATGTATTAACCACAGAATGTGAATTCTTGCTGGCTAAGTGAACAAAACAGGTATCGTTGATGCTGATTATGGCCGTCACTTTACATGTGACCCTGCTCAGCAAACTGACTCATATCACCAGATCAAATGGTTTCAAAATGTATAAGAAATCCCCTTGTTTTTTTCCGTAGGTCAAATGGACTGGGCTCTCCTCTTAGTTTTGCAAGTCATGTCTTGGCCATCTCTCTCAGGTAAGTAATGTACTGTACACGATGTATGTACTGATGCGTACATGTGTACGTGTATATTGTAGGTGTACATGTATAAATACAGTACAAACAGAAGATAAGGTTGCATTTACACATTACAGTCATTTAGCAGACGCTTTTATCCAAAGGTACTTTAATCTATATGGGGATCAAACCTCATGCTCTACCGACTGAGCTGTCCAGGCCGGACACAAAACAGGTCTATTTCTATTTGATATACATGAGACAATTTGCCACTGAACTATAAACAATATAGTGGCTGTATAGTATGTTGCTTCTTCATTGAACATGTCCTGGCTGCAGAACAAAATTCTTCTTTGGAGATTACCTTCATGATATAGCCTATTCATTTACAGTACGTGCTTACCCTAAACTCTCCACAGCCTTGTTCACCGTGGAGGCAGACCAAAGCACTTATGAGGCAGACTTCCACGGAGATGTTATAATGGGCTGCCGGTTTCAGCCAGTCACATCGAATCCCGTTCCTAGCCTGAAAGTGATGTGGCAGCGGCTGACTCCCAGCTTTCAGGAGGTGTACCGGATGGAAAGCGGGGTGGAGAACTTGGTATCCCAGGACCCGGCGTACCAAGGCCGAGTCAGGCTACTCACCGAGGAGCTGGACAAAGGCTGGGCCAAGCTGCAGGTCAGTGGGTGATGTGTTCAAATGTACCTAGTGGTGGTAGGGGAGATCATGGGTTGTTTTCTATTAAATTCCCCCCAAATATGTGGTTGTCAAGGGGGAGACATTACATGTTGTACATCCCTTTCTCTACCTATGTCAAATTACTGTGTGAGAATCATGTGTCCCACTGGCGGGTGCCCAGGATGGCTTAGAAGCCGCGTTGGATTCACAGCTCATAATAAATTAACGCATCCCCTGTTACTAGAGGGAAGGGACAGAGGATGACAGATAAAATGACAGGTGAACAAAGAGCAGGTGTTTATAATTCACTACTCCATTGGAGCATGTCAGTGTGTGGACTCTACTGAAAGAGGAAAACATTTAGTTTTTATGGCATTTCTGCTTTATTAAATAGAAAGCTATAGGGAATGACAGGAATAGAGAGAGAGAGAGAAAGAGAGAGAGAGAGGTAGGGTTAATGGCATGCAACAAAATTCACAAGCTGGATGCCATGGCCTAGTCAGCCACTAGGATGTCTAAGGTCTCTACTTTCTTCTTTTCCCAAATTACAGGTATCCAGGCTCAGGATCAATGACTCTGGGACCTACCGGTGTTTGGTGCAGATGGGAGGAGCTGATTATATAACGATAAATTTGTCCATTAAAGGTTAGTATTAAGTCTGTGAGTGTCACAATGTAGTCGTAGGAGTTTTTTCTTTTACAGGCAAAGAATGCATAGAAGTGGCTTGGGTCTGGGAATGGCCAATTATTACTGCCTCAAAAACATTGCTGTACACTCGCTCTGCGCTTTTAGAAACACAGTTGGCTTTTACTGAAGCACATTTTGCAATTGGCTTTAGTCACTAGGAGCACCAAAACCGTTTCCCCTTTAGAAAAATGGAGCCCTTTGTTGTTTGAATCTCCTTCTAATACCTTTAAACCCATTTCAACAACACACGATGATTCATGTTTGCACTTCAGATCAAGGGGTTCAGTTTAGCAACATCTTACTGTATTTCACATTGACCAATAATTCTGCTCACTCTCTCATACCTGCAGACTTTTCTCATGTCTCATGTATGTCTTTTATTTCACTCTTGCCAATGAAGTGAGTGAAAACAGGGTATTTAGCCTACTGCTATCCCATTTTGATCCAGAGTGTGTCCTCCCAAGCTGAAACGAAACAAATACCCTTGCCTTACTCAATATGCGGGAAAATTGTAATTTCTGGACAGTGTAACTCATTCTGAAATTGAAAGTAAGAACAGTATTTCTTAATATGGGCCAGATTGCTTTGTCCTCTTACACTTAACTGTATCAAGACCGATTTCAAAAACCTCTTTCTGTCATTTCCAATATTCCAGATGTCCATTCATTCTCAAAAATACGAGGTAGTTACTGCGTATGTTTAGATTCTTCTCATCTGATTCTCTGCCAGCACCTTATAAAACCGTGACCAAAAGAATCCAGAAATCTACAGAGGGAGACGAGGTGGAGCTAACCTGCCAGTCTGAAGGATACCCCTTTCCCTCAGTCACCTGGAGGGATGGAAACCTCCAAAGACTCAGTTCCAACACCACTGCTGTGGAAACACCAGACCAACTTTTTCTGGTCACCAGTCAGATACAAGTCAGATTCTCAGACAGAAACAACTACACATGCAGCTTTACAGATGGAGGCGCCTCTGCAATGTTTGATATTCCAGGTAAGATAGGTTTTCTTTAAGGTTTCCTTCTAGAGACATGCTCAAACATTTGAAGTGGAGTGTTTCTAATAGAGAAGTTAAAGACAAAATATACAGGTGAAAAAGGGGGCCTGAGCCTGTTGTAAGTACAAATCTACCCTTCTTCGTTTGCTTCATTATTATTATCATTCACTATCATTAATCCATTCTTATCTGACAAATAGAACCTTATCTGTAGTTGTTGGAAATGCCTCCCAGCTATGGAGTTCCCCTAAGGTTAAATTCTCAGCCTCATTCTGTTCTCTGTGTACACGCTTCCTCCCGGCAACATTATTCACAAGCATTGAATACCATTGCTTTGCAGATGACATGCAGCTGTATATACGTAAAACGTATGGCTCCAGTAGTTTAACTCGACTCAAGGCCTGCCTATCAGAAATGAAATACTGGATGTCACAAATGTTCGTCCAACTAAATGACATCAAATCTGAATTTGTTCTTTTTGGCCCACTAACTTGTATTAACAGTTAATGGTAATCTTGTCAACCTTTTGGGCTATGTTGAGCTGACCACTAAAAACCTGGGTGTGATATTTGACTCTGACCTCTTTCCATGATTACTGTAAGTCAAGAGGGTTGTTCAGTCCTGCTTCCTGCAGTTGGACAAGTTTCTATTTTTCACAGACCTTGAGAAAGTTATCCATGCTTTTATTTCATCTTATAGATTACTGTAACTCCCTCTATTCTGGCCTAAATCTCATTAAACGGGACCATATCATTCCTATTTTAGCCTCTCTTCACTGACTGTCGGTTAGTTTTAGAATAGATTTTTTGACTTTACTGATAAGTCATAAGGCTCAACGTGGTCTAGTGCCGAACTTTTAATTCCTTATGAGGCTCTCCTGGCGGTTCCAAACTCTCGGTGAGGTAGGTAAAGGTGCTTTTGTCATCAGGCCACCGAGGCTTTGGAACGCCATGTCTAGACTAGCCAAGTCAGTATCATTGTTTAAATCCTCAAAACCTACTGTCATGAATAGGATTTTGGACCGTTTCCTGTTTTTTTCTTCTTGCGCTTCTTCATCCTCTCTTTTAACAATTCTGCAAAGCACTTTATTGTCTCTGTAAAGCACTTTGTTTTGAAAAGTGCTATACAAATATTGTTATTATTAAGAATTCCTACATGCCACATGCACATGTAGATTAACCTACCGGCATTTTCCCATAAATGATAGAGGACTGAAGCAGAATTGCCCTAACTTCTGGTAAAAGAGTGGGTTCACAATGCCTCATAGAGAATATCTATATCTTACGGCAGGAAAATAAAAGTGAAGCGTAGGATGTTTGAAGATAAACACAGGAAATATAATATCATCACTCAGTCATTCATTACAGTACTGCTATTTCCTGTTATGTTCATATTGCCTTTTGATTCAAATGTCAAAAGGAGTACGCTCTACCCACGAGATCTTTCCCTACCTAAAGGAAAGCGTTGGTTGTGATGCCATCTATGCACTGTGTAACGCAGCAGTACATAGGTGTGCTGCTTCAGTGCTCTTGTATTGTGTAGGTTTCATGTGGTTACATGCGTGGTGAGTGTGCATGTGTGTGGGTTTGTGTGTATGTTTAAGTGTGTGTGTGTGCAGGCTATGTGTTGTACTTGTTTACATGTGTATATGCAGTACATGCTTTCGCTTGTTTTGTGTGTGTATGTACGTCTGTAGGCTATACATGTGTGTGTATGGAAATGTTTTGTTTGTTTATCTGTGTATTTGTGTGTGACGGCTTACTGAGCTTACCTGCATGTTTGTTTACTTCTGTGTTTTTATGTTTGCGCTCACACATCTGCTGATAGGCTGAAACGGCATCTGCCCTTGCAGGTTTATGTGGTCTATATGTATCTGTCTGTGGGGGTTTTGACCAATAAAGGGAAGTTACTCCCTAAGCATCTTTGGCCTCTTTGGTTATTTCCAACGTACACAATAGATATGTAAAGCATTCTTATTATCCACTAAATGGTGGTTGACTTTGTGTCCATGTCTGTCCTTGTAGAATTTCATGTCCGATACACATTTCTACAATAACCTTTCTGTGTTTTCTCTCTTTCACAGATGAAATACCAAAAATGTATACAAGAAACGATGCTCTCATCATATCACTGAGTGCAGTGGTTGTGGTTGTTGTTTGCATTGCAGTGTTCAGTTATCGACGGCAAAAAGGTAATCAATCACACAATTCTTTGCAAAGACATTACAGTGCCAGGTCATGCTTGAAAGTGTGTGAACCCTAAGGGGGGTAGGGTTGGGGTGGTGATCAGTCTCTGGCATCTTCCTTGAGGGATTTTCATCTTCCTTGAGATATTTTCTCCCACTCCTCCTTACAGAACCTCAGGGTTTTTCTGAGTTGATTTGCTTGAATGCTTAGGATCATCATGTTGTTGAAAAGCCACTTCCGGCTCAGCTTTAGCTCTCTGACTGATGGCCTGATAAACTCTGGTTTCTTTAGAATTCATGGTTCCCTTAATGCTTGACCGCAGGGAGAAGTGTATTTTGGTGATAGGCAGTTTTGTGTTGTTGCCAAACATGTCATTTTTGGTTGCAACCAAACATTTAACTTTTGGACTCATCTCTCCAGAGACTTCTTCAGGTTTATTCAGGTCGTCTCTGACAAACATAAGAGAGGCAGCTTTGTTCTTTTTAGACAGTAGAGGCATTTCTATTGAGTGTTCTTATTGTTGACGGGTGCACAATGACATCAGATGCAGCAGTGGAGGCTTGTAGATCTAGTTTTTTTTTTTTTACTAGTTTTAATATTTGTCTTGTGGCTCTTGGTGATATTTTAGTCCAAATCTTTTTGATATGACTTTACAACCTTCCCCAGACTGATGCACAGCTTAGATCACAGCATGGTGTTTTTCTTTCATTGGCATGTGTAACACCGAGCTGACCAGGTTTCTCACCTCTATTTACACAACAACCCCCCCCCCCCCCCACCCCCAGAGATCTGATTGGTCAACTTCATACCCAATTATTTAAAACCTGATTCTACTTACCTACTTATTTTTCCCTTACAATTCCCTTTAAACCTTTTTTCATTTTACTACATGCACATTTCCTCTAAAAAACATGATGAATATGATGAAGATAGATCCTTTGTTTCAGTTAAGAAAAGACACATTTTGACTAAATAAGGATTGCAAGGTGAAAACTTGCACCAGGGGTTCACAAACTTTCAAGCATGACAGTAAATTATTGCAAACACAACAATACATAGAATGTAGGTGTAGTAATCTGGCACAATAAGAAGTATCTCATCATTTTATCTTCCATTGCCACAATCCCCTTGACACAGTGACATTAAAGACTACAGTAACTAATCTCCTCGTGTTGATAAATAATACAAAATAATAATGAAATAATGAACTGACATTGTACACCGCTGCGTAATAATAACAACGCAGCTGTATTATTTCCAGTTAGTTATTGTAACTGATGCATCCTTTCTTTGTCAAAGCCATTGTAAGCCTAGCCTTATTGTGTTGTTGCTGACTGGAGACAGTAAGCAGTTGTGTGTCATTTATACAGGAAAGGCTGCAGCTCTCACACATCCTTTGCTACATGTACTTGTATTAAAGTACTTTCCAAAAGAGTCTAGTCAGTTTGGCGCACGAAAGAGGAAGTTATCTGACGAGCATGCCTTTATCAGATGTGGGAGTTTTACTGACATGTGATTCATGTTTGTACGTGAGAGCATGAGCTAGCAATTTGTGACGGGGGAATTTGAAGTTGTTAATAAATGTGTGGCTCATCATTAGTCGGCTTATTACACATTGTCTTTCCAAAAATCATTGTGATTAATTAAATTCCCCTTATTTCATTTAGGGGAATGTAAACCTCCAACAACACTTTTAAAATAGTGCCAATAAAGGGTGAACAGTAAAGATAGGCAAGTTATTCTGTAGCATATTTTGACAAAAATAAAATATTAATCACACACCACATATCATATAATAATATATTATATCACTGTCTTGTCACACATGTAGAAAGACAGCACTTCTTGAAACATATTTACAAAAAGGCGTTCATATGATGCTGTCTCCCAGGTACTGCACACCACACTCTCTCTGGACAGCCGGAAGGGGGGCTATGACTGCTGTTCATTGATTATAGTTCAGCTTTCAACACCATAGTCCCCACCAGACTGGCTGGCAAGTTGATTGAGCTGGGACTGAACACCCCCCTGTGTGCCTGGATCCTGGACTTCCTGACCGCCAGGCCCCAGGTGGTCAGGGTGGGCAGACACACCTCCAACCCCCTCACCCTGAACACAGGATCCCCCCAGGGTTGCGTCCTCAGCCCCCTACTGTACTCCCTGTACACACATGACTGTGTGGCCAGGTTCAGCTCCAACACCATCATTAAGTTTGCGGATGACACAGTGGTGGTGGGTCTGATCTCCAACAACGACGAGAAGGCCTACCTGGAAGAAGTTGCTGATCTGTCACTCTGGTGCCAGGACAACAGCCTCCTCTTGAATGTCACCAAAACTAAGGAGCTGATTGTGGACTTTAGGAGGACACAACAACAGAGGACGTACTCACCATTGGGGATTAATGGGACTACTGTGGAGAGGGTGAGCAGGTATAAATACCTGGGAGTCCACATCACTGATGATCTGACATGGACAACACACACAGACACTCTGGTGAGAAAGGCGAGGCAGCGCCTTTACCACCTCAGGCAACTGAGGAAATTTAAAGTCTCCCGGAGGATCCTTCAGTCCTTCTACTCTGGAGCTGTAGAGAGCATCCTGACAGGAAGCATCACTGCCTGGTTTGGCAACAGCTCCGCTCAGGACAGGAAGGCTCTGCAGAGAGTAGTGCGTTCGGCTGAAGGCACTATTGGAACTACACTCCCCACCCTGCAGGACTTATTCACCAGGAGGTGCAGAACCAGAGCCTGCAGGATCATGAAGGATCCTCACCACCCCAACAACGGACTGTTTCAGCTGCTGCGGTCAGGCAAGCGCCTCCGTAGTCACGCTGCCAAAACAGAGAGACTGAGACGGAGTTTCTTTCCTCAGGCCATCAGGACTGTGAACTCCGACCTCACCAGGGCCCCCACCAAGACCCACACACTGCCCTCTTATGCACACACACACACTTAGGTAAAGACTACACATAATTTATATTATATTATACATACAATTTCCCCTTTTCTACTATATTTTTTTATAAAGTGCTCTTATTGTAAATATTGTGTTGTTTTTTATATAGAGCTCTTAAAAACTGTGACATTGTAAATATTGTGTTGGTTATTGTAAATAGTGTGAACCTGTTATTTTGCACATTTCTGCTGAGCATTGCCACTTTGCATTTCACTGCACACCTCGTGTGTGTATGTGACAATTAAACTTCTTGAATCTTGAATCTTGAATCTTGAATCTAGTTTTTTTTTTGGCCATTTAGTATGAATGTCATCTTCCTATGTTTTATTGTTCTCTCTGTCTTTAATCTTACTGACTTGTTTTATTATTTATAAGGGGTTTATTATTACTATTAAATGACAAAGTATGCACTATGTATGTAAATGAAGTGCATACATCTACGTAATACATATATATATTAATAAATAGACAAACATAAATTCATTCATACCTCATACAAACATACTTATATATGTGTATATATGAATAGTGTTTTTTTCTTTCCTTAGGGTCCAGATATAAAGACATTCCCAGCACCAGGAACAATGTGTTTGATAGTGAGAGGGATCCACCTGCTGCTACTACTGCCTGTGAGTCTGAGTAGGGCTGTGCAATTCTTTCATTCATTTTCCACACTCTCTTATTCCTATTCAGAGTCAGTGTGGCTAGGAGCCTATCCCAGCATGCATTGGGCGGAAGGCCGGGAAACACCCCGGACAGGTCACCAGTCCATCACAGGGTGAACACATAGACAGACTAACACACTCCCACTGACTTGCATGTCTTCGGACTGTGGAAGGAAACTGGAGCACTGAGAGGAAACGTGGGGAGAACATGCAAACTCCACACAGAACGGACAAGGGCCGGAGGTTCAAGCCCAGGACGTTCTTGCTGTGAGGCGATAGTGCAAATCACTGACCATCACAGCATATCCTCTTGCAAGTTACAAGAGGCAATGACATTTTCATTAGGCTGGAGTTTTGCAGAAACCATGACATCAAGGGTGACATGTTTCAGATGAAGTTGTACTTTAGAGTATTGCATTCATTCATTTTGGTAAATTCACAACTGCATTGAAGGGTAAATGACCGGGCCTGCGCCTCCACAGTCCTTGTCCAGAAAACATAACGATGACTAGTTACTGACTGGTGGTGGAGGTATTTTGGTCTTTCCAACTAATGCAGAAGAACAGCAGCGTCGGAAATTCAGTCATCGCTATGTATCACGCCTACATATAAATAAACAAAGACGAAAACACTAGTTAGTTTTACTGATAACTCCACTTTACGATTCAGAGGGACAGAATAGTATTTATGCTTACTAGTATTACTTTCAGCTTCCCATTTACTCTTTTTTATTGCAAAGCTTGCATCACATGGGGCTTGTTCAAACTTTTCCATGCCGTTTCTGTCTCTGTCAGCATCTTCAATATCCTTTCTGATAAAAAATTCCTGTCTACTCCGGCTGGTCTTGACAGGATTGGAAACTAGTTTAATTCGTAGTTCAAGTTTAGGCCATTTAATGAATTTTATTGTTTGATTTTTAGTCGTATTTAGTGTGATTTTTAGATTATTATCAAACTAACAGAGTCAGCAGGGACATTTTTGTCTATAATCTGCAATGACAGATGAACCCAGAGCAAAACATTCAATAGGAAATCATACATCAAATAATGTTCTGATGGTTTTTTGTTTGCAGTTAACAGTGATGACAAGGAAAACCTAAAGGAGTTTCTGAAAGCCCAATATAGGTCTTCCCTCAACAAGGAGGTGAGACACCACTGGGACACCTTCTGTCAGCAGGAGTTGCCACACAGGCTGCAGAATAGGTGAATAATCAAAATTTGTGTTCATCTATGTGTGTGTGTTGTGTGTGTGTGTGTGTGTGTGTGTGTTGTACTGGGATCCACACAAGGAAATAGAGAGGAAGCTGCTGGGAGTTGTATCCAAAAACAAAAACGTCAGTGTCCCTGTCCTGGAAAACTCCTGTCATCATCCTATTCATTTGACTGTGTGTAGCTCTAAAAACTGAAATAATGCGTGTGTGTGTGTGTGTGTGTGTTTGTGTGTGTGTGTGTGTGTGTGTGTGGGTGGTTAGGGGTTAGGGAATGTAGTCAATGAATGTAGTCAATGAATGTAGTCAATGAAGGTACTCACAAGTATACAGTAGTAATACAAACATCTATGTGTGTGCTTGTGTGTATGTGGATGATGCACCGCTGATGTCAGCATGTCAGCCTGTCTTTGTGTGTCCTTGTATTCTTGTAGACCTCTCCATCTATATCTCTACACACAATTCTACTTGTTTTTTTCAGTGAGGGCCAACCTGTGAATCTTCAAGCCTTACTCCCAGAAGCTGGAGAGACACTTCTACTGGAGGGACTGCCAAGAAGTGGGAAGACCACCTTAGCCCAAATCCTGGTATCTTCTTGGGCTGAGGGGCTAACCCATGCCCTCTCCAACCCCCCGGAGCTCAACGTCCTTCATCTCCTGTTATTTGTGGACTGCGGTGACATAAAGGGTGACATGTTTCAGGAAATTATAACACAGCGTTCCCTCGGGGAGAAGATACCTGCAGAGGATGACCTAACGACGGTACTGAGCGGGCCCAATGAGGTTCTGCTGCTGTTGGATGGGTACAGAGAGGGCAATGAAGTTTGGGATGAGTCGCTACAGAGGTTTCTAAGAGAGAAACATGGATGCAGGGTGCTCGCCATGGCCCGCCCAGGACACTGTCCCAAGCTCAAGGAGATGGTTGGGACAGGAGGGGTGCTGAAGCTCCAAACAGAGACTGAGAAAAGATTGTGACTAACAGATACATTAAGCACATGTTACATTTTGACATCAGTATGTTTAATGTCTTGTTGTCTACAGTGTGTTACATTGAACGGTCCTAAAAGTGTATAGTGACACTTGATAAAAGCCCCAAAATGCTGCCAATTGTTTATATTTGAAACACATTCTTGTAAAATAACCAAATTAAACTTTCTTCACATTCTTCACATTTATTCATTCATTATTCATTGTCACAAAAATATCCCTTTTTTAAGAAATATAATTATAGAATTGTATAATTTCCCCCACCTCCCTATGTTAGAGGTGGAGAAACTCCATTTTCACCCACTTCTCATGAAACCTCTCAAAATGATTTCAGCCAGACAACTCAACCACACAATCCTTCTCATATTGATAAAGAAGATCTGATACCACTTCAGAAATAATAAGGATTGTTTCTGTTTCTGTTCTGTCTACAGGAGAAAGAAATGGTCAGTGTCATTTTCTAGAAGGAGGCAGAGCACCAACATATTATGAGCCAGCTTAGGAATTATGAGTTGATCTTTCTGATTTCCAGTAACACTTATTGACTTATACATGAAATTGAATGATTACTGTGTGGTTTCCATTCTTTGTGGAAATTCTTAGCACGACTCTTGTGCGCCAGTTTCTCCTTACATGGAACCTAATGGACAGTTCCCATCTTCACCCTGTTTCGCATCTTGTCCTGTTGCATTTTATGCCTTAAATGTGAGCTAGCATGTTCTCTTGTCAGTGTTGTCACCCTGGTATAAGCTCTTTGTAGCTCAAAGGAAAAGTAGAAAATGTCAATAAAAGAAAAACCTTTCTTCATCCACTTCTCTGAAACACACATGTCCTCTTCCAGTCCTGTGGTTTCTTAGCAAAGAGCACCAAGTACACAACTGCTTGATGTGTATAACCTCAACTATTTTTTAATCAGCTGCCAATACACAAAACAACACAAGTAACAACTCTGAGAATGTTGTGGTTTGCTATGTCACCATCACATGAGACAACTTGCTGATCAACAAAACACTGTATTGCTCACTGTAACTGTAACTGCCTCTGCAAACATGGCAGATACACACCAGTGCCCATTGTGTTGTATTAGATTTTCAATGTGACTTGTCAACTCATTTCTTAGTTCCTTACATGTGTAGACGCAGAGGTTTTACAATCAGACTTTTGGATAAAACACAAGTGAGAAATCAAATACAAATATACACAATAATTAAATAATGGGGTTTCATGTGGAAGCTTCAATGCAGAAGCAAAGCTGAGCAGCCCGGGGCAAACCAATAGTCTGTAGCAGTTACAATTACTAGGACGTTGTTCATAAACCAGGACCAGGACCAGGACTATGTTAGGTATATGAAGGGAATGCAAGGAATAGTCCTGCTTGCAAACTGAATGGACCACAAATTAAAATGTCAATGAAACTATAATTTTCAGAAAAACAATGGCGATGAGTGGAATATTACAATTTATAAGAAATGATTCTCATAATAACAGCAAAGCACTGCCAACCCAGCAGACCCGCTGTGCTCTGCAGGGGGCAGTTTGCTCTCTGAGGTCTGATTGCGTTGTTTCCTGTGTTATGAGGAAGGGCGACACCACTTGGACATCAAACGCCCAGATATGCAGTGTACCACATTTCCACAAGAGGCGCCAGAATCACCGGTTCTGGGCTGCTGCTCATTTTCATCCAAGCAATGATAATCTAGGGGGCACATTTTTATCCCTGTTACCAACTTTCTTTTCTCTGGATTCTCTAAAATGTTCTTCCTAGAGGCAATAGTCTATTCTACTCTATTGTATTCTATTCTCTCTTTGTACACCTAACCCTCCACCTAAAGAGTTGTGCAGTTTGTCCACCCAAATGAGCCTCATCACACAGTAGTGCTAACAGTACTCAGTCAGAAAATGTACCTATGCTACATGCTATGCTACCCGCTACAGTCTTTGTATGTACTAAGGATTGTTAATGATAATGTGCTCATGACCTTGAAGGCGTCCAGATTGATGAGATCTATTTCAAATATTATTGGCCGTTGTTAGGCTGAGGTAATTGTGGACCAATGAAAAGACTAGAAAATGTGAACATTTTTATGTATCTTTATGCAATCTTCACTACAAGATTGTGTGCATTTGCCTTTCATCTTTGAGTTCTGTACTCCCTTTCAGATGATCTAATAAACCGATGATCTGCCTGCTTCATCTCGTCTGAGTTTTTCCTGTAATCGTTCAGTTATGGGATAGTCTCTAAGTAGATCATCTCTATAGTCTCTGGGTTTCTCTGTCCAGTTCACCTCCCCCCGAAGCTCGTTTTCTATTTCTGCTCACCGTTCGTTATCTCTGTTTCAGCAGCTGTGCTTATTTATTTCCCTATTCATCACAGACCTCTATGTCCTTCGTACTTCTCTTTCCTGCTGCCTCTGCCTTTCAAATTTGGTTTTTGTGTGTTTCCATATTGTATTAATATTATTTTTATAAATCTAAATTTAAAACTAAATATGTCCTCAACCTTTGTGAGGTCTTCACTTGCACCAACAGGTTTGAGGGTATTTATGTTTGTATATATTTGTTCTCTAAAATGTGATTCTCTGACCATGACACTTGACACAGGAAAATGTTCCCAGCCCCGAGCCCTACGTATTCCCAACGCCTCATTTTCCCATTCTCCTTCTACAGAGTCTCAAGTCATGAAGACATTCAGAAAAATTGTTGCATTTGCTTATGAAGATCACCCACTTTGGGAATCCCAAATCATTTTCCCCCTAAAAAATGTCTCAAAGAGGACCGATCAAAATGTAAAGCCTTTCCATAAACGTTAGCCTCTGGAAAAGAAATGGCTTCTTGTTGCACTATTTATTTTAAGTAAACCTTCCAAACCATCGTGGCTCTAGTGGCTTATTATGCCTGTTTTCACAATCACAGTGAGTTTAGCGATCTCATTTATAATGGTATGAGGATAGCCAGACTATATATATTATGTAATTGTATAATTGACAGTCCACTCTACCTGGTAGAACATGAAAAATTGATACTGTGTAAAACGTTTTCACTTTCAGCCGTTCAGGAAATGGTTCAGCCAAGCCCCCTGTCTGACTTGTTATTTCACTAGATGGTGCCATCTTACTTTGTACACAGACTCACACCGTGAAATGGAAGTGAGAGATATGGATGTTTTCTGACGCAGGTTGATTTTCTCTATGAAACTGTAACATTTACCCATCTGGATACTCATGAAACCAAAGTGTCACAGGGAATACAATTTAGACAAGAAACAGGAAATGTTCATCTCTCGTTATCAGTGATTTTCCATCTAATCCAAGAGAGGATTTCCTGAGGGGAATTTTACCCAATTTCCCCATGGTGATTATCTTATCTTATCTTATCTTATCTTATCTTATCTTATCTCACCTTATCTTATCTTATCTTATCTTATCTTATCTTATCTTATCTTATCTTATCTCACCTTATCTTATCTTAGAAGCATTGATAGATCTATCTACTCATACAGTACATTGATATCGTACTCCCCATGCAATCTGTGTATCTGTGGTTAACCAGTGAGTCAGCCATGAGCCGGTGATAGGGTCAATGGAAGGAAGTAGTCATCCTGCACATTTCAGACTGAACATTTAACGGGGAACGTATGCTGTGTAATAGACACAGATTTCAATTAGGTCCAGTATGCGATGATGATTATTTGTGTGTGTGTGTGTGTGTGTGTGCATACTCACTCACAAGCAGGAATGTGTACAGCATTCTAGTTTTTCTTTTCATGCCTTTGTGCTTCTTGAACATCACTTTTTTTGGAGCTGAGAAACATTCTGGCATATTCATTCGTGAATCGGTGCCACAAATACTTGGATAGTAACTGCTTAGTCCAGCTGTCTGAAATCTGCTCATCCTCCATTCAATCCAAGAAAAATGCTCCCTTCTGAAACTCAACTCCTCACCATAGTCTACGTCTTAGCCTATGCTTTGCCCTATCCCCATCCCCATCCTCACAACACCACAAACCACACACACACACACACACACACACACACACACACACACAAAATGAGAGTTAACCCCATCAAAAAGGACGATCTTCTACATGCATGGCCCCCACTTCCTCCCTCAACCTCAACCTCCCAGACCAAAGAGGCGGTTTCATCATTTGGTAATTAATATTCTAAGGAAGAGGAGAGCATCAGGAAACAATTATTCAATAATGTATGGATGTAAATGTGCACTATGTCCACACAAACACACACACACACACACACACACACAAACACACGCACATGCACACACATGCACATATATCACCGTCATCAACTCTTCCTCCGTTCCAAGATCAGGTTACCTTTCTGTATGCAACACAACTGGAGTGAAAGTAGTGAATGGATTGAATGGAGAGTGATATCCTAACAACTAAGAATCCCCAAGCTGGTTATCAGACTTCTCATGGATTCTTACTTCTTGTTTTATAAGAGTCAACAGAGGTGATGACATGACTCGATATGATACGATACGATACATTATTATGTGTCCACTACAAGCTTGGATTGATTGCCTTACAGAGGAGATAGTGGCTCAGTCAGCATGTTGTGGAAATCCTAATCATATTATCATAGGAGTTTCTTGAGGAACACCAAAGCATAAGGCAGCAAAATGCAACGTATCGAAATTGAGCAATTCACATGGCTCCAACTACAGTACGTTTACTATGACTGTAATAATAGTAAGTATCTTTCACTCATTAGATCTTTCGAAATTTAGAAAAACAGACTGAACAACACAGAGCAGGAAATAGGCAGCCTTGGTGGTAGGGAGCTCAAACTGTCAGTCGAGAGTATATTAAAAAAAGCTGTGAAACGTCTTGATAGTTCTATGCTCCCATTGGATAGCTGGTTAGATTCATGGTAAGGTGGATTAGTGGTTAGATTCCCAGAGCAGAAAAGTCACAGGTTTGAACACTCTCTGCTCTAGATCATCAGCCAACTGCCTAAAATGTAAGAAGCAAATGTAGAAACCATCCTGGTCGTGCAGATGTTTGTTATGGCTAGCATTCACTTGCAGATGTTCTTTTTGTTTTTGTTTTACTAGAGGGTACACAGTGAAGAGTGACAGAGAAGATGGGGAAGACAAGGGCATGATACATGGATTTAAGCCAACAGGATGCCACTTGACTTGTGCGGTCCACTCTAAGCTGGTCCTCACCAGAATCTAACACTCTATATCCATGGTCTCTGCTGGCTCTGGTAATTGGGATCAGATGAGTGGCAGCAAAAGCAAGGCGACGTAGGTTCTCTAGGACCCACAGTAACCTGGAAGCATTTATTTTATGGAAAAGATGTTTAGTTAAAGTGCAGCGCTGCAGCCTGCAGCTCAGCCCTCTAATGACTATCTAGTTACCTTGCCCGGGCCTGGAGACAGAGCCCTGTGATGGATATGACTGGTGAAACAGGGACACACACGTGCATAAATGCAAAGACGCACGTGCACACACTCACACACACACACACACACACACAGTTCCATCACCGTGCACTGTGATGGATATGATTGGTGAAAGCTCTGAACACCGCTTCCTGAGTCCTTCACTTCCTTCCTCCCAGGCCTCGGCCGGCCAAGCCGAGCCAGGCCCGACTAGACTTGGGCCGGATTGGATTGCAGATTAACAGGCTTCCTGTCCAATCCATTGGCTGCGTTCATCTGCTTTCCTAATGGTCACCTTTATTTATGAGCAAGCTGTGACATTATTAAGGATGAATGAGTCTCTTCAGGATGGATGGGATCCAGGAGGCTGGGATGGTTGAGAGAGGAATGTTTTTACTAGTGTGTTGTAGAAAGTACAAAGAGAGTATTCATATGTTTGTGAACAATTATTCTATAAATAATAAGAATAAGAATAAGAACAAGAGTACATGGGAAATATATATGCATGTATGTTTTAGTGTGGATGGAAATGTCAATGTGTAAATGCGACCATGGATTTCCTCACATGTATTCAACTGCTTCCACTCCAGTTCTTTGTACAGTGTAGGGCTTCCCTTGCTGATTCAAGTTGTATCAGACAGATTTGTATAAAACTACAATGCAAAGGAATCACATAAGAGTGTTTATCAAAGTTTATTATTCAAATGGAATGAAAAGGTTTTTGTTTTTGTTTTTAGGTCGAGTGTCAGCGTTATACTTCTTCATTTGACCATGCCGTGACCGAGAATATTGAAATCTACAAGAAAAGGAGAAGCACCCTCACGCAGAGAGGTCATGTGAAAATATGGGTCAGAGGTATGATTTCTGTTCTGTTTTTAATGCTTGGTTTCATTATCAGGCAGTGTCTGAAAACGGTATGGAAAAATGTTTCATATGTGCAACAATAATGATATATGTCATGTCAGACAGAATTGAGACTTTCATCATATTCAGAAAGCGTGTTTGTTTTTTTTGTTTCAGCATCTTTTGAGGATTCACAGATACACATATATTTTTAAGTCAGGGCGATTGTCATTCCCTGCACCACCTCACCGCTATAGGCCTATTACAACACCCACCCCACGCCTCTCATCTTCCTCCTTCCTTCTCTCCTGCTGGCAGCCCTTGATTACACTTGTCTCCTGGGGGAAGGGTTCAACCCCTCAGAGATAGTAATATCGAGGGCACTACTGGCTAGTCACTTCAGATCAGGGTGGGGGGAGGAAATGGCGACGGACATAAAGCTAAATATATAATTCCTCCCATGCCGGTAATCACGATGTCCAGACGATTTGAAATGACAGTTTAACCACTTTAGACTGAGGAACGCTTTGTTCGGATTGAGAAGCGGGAGGTGTGTGTGTGTGTGTGTGAGTGTGTTGGAGGGTCTGGTCGGTCCCTACGATGGTCGGGGGAGCCTCCTCGTGTGTGTAGAGGCTATCCAAAAGGGGGGCCCCCGTGTGGTCCTCTCTAAATGGGGGAGCGCACGTTCCACCGAGTTGAAATAGCTCACAGATCCAGACGGGGCAATTCTGTGAATGACTGACGTGCCAAGAGGTCCGGAAGGAAACACTCTCGCTGCCCGGTATTAGCTTACCTGATTATTAGGATATCCAGCTTCCTCCTAAAATGGCCGGCCATTTCCCCGTTAAAGGCAGTAAGAGCCCCACCTGGATTAAGGCCTAAACACGGTCCACATGACGCCAGGCAGCTCAAACAACCCTCCCCCCTTCCCCATAAATAGGAATAGACTGATCTGTGCGTACTGGTTTCCTCTCTGCCTATCCCCGTATCACCGAGAGGGTCAGAGGAAGTCTGAGGAAGCAAATCCATTTAAGTTTTAAGTCCAATTTACATATGCAGAGATTTTGCTCCCGAGACCCTCGAAGCGTCTCCCTCCGCCACCGCATCACGGGAGGAGAGTGGCGCATCTCGCATTCAACGCGCTGATTGGCTCCTTGATGAGATCTTCAGGGTGGCTTCTCACACTTTGACACTCTCCGCACTCCAGAGGCGATGAGGAGAGTGAGGGAGGGAGGGAGGGGAGGGAGGAAGGGAGGGGATGAGAGGTGTGCGGGGGGGGGGAGGAATCCAATTCTGTCTGTCCTGAAGTGGTCCGCTCGGTCGCCCCGGCTCCGCAGCCTCCTCAGCAGTCAGTTCAGCTGCTGCAGGAGCGCCGGGGCTCGACGCTCAGGGTGTAATCACACACAGGGAAGAGAGAGAGCAGATCAGGAGGATCTCACACATGTACACTCTCTCTCTCTCTTTCAATCACTCTCTCTCTCTCTCACACACACACACACACACACACACACATACATGTCATGTGGGCCTATTTGGCAAACTAGCATATGCTGGTTAGACCATTGTCACGAGCCTCTCTCAAAACGCTTGAAACGATATGAATAATGCAGCACGGAATAATCTGCATGGAAAGTAAAGAGAGATTGAGAAGTAGAAAAATGCTAAGAAGGAAAATGGGGGAGAGAGAGAAGGAAGACGGAGGAGAGAAACAGATACGGAGCGCTACACTCAGATATTTTGATGCTTTTTTTTCCAGTACGAGTGCAAGTTGCACTTCGCCCCCGGCAATATCTGATATTTGTATTTTGCATCTGTACTTTAGGGTACAGTGTGAATTTCAAGACATTATTCAGTGGATTTGATGCAACAAACATTCATAATTCTTTATTTTTTAACGTAAATTCATATTGGTGGTTTCGCTCTAAGATGGAACAGATTCAGAATTCAATTGAATTTCTCTTTGGCGTCTGCAAATGCTGCTGTTTGGATGAATATACACACAATACGTTAGTTTCATGCAAGTGAAACGTGGCCGTTTTCAGTAAGCTTAGCAAAACGCTTGTTGTGAGTCAGAGTTGGGAGTGGAGAGTGGTGATCTAGAGTTATTTAACTGCAGTTAACGTACCAGCAGTGAATAAAAGGTTAGGCTATCAAATCAAAAGTTTACTGAACTAATTTAGAATTGTATATTTTTGTGAGGAAGGGCCAAAGGACACACTTTCCACACAACCCTCTTTTGCTGTCTTTCCCTCACTCTCACTCACACACACACACACACAGACGTCAGAAGGCGGTGGTAGTAGTAGTAAACATTTGAAAGGAACAGGGGTAATTCACTTGATAAATGTCAACCAAAATGAAGCTATCAGCTGAAAGCAATTTCCTCGCGCTTGCCTGCGTTCTGCGCCAGGGACTTGGGAGATTTTCACCCCTCCATCGATCATGAAGCCTCTGTTTTAGGCCAAGGTACACAATGCCCTCAAATTGCTGACATATGGACCTAGAATCACCACAAAACCTGCCATTTCCACCCCGCCCCTCCTCTGTCCCGACCCGGCCACTCCTCTGCTAAACTCTTGTTTATCCAACGACTCTGGTCTGTTTAGGCCATTAAAAGCAGCCGTTCAGAGACAGAGGGCCAAGGCAAATGTAATAAAGCCACAACCCGTAGCATGCAACACAGCATTAAAGTAGCCCATCAAATCTATCAACTAGCAGCTGGTACTGTAATAAAGATGATTTGTATTTTGCAGCATCGCAGCGCTGAAGCCATCAAGTGATCTCAAAGAGGCAAAGGTGTCTATGAGACTAAGTGTGTGGGCAAAGCTCTTGAGCTATGCGTCTCTGCCATGTGGGCCAGTAGCAGTGTTAAGCTGAGCGGGGGAAAAAATACAATAAAGATGAAGTCACCGACCACAGAACATTGTGGAGAGCCTCTCTCTGGTATGAACCGTGGACAGCCATGTCTTTTCTATCCGTGGCGCTGGGTAGAGGTTGCCATGAGGAGTGAAAAGACCCTCTACCTTCTCGTCTCGTCTTTCAGACATTTCTTGTTGTTGACCCACTTTGAACTAACTGCTCATTTTACAATTCCCGACCGTGGTTTTAAATATATACGGCGATTCAAAGAAGCAGGGGGCCAAAGTGGACGGCATTAAAAAAACCCCTTTGGCCTAATGGACAACTGTTGTGCCAGCAGCCAGGGCCTAGAGGTCCGTACACAGGAAAAGTCCATTATCACTCTAACTAATGGAACGGGGGATTTCAAACCAAAAGAGGAGAAAAAGAAAAGAAAACAAGGGAGAGAGAGAGAAATGACGCACAAGGTACAAAGCACTGTTTCTTTAATGGAGTCCATCAATAATGTTACTTTTCCGGCTTTATTGTGTTTAGAGAGAGTAGCCATATTAGCAGTCCTAGACATGGGCAGAAACCTTTTTTCTCAGTGCATTTTTTTTTTTTTTACATACTTTGAATCAATGTGAAACAAATGTTTGGCAACACGCTAATGATATCTGTTCAGGCGGCTCCTACATTTCTGGAACAAACTCTCTCCCTTTCGCTCGCTCTCGCCACCAAGACAAACCCACAGCCAGTTTACATTCAGACGGGTGCGCTTGTTTTATATAAACAGACAGCCCTTGTGGCAAGGGGTTTGATTAGGAGGAGGCCCGCAAATCCCATTAAAAGTCCATTCATCCCTCGCTCCGTGTTTGTTTGAAGACAGGAAGAGTAACGAGGGAGGAGGGGAGGGGGAGGGAGGTGACTGGCAGTCCGTCGCTGTTGTTTCCACGCCAATTTCTGTTTATGCCTTGACAGTTAAACACAGATATCGCCCAGCAGCGGAGAGCAGGACGGTGCCAGGAAATGTGGGAAAGAACCAAACGCCAATATCTACCAGAGACCCATTCCTCTGTGCGCTAACTTTCTCACAGCTGAGTGGTATTATTATTGTTATTACTACGTGTGCCCATCTGTAGGTGCGGTACAGTTACATCCATCACGGACAGTATCAAAAAAATAAGAGGTCGCTGTCACGGTCAGCCCAGCAGCTCCTTCGTCTTGGTTGCTAGCTGTTTGTCAATGTCCGCCGCCATGTTGTCCGCCATCTGCTGGAGCTGCGAGGGCAAAGAGAGAGGATGAGAAATATTACGATCGGAATACACTTTTGACTGGCCCCAACAGGAAATGCCCCAACGTGACAGGATCTGGACTCATCCCTCATACCTCCCCTTCCTCAATCTGACGAGCTGTATGATGTCCAGCGTGTGTGATAGCACAACAAACATCCATCTCACCGTCTTCTCTCTCTCTCTCTCTCTCTCTCCCTCATACCTGTTTTTCTATGAGTCGTATGGTGTCCTCCGAGTGTCCTTCCTTGGCCCTTTTGACTTGTGTGACGGCGTTCGAGCGGACTCTCCTCAGCGAGTCTTTGGACTTGTTGCTGAACTGCTTGGCCAGCTTGGCGAGGTTCTCACGGTGCTCCCGCGTTACTCTGGACGGAAGGGGGGAGGAGATGGGGAGGAGATGGGGAGAGAAAGAGACAGAAAAACAAGAGAAAAAGGGAAACAGTTAAGGAGGGAAATCTTAGGAGACACAGAACAAATAAGGAAGTATTACAGTTCATGTACACTCAAGCCAGGGTTGAGTTGTGACTCCCGCTAGCCGTCTGACCACCATCACTTCTCAAGGTCAAAGACCGGAGCACAAAAGTCCGTCAACCCAACAACTTTGCTTTCACTCGGCTTTAGTCAAATCACCCAGAAAACACATCCCATTTCACTTTCCCCTCTCCTTCCCTTAATTGGCTTCTTTTTTTCTCCGTTGTTTTCGCCTTGGGGACTATTTGCAAACAATCCGAGAATAGCGTTTATTTACCGCAAACAATACGGCCTAATTACTGATTCTAGGGCCAATCAAGGAGCGCGTTCCTCTTTGGAAATGCAAATGGAGGCTCGGTGCGTGCCGAGGCTGATTGCAGGGGGAAAGCAGTCCGGCTCTTATGTCCCTCCTCTGCCAGACTAACACCTGCTGCTGCATGCACACACACACACACACACACACACACACACACACGGAAACCACCGGGCAGGCACACACATACGTCGGCGTATACACATGCATACACATACGCAGACGTACGTGCATGCAACACGTGTATATCTAAACACGTATATACACACACACTCATACAGCCGGTGGCTTAGTGAGTGAATGAGTGACGGATAATATTGTGTGAGGCTGTTTGCCTTGGCAGAGAGCGTAGGCCAGAGGAGGGAAGGAGAGAGAGAGAGAGAGGAGAGGGAGAGAGACAGCTAGCCAGAACAGAGGAGAGAGACTGACCCGACCCTCAAATCAACACAGTGGGGGTCTCTCTATACATCTATAAGTACAAGTCAAATAAATCTGTCAGTAACGGCTAAGAACATGGAGACATGAGAGAAGTAGACCAGAGAAGTACATGGCACCATGAGAGGAGAGAGGGACTGTATCAATGGAGTGAAATAAACAAGAAAGAGTGGGGTTATATATTTGATATATACAAAAACGGAAGGTCAAGACTAGAGGAACAGAGACAGAAGAACGTTACAGTGAAAGAAAAAGATGGAAAAAGAGGGAAAGCGTTAAAAGGCATAAGAGCCTTTCAGCCCTCGGGGCGGTGTGTGTGTGTGTGTGTGTGTGTGTGTGTGTGTGCAGGACTCACTTGGGAATGGGCACCCTGATGATGGTCCCGTCCACCTCTGGGTTTAGTTTCATACTACTCTCTCTCAGGGCACGGGTGGCAGCCGCCGTAGCCTGGGGGGCGCACACACACACACACACACACACACACACGCACACACACACACACACACACACACTAAAATTGATATGTGCTTGGTTTCTACGGCCAGTGTGAATGGAAAAGCACCAGATAACTGCAGGTAGTGCCGCGGCCCCAGCTGGCAATCATTAAGGTGTTGTTGTGTATGTAACGTGTATATGTGTGTGTGTGTGTCTATGTGCATGTGTGTGTGTCTATGTGTGTGCTTGGGGGGGGAGTGGGGGGCGGCGTCAGGGGAAGCCCATGCGGTGTGGAAGTGCCTTGGGCCACTGTCAGCGCTCAGCCCTGTGGGACAGGACTGAGAGGTTGCAGGGCAGGGCACTGACCCCTGGTGACCCCGCTGGGGAGTGTGCTTGTATGTGATACACAGATATACACACACACACACACACACACACACACAGATGGGGAGAGAGTGCATGTGAGTTTGTGTGTCAGTTCATTTTGTTAAGACGTGGATATTATGAGAGGTGGATCTAAGTTCACACATCAAGACCTCAGGATCCGGTTTTACTAGCACAGATCGATCAACGTCCTAGCATCTCTTTAAATGGAGATCTTCGTTGAGAGATATTTCAGTCTAGGACAGCTTGTTTGTGTATGTGGGTCGAGCTTAACTGCACAGAGATCCAGGTGTGAATGCATCCTAGACACATTGAGAGCGATCACCCAAACCCAGCTCCAGTAGCAGGGACAGACATATAAACTGGTTAAAACAACCCAATTTAATGGGGATTCAGTTGAATTTCAACTTCCATCATATGTGCAGTGCCTTCTTTCATCAAGTGCAGAAAACCATCAGCATGCCAAATAACTGGAATTCAGGCACGGTGCATTCTTCCATCACATGTGCGGTACAGATCATTCTCAACATTGCAGGGCTATCGAGGCCACACCCACACAACTTGAGGCCAAGGACCAAATGCAACCAGGTCAGTTTTTATGATATTACTGGGGTAAATATACCGGCCCCTTTATTGGGTACACCTATCTAGTACCGGGTAGGACCCCGTTCTGCCTCCAGAACAGCCTGAATTCTTCATGGCATCGATTCAACAAGAAGCCCTTCTGCAGACCACTGCTGTTATTTGAGAATCTGTGGCCTGTTAGCTTGATACTTGATTTAGCAAATACTAAATCAAAATATATTGATCGAGTTTCTTCTGCCTTCTGCTAGCCAGTTCTCTGTTGTCATACAAGAATGGAGGTTATAGTTTGATTTAGCATGCTGAACCCGGCGCAGACAGGACATTCAACAAATGTCAAAAGCAATTTTTGGATTTGAATTAGACATGTTAGTATGCATGTCTGCTTATGACAAAGAAAAATTTTAATATTTATGTGTGCATATGACAAGGTAAATACAGCTAGTACAAATAACCCCAAAAGTTCCAGTTTATTCCTGTTAATTCCCATTAATTCCTGTTAATTCCCATTAATTCCCGTTGCAAGTTTCCACCTTTGAAAATTCCCTGAATTTTTCAACCCTATACGTATGTGAAAAATAAATACATTATCCACCGAATTTACAATACAATCTTTTGGCCCAGCGAACACCAGAGAGCCACACAACACACACAGAGAAGGTAACGAAAGCCAAATCCTTTGAACCACTGAGAAATCACACTCCTCAAACATACTCTGCAATTGTGCAATTGACAATTCCCTTAGCTGAGCATTAAGAGTGTAAATGTGAAATGTGAGGGGGGATCTTTTTTTCCGTTCTACTCTACTCCCTTCCTGACAGGTTCTTCTGGCCTTTTCCGCAGGGGGAAAGAAATGGCAGCGAGATTAAAGGAATTTATTTGTATGTATTAAAGTAATTCATGAGGTCCCATTTCTTTTCCTTTGTTAGAATCATCCGGAGTCCAGGCCTCCATCCCTCCATCCCTCCATCCCTCCCTCCATGGCTCTCTGGTTGCTCTCTTTGAGTGTGGGGTGATAGATTCAACCCATACCTATGTTTGATTGTTCTCAGCATCAAATTCATCACCGCTTCCCCTATCCAACAACCACTCCGGTGGTTACGGAAAACCGAGCGGAATTTTCTGGAAAGGCCAGGCAGGTTCTGGTTAATATGCTGGAGAGGAAGAGAAATTACGCTGAAGTTTCACATCAAACACTGACGGCCCGGGTTCAAAGCAAAGAGGCGAGCTGAGAGGAATGTGTGTGTGTGTGTGTGCGTGTGTAGAAAGGGAGCCACGAAGAAAACACTTTAATAACAATGTGGTGTGATGCTACGCAAGTGATTTCTAAGCATGTGCGTGTGTGTGCGCACATACCACACACACACACACACACACACACACACACACACACACACACACACACGCGCACACACAGTACCAGCCTCTGGTAGTTGTTGTTAGTTCCACTGTTCCCAGGCTCCTGTTAATGAATGAATGGAAAACAATGGCTGGGCCTCTGGAGCGCTAGGTAATGGATAGGCATCATTATAAGCCTATTAGCTCTTGGTACTGTGGACTCACCTCTGTGTGGGACATGGGTAATGCAGGGTAGGGTAGGGCAAGACGTGTGTGTGGTCTATGGTTGGAGTCTGTGTGTGAAGTAATGGGAAGGAGCTATATTTACCAGCGGGCTCATTCAGACAGATTCAGGTAGGAGACTGAACAGCCACATCGGTGCAAACCACAGCCGGTCTCACACAAGGTCATGGGCAGAAACGTAGAACATAGAGGAAAATCTTGCAGAAATCATCGTTGCCTCTTTTTTTTGGGTTGTAATAGACATGTGGTAACATTCCCCCAGAAGAGGAAAATGGCATTGAATAATGCTTAAATGGCAAAATTGGCTCAGGAGCAGCTTAGACATACAAAACACATGACAATGATACAGCATGTGCCTGTATCACAGGTTGCATACATGAGATCAGAGGGAGCAGAGAAAGCCAGTTCCTTATCAGTCATAACTGTGGTGCTGAGGCACCTGGTGGATATGATGTGATAATGTAATGTTAGTTATTAATGTTATTTTTAGTCCGCAGCCCTGATTAGTAGAGCCTCGTATCATCTAAGACGGGAAGGAGGGAGAGAGAAGGAGTGAAAAGAGAAAAATAATCCATTCCTTCCTAACCTGAGGGTAAAATGAGGTCATTTCCTATTCTGTGACAGCTCACACAGAGACATGGCCTCACCTCGTGCACACATGCACACACACACACACACACACACATACAGAGAGAGAGAGAGAGAGAGAGAGTTTAGGTCCTTGTTGCTATCTTTCACCTCAGAACAAAGGACTCCCCCAGTGATCGATCGGTTAGCATCTGAGACACAGTTGAGAGAGGCAGGTCAGGTTTCATCCACACAGAGATCTACGGTTCTCATCCGGCTGACTTTCAGCTCTGCGGTTTAGAAATGTTATAAAGCCGAGTTGATGTGTGTGTTCACAAGAATGACAGAGAGGAGAGGGAGACTAGTGTGTGTGTGTGTGTGTGTGTGTGTGTTCTCCTCACCTCAGGGAAGCTGGTCATGTTGACCACTATGAGCTGAGGAGATCTCATGGAAATCTGACCCAGCTGGTTCAGCGGGAACTTCCCATCTTTAGTGGTCACCACAATGTGATCCAGAGCTCCTAAAACACAGCAGAACAAAGCACTTATTTTCAGCCCTATATCTAAAGAACAGTTAATCTCCCTAGCCAGTATTTTTATTCTTGTCATGTGAGGACCCATGTGTAACAGGGCCACCCCACGTTTTGGGTCTTGACCCCCCCTGAGTTTAAGAAAATAATCAGCAGACACACATAAGACAAACCAGCGGTGTAGGCGGCTTCCTGGTTTGATGTCATTACTTCTTTTCAAGCCCAATGCAAAATACTCAAATGTAAACATCTGTTTTTACCAGACAGACCATCAGTCAGACAGATTAACAACAAATAAGAAAACCCGACATGTCACATGCAAAATGTCACCACCACTGTAAACTTGCACTATGACTTTTATTCCTTTTGCACTGTGATTTTTTCTTTCCTTTCTAAAATGTCTTTATAATTGTCCTTGTTTTAAATGTCTTTTAATGCCTTATGTATGAAAGGTGCTATACACATAAACGTGCCTTGCCTAATACTAATACTCTTTATTCCAGGAGCTGTACTTGATAACGTGTACTGATCAGCGCGACCGAGCAGAAGACGCCACATGTTGCTAAAGTAAGTAGTTGGTAATGTGTAATAAACTAGAGACCAATGTCAGACTGTGTGAGAGTTTCCATGATCTATGATCTCTCGTCACTGCCTACGATGAGAGAAGCAAAGACGTGTGTTCCAACATGAGATGACTTCTGTCTTTCCCTCTTTCACGGCATTTATTTTCTTTTTTTTTATATCTCCGTTGGTTCCTCGCTCCATCCATCCATTCGTCTCTCTTTCTCTCCATCTGGCTAACCTCAGATGCAGTTGTTTCCTTCTTCTCCACCTCTGTCTTACATCACTCCTTCCCTCCCTGCCCAGTGGGGGCTGTGCTGGGGTGTGTGTGTGTGTGTGTGTGTGTGTGTGTGGGGTGAGGGGGAGGTGAGCCAAAGGTGTAATTTTCTCTATACAATCAATTTATCTTATGATGGTGAAGGGCAAGAAATACATTTACCAGTTGGAGATTAAATGCAGAAAAAAAAAAAAAGATGTATCATGTGATGAAACGAGTACCGCTGCATTTCGAGGTCGCACCTCGACTTTTGACTGCCGTATTGTCTAATGTCTATCGGGCTGCCAACTCTTCCGTCTACCTGTTTGACTTAAAATGTCCATTTGTGCGACGCTTATAAACCAGCCTGACTCCGTCTCCGTCTCATAGTGCCTTTAATGTGTCTTTGCCAACTCCTTTGCTTTTCTGTCTCGCTCTGTGACCTTCTGCCTGTCCGTCTGCGTTACCTGTGCCCTGGTAATGTGTGCCTACACATCTGCTAATACTTTAGGAGGGCAGACAGACAGACAGTCGTTTCTTTAACCGCAGAGGTAGGGGGAGAAGAGAAGCAGAAGGGAAGGGACGGAGGGGGACGTCTGAAGCCATTAGCTACATGTTAAAAATGTCCTTATTAATCACGTATCACATATTACAAACATTTATATTGATTGATCAAGAAAACATGATTCCTTTTTAGTTGCAGACAAAACATTAGAGCTAATGCACGACTTAGTTATAGCTAAATTACTGTAGATGATTCTTCAAATAACTATCTCTTAACAGTAAATTCAAAAGGTAACTCAGGACCAAAACACGTGTTTGTTGCCAATCAATGGAACATTTTTCACATCATACTGGAAAACTTGACTAGCCCTTATCGTCTCAACCTGGAAGACCTCTCTGTGCCTAATGTCTTTTACACTCAGTCCACTAGACCTAACAACGTTTCCATGGAAACAGAACTAGTTTTCCGGCCAGATGACCCATCAGTGACAAACCATAATAAGGTGTGTGTGTGTGTGTGTGTCTGGCCAGACCCAGTGAATGGGTCACAGTATTAGTATTTCTGCTATGCCTTCGCCACACACAAACAAACACACACACACAGACACACAGACACACACACACACACACACACACAGACACACAGACACACAGACACACACACACACACACACACACACACACACACACACACACACACACACACACACACACACACACACACTTAATGAGAGCCATATGAGGCAATCATGGAACAAACACATACACACACTCACACAAGATACACACTCACACACACACACACACACAACTGACGTCATTCCATTCCACCATCTCATCTCTCCTGTCAGCTCTAAGTCCTGCTGCCTCCCTGGATTACTGTGCAGCTGGACAGAAGAGAGGGGGATAGACGGATGCAGGAAGGCAGCAGGCAGGGAAGGACAGATGGATGGAGGGAGAAAGCAGGGAAGATGATGGGATGGACAGAGGGATGGTGGGAAGTAGGGATGGAGGGGAGGAGGCAGACAGGGTGAGAGAGAGGGAGGAAGGGAGAGTGTAAGGTGAGCGCAATGGAAAGGGCTGAAGAGATGGAGGGAGTGAAGGGGGAGACCTCTTACAGTTCCTTTAGCTCAACAAAAAATTTGAATTGAAAAGTAGGAGGCAGAGATTGGACATATGAACAGGCCAAAAGATAGAGCTGGAAAAACTGAGAAGGATAAAGAATGGAGGGATAAAGTGAGAGACAGATAGAAGAGAGGGAAACCTCGGGGAGGAGTGGAAGTCAATGGGTAGAGAACAGAAAATAGTTAAAAGAAAGGATGTGAATGAGAGAAAAACTCAAAGTATAATAAATAATAATAAATAATAGATCATAAATAAAATAATAATTCAATAAAATAAATAAATAAACAACATAGGATAAAAAATGGACAGATAAATGAATGAAGAAAACTGAAAGCAGTGGGAGGTGTAATGTATAAAGGACAGGGGGGTCAATGATAGAAGTCAAACTGGTATTTTGCCTGTGTTTCCTATTTGTCCTGTACATTGTTGATCTTCAGATGGAAATGGGGCTGCTTGGGATGTATTTCACCTCATCGTATTACACCTCATTTGAAAAGTGAAACATCAGGAGGAGAAGTGCATGGGCGTAGAAACTCAAAACACTTTCAATTCAAAGTTTGAATGCAGGCCGCTGCCTCCTCCCATGGGAGCTTCCATTATACACCCCGCCCACCTCTCCCTCCCCTGAGCCCAGCTCACATTCTCTATAGCCCAGAGGCGAAGGGCCGTGACCTGGATGTAGTTGAGGAAACAGAGGTCAACCAGGAGTCAAGGTAAGGTCACGTGGGGCTCTCCTCACTCCGAGCCCTCGGGCGCTTTGTCAGGTAGATGCAAACAAAGAGGAAGACTTTAAGACTTTAATCCCAAACCTTCACGAAAATGTGCCTCAATGCCTTGAAGATAAGGGCGAAAAGAGAACCGAAAGCAGAGGCCTCACTTGTGTGCAAACAAAAATACATTTGTACTTTCTGAGGTAAATATGGCATTTGTAAAAAAAACAACTTTATGTGAAAATTTGTGTACTGCTGCACATATTCTGGATATTCTGGGATATTCTGGGATATTCTGGGAGATGCATACAGAGAATAAAATGGTAAAAGTAGGGTGATGTAAAAAAGAAAAACCAGTATGTCATAGAATGTGCCTGTCTTTTCACTTCTCTCCAAGTTGACTCATAACTATATTAGAACATATTGCTTCAATGTACCATGGGTGGGCCTACATCTTATGATGTTTATTTTTAAACTCAATGTAAATCAACCCGTAAGGTACAACTGAGTAAGAGGAAGATGAATTGCGTGTCTTGCCAACCTGTCACATAAGCTACACCAACTTCATATGATATTCAATTTACTGCAGCCGCTCCATTGTTCCTGCATGCAATTGTGTTCCTCGTTTCAGACGTGCCATTCCTCAAACCCTCGCTTAAGAATAGTAGGAAATAACAGTTTTGACTGAGCTACTTTACCACAATGAATTAAGACCTTACATTTGTGGCAAGACTGAAATTGCTGTTAGTACAGTGTCATATATTTCCACAACATGATGTACAATGACTGCCTGGCACTGTTGGGGGACAATGGCAACGGCTGACCGTAGATGTTGCCATTACTTCTTCTTGATACCATGTGTTTCATCTGCAATCCCAATAAATGCCTCCAAATAATATCCTATTTTTTCTGGACTCAAAGTCAGCCTCATCTATGATGTCTGTCACTATATCCCACCCCGTTGCCCCCCACAGCCAGACCTTTCTTTTCCTTCTCCTTCCTCTCTGCTTCTTGCTTATCTATCTTCTTGTCAGATATCTACCCTCCAGCCTTGGCAACACTGAGCTGTCCGTTCCCCCTGGTGAATCCTGTCCTCTGTAAGACAGGGGCAGCATGGTGGCCTAGTGAGTAGGGAGAGCGTCCTTCAACCAGAGGGACCAGCTTCAATCCCCTGTGACAGCAAGCATCTACCCTTTAAATGTCCTTGAGCAATTTATTGTATTGGTGCTGCGTCTTTGACTTTTGAACTGTCTAAAGAACAAAAGTCAAATCTAAACTTCACAGACAGTTCAGTTGATTAGGTTTACTAATGTCTGCTCTTTTATCTTCTTGGCAAAAGTCAGTGAGTTGAATAAGTTAAACCTGAGAGTCAATGTTTTCATACGTGGTTTTGCCTTTTGGCATATGCAATTTTTCAAAGTTTCATAAACGAGGCCCCAGAGTTTGTGAAACAGAAGAAGAGAGAACATGAAAGAGGGAGGGAGAGAGAAACAAATAAATGTGCAGCTACCAGGTGAGGTTCGGATGCTAAGGTTGCGTGTGAAGTCGTCTTTGAGCGTATTGAGAACAGCTGTCATGTCCTGTTTCACTTCATCCAGGCTGATGATGTCCTCCACCAGAGCTGAATTGATGTTCACCTTAGCCGGTTGGCCCTTTGCCTTGGCTAGGGAAGATGAAGGGAGGAAGGAAGGGAGGAAGGAAAAAGTAAGAAGGAAAGAAAACCTCATATCATAAACAAACTATAAAAGATAACCAGATTAAACAAGTAAGACACAATCAAGCCTCTGATGTTCTGCTTCACTTTAAATTAGTTGCATTTACTCTACTTTCAGAATAGTAAGAGCGATGAGGGATACAGAGTGATGACTCCTGTGATGAGGTAACATTTTGAAACTGTAGGCTTCTCCTTCTCTTTCCTGAAAACTAGGAACTCTGTTTTTCTGCTGTTAATCTAAAACAACGCACTTTCTCATTCTGCAACTATTTACCTATTGTAAAGAATACGTTTGTTTGTTTGTTTGCTTTGCCCTGGTAGAGAAAGAAGAGAAGCCAGACCCAAATAGAAATACCTTTGGCTTTCTTGGTGGCATAGAGCCTGGTGCAGGCGGTAGGGAGGTGAGCGGTGTGGTGACACAGAAGTGGTGCGCTGACTCTGGTAGTGGCCACCAGAGGAGACCGGGCCAGTCGCACCAGGGATTGACATAGCATGGGCCTCAGCAGGCCCAAATGACTCACAGCCATAACTATCAAAAAGAGAGGTGGCGGAGGGAGGGAGGGAGGGAGGAATAAAGAAAGAGAGATATAAACATACAGACACAGCAGCATTCAGCTTGAAAAGATTTAAGTCAAGTACATTTTTCACACCATAACACATTGGGCACAAATCTGTTGCAACTACTGGTCAACAATATGAAGCAATAGCACCAATTAACCAGTAGGAGGTAGGCAGACTACTTGCATTAACAACAATCAGAAGATACTTGGCCATGAAAATGATTGAAAACAAACATCAGAGATAAGTATGGAGGACAAGGAGACACTAAATCCTATCACACCTAACTCCCTCCGCTCAGAGAACGATAGTCTACAGCACAAATAACATAATAACACTCACAACCATGCTCTCTGTCTGTCTCTTTCTCATGTGCACCAACACGTGCATGCGTATGAGACGCAGGCACACACACACACACACACACACACACACACACACACACACACACACAGTACCCATACACTCACAACCCATGAACAATTGTTTAGGCATTCCTAAATGGGAAACTCCCAGTCGGAAAATACACAACACTATAATACGGCTACTTCTTTTCTATGGACTAACCACCTCCCACCGAGCCAATTCCCCCTCAACCGTGAACTTGTGTCACTGAACCTTGGTGTGCACACATGCACATGCACACTCAGCGATACCTAGGCCCACAGAAACAGACTCAAACACACACTAAAGCCTCTCTTTCACAGTCAGTGGTTGTGAACAGCTAGCAGTCTATTACAGCCTGAATGACATCCTCTATTGTCTGGTATGTATTTACACTCGTTAGCCTACAAGCTGCAAGATGAAAGGTCCCGTACAGCTGTTTTAACACTAAAGACAGCCTGTCAGTAGTCAGCTTTCCCAATTGCATCACATTACCAAGAGCATTTTGTCTGTTTAATTGACAGCAATTAAGATAGAAGATACAAACAAGCCATAATGAGGACTGGGTATTAAAAACAAATACAGAATTGTACAGATTTTAATTTTAAGTACAGGTTTTTCCCATATTTTCTTGTACCTTAAAGGCATTGGTGTACAAAATCGAAATGATCTTATTAATGGTATGATTTTATTTAATTCTTGCCAGATAATTGTAACAAATTTAATCTATTGCTCTAAAGTGTAGTTTTATTTTTATGGAGAATGTGAATAAAAATACTGTTTTAAGAGCTGCTACTTCATTTAAAGTACCAGAACTGGAACAGTGCAACCGATACCTTGCCCTATAGCCACTAGGACAATGTATTGAAGGCCTGTATCATCCCCAGTCTCTAGTGCTAATCCATTCAAAACATTCGCTATTGATATTAACAGAAATCCAAAAATATTCCAATAGCAAAATTTATTTATGAGTGTGGGCCACCTTCAATACAAACCCATAACACCCACCCACGGCTGGCAGGTTTCCTGACAAACTGATATGATATGTCAGACTCTGGCAGAAAAAACAGGCTAGATGGGGGCTGGTGATAGATCTCTTTACAGAGGAAGCCAGGCAGAAAAAGTGTAGCACAGGTGTTCAGTAGGATACTGTAGCCTCGTATCCTGTATATTTCACAGTGCTGCAGCTGCAGACACGCCTCTCTTCTTACAGCAGGAGCCAGCTGGTAAGCCCGCATAGTGTCTCTTTAGTATATAGAAAATAATACAGTAGAATATCTGATAATGCTCTGACTAGCTCCGTCTCGGTGCTGCTTAATCAAATCAAACAAATCTTGCCAACCTAGTTGACATTACACATAATAAACTGTGTAGCACCTGGTGAAATGAATGCCACATGTATATGATACTCGAATAAAGCAAGGCTATGAAGACATACGAGCCTGTTAGTAGCAGAAATTATATCATGAGATATTGTGATATATTGGCAAAAAATTTGATTTGTAGTAGACTTGACTGATCTCTACACTATGACCATGAGGCGCTAGTGAGGTCTGTATCAGATACCAGGCAGCTGTAATGTAATGAAGGTCGCATGCAGCACGTCTTTCGTTACTGCACAAAGCACGAACAAAAACAACACAGTCACATACTTAAAATAGCATTAACGTCAATTCAGTGACCCGGCAAGACTTAACGTTTTAACTACGCCAAACCATATACTTACTTTTATGTACAGTGTCTTTAGAGAAGCATGGCAGAAGGAAACATTGGAAAAGCAAAATTGACACCTATGTATGTCGTCATCATCAAGCGACGACGTTGAAACGGAGCGTCAGAAGGGTTCGTTTGGAATTTTTACACGGCAATCCGGGTGAGCGGAGTTTACGCCTGACGCAGCGACAAATGGTGGAGAAAACACGACAGTACTTCAATGAGTAAGACAGGAAAGTTAAATCGAGTGCGCCTCTCGACTCCGTAGACGGTTACACAATACACACCATCACCCTGCGCCCTTGTTGTCATACGGTAGGAAGACGTCTATGGGAACTAAGTTAATTTTGTGACAAGAAAATCGCCCGACATGATTAAGATTACATTTTGATGTAACTAATTCCTCCCGAAAGTAGGAATCTGTCGCGAATTAGTTGATGAGATTGCTGTCAAGGAGACGTTTTACAGAACAAGGAGGTAAACTGACCATTACAACAGGCTGTAACAGTTAGCTCGCAGCTAACTAACGTTAGTTAACAGCCAATTTATAAATTAAGTCATTTGCAGTAGCTAACAGACAAGCTTACGATACCTTCAAGGTAACTTGTGTTTGTTTGGTAACGTGAATAATCCCAAATACATGCTCGATACATGATAACTGGTAACACGTAGCTAGTCATTTAAACTTATTACTTACTAAATAATATTTATAGAAAACCCAGTAATCACGGTACTTAACATTGCAGTGTATCGACATTATTTGCTCTAGCTAAATGTATGGTTCGTAGGGTTACTGCCTGAATATTTAACTCAAAATAGTGGTACCAACTGTCTCTCTCCCTCTCTCTCCCTCCCCAACTCTTTCAGAGCACACATGACGTCTGCGGCAGAGACGGTGGAAAATGCCTCCATCATGTCAGAGAGCGTGGCCCACGAGGGAAACCGCTTATGGATAGGCAACGTCGATCCCAAAATCACAGAGTGAGTCCCCAACCAGCTTCTGTTATTCTCTCTCTCTCTCTCTCTCTCTCTGTCTCTCTGTGTGTGTCTGTCTCTCTCTGTCTCGTTCTCTCTCTCTCCATTTATTATTGGTGCTTCATCTTCCTGTCCTTACTAGCCCACTGCTCTTGGCACTCTTTATTCAGCGAAGTCCAAAATTATAATTGTGGCACTGTTGGTGAAAAGAGACGTTCGTCTACTGCCAGTGTCACTAACAGTCTGGAAATACTATGCCACTTGATAAGAGCCCGCTAGATCGCTGATGGACCCAAAGCATCATGTTGTCATTTATCACTGCACTTCCTACTGGACAGCAGCACTGAAGCAGTTTCTACGCAAATTTGACATCTTATTCCATCAATAATTTGTTGCATTAAAATGGCTTTGTTGAATTAAAACACTTGAACAGGCTTGTTCCATCATGATGCATGCTTCAAGATTGGAACTGAAACAGCGATCGGGCCTATTTCAGTGTGAAAGACAATGTCATCAACTCAGATTGTCTACAAATACTTTTAGCATCCGGATAGTGTGATCACTGTGCCCTTAAGAGTGAGCAGTCATCTGCAATCCAGTCATCACATGTTGAAACATTGAAAGGTATCATAATCAAACACTAATCTATAATTCATTAATAGGTAAAAATCTCCAGACTCTCACACACACACACCAGCCAATTGAATGAAGAACAAGGCTAGTGTTTGATTTTAGCAGCAACAAGTGTTTGATTTGACACGGGTGCAAGGAAGTCCCTGTTATGAACCTCAGGCCTTGCTTGCTGCCTCATACAGAGGCAGTGCATTGTGTGTGCATGTATGATTGATTAACTGTGTGTGTGTGTGTGTGTGTGTGTGTGTGTGTGTATGTGTGTGTGTGAGAGGCTGAGACTGAGCAGGCAAGGCTGGGTGTGTGAAAGAAAGGCAGCGAGGCGTGGAGACCTGCTCTGCTGAGGGGCAGCCATCATTCCTCACTCACCTGCCCTGTTTACTCTCTTTCTGTCAACCTGGTGCTGAGTGTGTGTATGTATGTGTGTGTGTAAGCACGTTTAAGTACACAAGCATGTGTGAGTGTTTGGGGGGGCGCAGTTGGTGGAAGGGTAGGCTTACCCACAGTGAGGTGTGTGAAGTGCACATTTTAGTGTGTCTCAGTATACACAGCATTATATGTGCATATGAGCATCCTTGCCATCTTGGGTTTGCGCTTAGTGAGGTGTGTCTATTTGAGTGTGAATGTGTGCAACTTCAAATATGTGTGAGCACCCTTCAATATTATGTGATGAGAGAAGGTGGGTAATGGGGGTAAGGGGTGTGTTTGTGTGCCTGTGGGGGCTGCTGGAGAATGTATGGGCTGCAGCTCTGGTGGGCGTCTAGACAGGCGTTTCCTTCCCCTCTCCCTGCTCTGCTCTGCTTCTCTTTAAATAGCCCGGTACTTCACAGTATGGAGGGAAAACAAGAGAAATGCCCGTGGCCCCTGTTGCTGATTGGGAAGATTAATTAGCTCCTGGGTAGAATATGCAGTACTTGTGTTTGTCCAAGACCAGTAAGCCAGGCTCAGTAGGATAAGTTGGAGAAGGAATGCACACCCAAAATGCAAGGTGCTGATTATGAGTACATGAGATCAATAAAAGTCACACACCTTTTCCACAACTAAAATAAACAGTCAATATACAGTTATTTATTCCACCAAAATGTTTTAGCTGCCCGGATTCCTCTGTTGCAGAGAATCTGTTGCTTTGCATGGAAGAGGCAGAGAGTGAATGAAAGTGATAGATTGTTCTTTATAGATAGATTGAAATCTGAAGCTGTTGAATTCAATCTTGTAATTGATTAATGGCTTTTTAAGTGTAATTGACTGTAGTATTTTATTTCCTCAAATGGTATCATTCCACCTTTTTAAGTTCAGTCAAATAATTATTAATATAAATATAAATATATATATATATATCAAATAGTCTAATGGCAAAATATTTAGAGTGATAATATTATTGTTTGTCCAAAGAGACTGGGTGATCTGAGGTGTTCAATTCTGCATCAGTCAGGGCAAAGTATTAGAGTGATTAAGATGTGATGAGGTAAGATGACTGCTTTATGTGGGCTCTGGCAGAAAGATGGATATTGGGGTGTGTGTGTGTGTGTGTGTGTGTGTGTGTGTGTGTGTGTGTGTGTGTGTGTGTGTGTGTGTGTGTGTGTGTGTGTGTGTGTGTTTGGTTGTGATTGATATCACTAGTTTCCCCACTGGGAGACTGATGGAAGTTTCCTGTAAGGCTCCTGGCTTACAGTGATACACCTGGATACACCATGTGTTGGACTGTTCTGGCGTGGCCAGCGATGAGTCCTGATCTCAATCCCATTGAGATCAAAGGAATCATTGAAGACCTGGAGCAGGTTGCAGTTGAAGAGTGGGAGAAACTGCCAGCCGAAAGGTGCAGGAAGCTTATCATCATTGTCAAAGGCTGTGCAGCTGAGTATTAGAAAAGGGTGCCAGTGCTCATGGCCATAGCCACTTTTCAATTTTGAAGCCATAAAAGATTTTTTAAATATTTGTATTCTTATTGTTTGATCATGTGCTGTTAAATAAAACAGATGAACGTCTGAAGACTGAAAGTTGTTTCAATTTCCAATTACTTCAGAATATATTGTACATTATTGTACAGGGTGCCAATAATCTTAGCCAGAGCTGTATAAGTCTCAGGCTCAGCCACAGAGCAGGGAGCCAGCAGGTGTAACTGCTGCTTTCACCAGATACTCATTTTACCACACTGTTGGCTGTTCTCCTCCTGCCACCTCCTACTCTCTCTGGCCCGGTTGTTACTTTCTCTGTTGCATACCTGAAACTTGATTTTCACCGAAGAACCCCCCCCCCCTCCTCTTAAATAGCAAAGGAAAAAGACTTTTCTTATTTTTGAAGATATTGCAGTTTGTGACTTTGCAGCTTGTCTGGAACGTTGAAACCTCCCCCCTCCTCTCTGAGCTTCTTCCGATCCCTTCTGCGCTACACTATTCTGGACCAAACCCATGTCTTGTCTTTTTCTGGACTGGGCTCATATCCCATTTCCTTCCCTCCTCTTTCTCTACCTCCTAGGTCTTCTATCGTTTCTACCTGCCTTTCCACTTCCCTCTACTTCTTCTCACCTCCCCTCTTCTTCTGCCTTGTCCTCCTTTTCCTCCACCTTTCACCTTGCCCTCAACATCCCGCCTCTGAACTTTACTCTCCCAATCCCCACCACCTCCCTTTCCTCCCCTTCCTCCTCTTCCTCCGGTGGTTTTTACAACCCCCAGGAGGAGCGGGCCATTGTGGTCCAGCTCACTAGCATCCAGAAATGTTCTTGGAGTGTCAGACATCGCAACACACACACACACACACACACACACACACACACACACACACAATGTACTGTATATACTGTATATATGATATGATATAAATGCTATATATATATATATTATGTCATATATATCTATCAGTGCCAGTGCAGGAAGAAACACCTCCACATGGGAGCCGTGCAGGGTGTTGTCTGGGAAAGGGAGACATTGTGCGTGGTCTAAAGCCTCCAGGGAGCTGTTGAAGGGTGGAATACAACCTGTAACTAAAACCCCCCACTTCACCCCCGTATCCCACATCCAATCCCACTCACACACATACAGATGCATGCTTGCACATTAACGTCATGAAACACATTTGTGGTCTCACACACACACACAAAGCTTTCCAGGATTAAAAATAGCTGCGTGTTCGAGTAACCAAACAATAAAAGGCTGCAGCCCAAATATCTCTGGAACTCGACATACTCTGTCCAAGCAGCTATGGTCACTCCCAGGCCTCGTGTGTTGAGCTGTGTATAAGCCCTGTTGAGTTCTTTCTTGTATGCGTTTTGAATTTGCAGTCAGGGCATATATAAGAGAAACTACACACACACATTGCCTAGTAACACTGTATATTTATCATATCCTGAAATGGATTGTATTTTTGAAAAATGATATACCAAATTCTGCCAAATCTTTAAGGAACGAATGTCCTGAGAATAACAATGACATTTTTCTCTCTAGTAATCTACCATTGTAATGGGGGATAATCTGGCCGTAGTTATTTTGTGTGCAGGGTGCATCCAGCCGTAGTCTTTGGGTCATACTTGTGGGGAGAATTGGGCCTTGTATGCGTTTCATTATGTTCCTACGTTAGAGCACTAGTCTCTTGTGAAGAGGTTCTGCTGCTACAGGTGATTCCTGTAGTATGTATGGTCATGTGAGCCCAAGAACAACAGGTGTTTAACAGGTGGTTTGAATTCTGAGGATGTAGTACAATGACCATTCATTATTTTTGGTAGTACAGTTCACACTGTTCACACTAGATCGCATGACTTTTGTCCTTCAGGTGGAAGAACAGGCTGTGATCAATTGTCTGCACACAGAAAGAAAGAACACTGCATGTGAAGCATACTGCACACATTTCTATATTTACACATTTAGAAAATGCATAGGACTTTTCCACAAACTACATTTGAGAGGTATAAGCACAGATGCATGTCTATCTTCCAACATAAATATACTGATCAGTATGTAGTGGAAACATTCAGTCAGGTTGTTTACAATAATGATATAGTGAATATAACCTCTAGGTGACCCCAAACTCATTACCCATCTCTATCAGAAGAATCCATTTTCCATGGCTGCTATTGGTCAGTAACACACACACACATACACATTGCACAGCCCTTCACTGACCACATATATGTACGTCTATGTTCAGGAGTAGTGTAACAGTCCCAGGCAGCTCCAGCCAGTCAGTGGATGTTGTTTGTGCAGAGCACGGTGCTCAGGAGGGAGTTGAGGCTTCCTCTGTTTTATTCCCTCATTGTCCGGCTACTGTATCCTTTGCATTGTCTCAATAAGAGATTTACTGTCACCCGGTCTGCCACGCCAGCCGGCCTGCTGCTAAAAAGGTGTGAGGGAGAGAAAGCTGTCATTCTCATTAGGCCTACTTAGAACTGACGGCTTTGGAGGCTGTGGGGCGGCAGACCCATGTGGCTGTTTCATTACGGGGATGTCAGACCAGGCCTGTTTTAATCATCTCTTTGATTGATAGAAACAGTTGGAAAAGATACGCTATAATAAGGCAACTTTTACATAATATTTTATCATTTTTTATTGTACTTATCTAAGTATCAATTACAGGATAAATCACTCTTGAATCTCTTTCCTGTCTTTTTCTCGTGCTTGCTCTCTCTCTCTCCAGGTACCACCTGGTGAAGCTGTTGGCAAAGTTTGGCCAGGTGCAACAGTTTGACTTCCTGTTCCATAAGTCTGGGCCTCTGGAGGGACAACCACGGGGCTACTGCTTTGTTAACTTCCACACCAGAGAGGTACACGCAAACACTCCCCACCTCCATACTCAATCTTCACGGGGTCATCTAAGGTATAGAGCTGTGGTGTCTATTACACACAATCTAACATCACTGGGTAAACATATTAGAGCTGCAGAGTTACTCATGATCGTAGGAGGACCATCGTGGGAAAGAAGACAAGATGGTGTAGAAGTGGGGCTGTAAAACATTTGTAGATTTGTCTCTAACCTCGGCATTTGTTTTTTTATTTCAGATGTGCTTTGTGATTTTGTGCACATGTACAGAACATGAAGAAGAAACAAACAGAAAATAGATCCACTTTGTTAAAGATCACACATCCAGTTTCATGGTCAAACATATTTTATTTATTTATTTTATTTCTTGACTTGTCCAGAGCTTTTTGCAATAATGCCCCCCCCCCCACACACACACTGTATGGCCATACAAGCTTTATGTAATATTTCCAAGCAATCAAAAAGTGATCGTGTGTCCTACTGAAGTGTGCCACATTTCTATAAAGGTGTTAAAAGGTCTCCAGCTCCACGTCACTGGGTTAGTAGGCAGTATTTGTTTTGTAGTGCGCCTGGGGACCACGATAAGGATCTGGTTTCACAGCTAGTGTCTTCAGTGGGATATGAAGCCCTCCCAATAGGACTATACAGAGGAAGTGCATGTTTATCTCACACACACACACTCAGACAGGCACACACACACACACACACACACACACACACACACAGATACATTACTTATTTTAGCATCAAAGCACACAGCCGCACACAAACTCATGAACAAACTCATAAATTCTCTCTCTCTCTCGCTCTCTCTCGCTCTCTCTCGCTCTCTCTCTCTCTCTCTCTCTCTCTCTGACACACACACACACAAACACACCCACCGCAGTGATGGCCTATCTGCAGGCAGTGTGGACCATCATCAGCTATTGTTGTTTCTGCATTCTCTCCATTTTGAGGACTAATGATTTAATGACACTGGTGCAATCATCAAGTCTGATTTATAATTATGATTGTAATGAATTACTCTCTCTCTTTCTCTTCTCTCTGCAGGAGGCAGAAAGGGCTGTCCAGTGTTTAAATGGGAAGCTGGCCTTGTCCAAGAAGTTAGTTGTGCGCTGGGCTCATGCACAGGTAAAGGTGAGTGTCCAAATCAATCCCATTTTCTAAAACAGAAACTCTCCTGACGGCTCAGCGGACCAAGGTGCATCACATTTATTTGTGACACAGTTTGGATACAGTTTAGGATCTCTGTCATCATCTCTGTCACTTTCTCCTGACTCTCTAATCTCACAAAGTGTACAATAGAGAAACAATACAGTTTATATGAGCATTTGTTGGTATTCCTTTGCACCCGTTGCTAGTACAGTAGTCAGTTTTAGGAGAGCAGTGGGATCCCAGCAAGCTAAGCCTCTCTTAACAATAGACAGCCTGCTGGCAAAGGGTGAAGGGATATCCTGTATAGAGACGAATCACGCCCTACACACACACACACACACACACACACACACACACACATAGTCTCATGAAGCAAGTTCAACATAGTCAAGGTATCTTTGTCAATCCCAAGTAACCGGTCTCACCAAGCTGGTTATCAACTCCATCTTCCACTCCAACTATGAGCTCTTGTGCCACGATCATCTCTGTTGGCTTGAGCTCTGCATGTTCCATCCCATCATCCTGAAACTGTCCAAACTAAACATCACTCCCTCACTCTGCTGGTGGTTTCGGACTTTCCAACAGATGGAAATCCACCTGCCGGATTGTGTACTGTTCTCCCTGTGCACCAGTGTGACTGTAACCATCCCTCCATCAAACGGCTTAAGATTGATGACAAAAGGTCAAAAGCTACATCATCTCATGTCATGATGTGCTTTCCCCTAGGAACCCTTCTGCTTTTGTAGTTGGTTTGCAGCTAGATTGCGCACGTTGGGAAATAAAGGTATTTTTTTGAAGTCTGATTCAGCCGTTCCACAATTACGCAAGACGTATGCCTCACCACACATTACTGCAGTTTGCGTCGTTGTTGTGAATGGTGACGGCTGCTTCACAAGCTCCGCAGGACTGGCGTTGGTCTCATCCATCACCGGTGGAAATTCCCCCGCCAGTTTGTTTCTTGATTTTTGTCAGTGTAAAATGTAAACTGAAGCTTCCTCACTGTCAAAGCCACGTTTCTGAAGCAAGTAGCCTAATTGACCTCTCGCTCGCTCTCTTTCTCTCACGCACTCATACTCTCTCTCACTCTATAAAATACTTAGGCTACAAAATGCCCCTTTGGCAGTCAAGTCTAGTGAAAACTGCCCCGACACTGTTTAGCCTGCGCACTCAAACCATGAAACCTCAACCCGCTCCCTCACCTTGTATTGCGGAAAACTCACTCTCCCCAAGCTGACTGGTACTGACTTGTATAACCATTGGTTCATTTAAAACTGTTTGTTTTTGAATATCTAGTTACTAGTATCAAACAAGTACTGCGGTTTTGTGTGGGATAGGAACAGGTGTGGGATTTATTAGGTTTGGGAATGCTACCTTAGGTCCGGCTGATGGGGAAGCTAATTCATGCTGGTGGATGGACAACTTGGTTCACTGACTCTCTCTTTCTCATTTTGTTTGAACCCAAAGAAATGAGAAATGGCTGCAGTTAGATTTCTACAGAAACAAATATGTGCATGATTTTACAAATGTGATTGACCTTACAACACAAATAACAGGTGTGTGTCATGTTTATTGTAGCATTATCATGGCAGGATGACAAGTATTATTGTAGCCCCCCAATATTTTGCTGAACAATAATATCGTTATATCGCCTATAAGCCTAATTCCTAATTTCATACTACATCTCAGTGTATTCAGTGTAACTTTCTAATGGTACACTGCTCCGTTGAATGCCACTGCCTTTTTTTTTGTACTTGGCACATAAAGTGATTCTCATTGTGACTCAATAAATCCATAGTCTGTCTAAGTCATTGCCAGTAGAATAGCTCCAAGCTGTACATCTTGATGTTATTACATCGCTTCGAGACAGAGGAGATCATGTTCACAAACATTTATTGAACTGTTTCTTCCATGTCTTTCCAAATACCCAAGTCTTTCCAAACATACTATTTCAAGTATTCCAAAACTACTGTATGTACTGTATGTGTGCCTATATGGTTTAGCCTTTTTATGCTTCTTACATGCTTCTATCCTATTCAAAATCGAATCATCACTAACCTTTAAGATAAACTAATCTAGATCTTCCTCTAACCATGGCTGTAATTTCACTTTAATCCCAGCCATAACTCCTGAATCTAACCGATAACCTAATCCTTACTGTAACTACTACAGTGTATTTTTGAGTCAAGAGCACAACTATTGGGACAGAAAGTTAATGATAGCCTTTTTTACTGTTTCACTCGTCTCCTGTATAATATTGATTTCACATTACAAGGACATTACAACACAACGCAGCCGTTTTTAATTATGGGTCTTTATTGGCCCTTTTGTTAAATCACGTTAAACCAATAATAACTGGGAAAAACAGCAAGTTTAACTCGCTCTCCCATAAGTTAAGCTTTTGGCCGTGTACATATTCACTATGGCCTGTTTGTTCTGGCTGGATGCGAGTCTCTATGCATTCCTGCGACATGCCTTTTAGGAATAGCTGGAAGGGAAGGGTCCTGGGTGGTGGAAGGGTCATTGTTTTAGACCTATTCTTAGGTATACACGATATTTGTCTTTTTGGACAGTATGTAGGGAAGGTGTGTGTGTTGTGTGTGTCCTACGACTGCACATGGCTGCTGCACCCAGGACTGACTGGGCTTTACCATACATGTAAAATAACTGTTCTTTTGTTTTTTCTGCTCTTCTCCACAGGTTTTTAAGAGCATGCTGTGTTGGCTGGTGGAGATGAGTGGAAGGTGGTTTTGAGAGGAATGAACGCAGACGTGGGTTATTGCAGTTGCTCCCACTGTGTCCCGCCCTCCTCCCTTTTAGTGTGCGATGATTGTAAGACAGACACACAGTGTCCCGCTTTGGTTCCTATTTGTTTGACCAGACATTAACAGACCGAAGTCAAAGCCGGACCAAAGATGGCTTGACTAGGCTCGGTTTGACTTGACTGAATTCTGCTGCAGCGCTACGGGTATAGTGCTCAGCTGTGTGGGAGGAAGTTGCAGTTCATTCTCCATAAAACTGCTGTTATTTATTGGGAGGTTTGGTGTTTTTTTAAAGGTCTGACTGACAAGGTTACCTTGCTTTTGTTTATCTCCCTCTCCTTCTCTGTTTGTCTATACGTCTGTCTGTCTGTCTGACTGACTGTTTGTTTGTTTATCTGCTGGCTTGTGAATTATGTTCTTCTGCTGCACGTCTGTAACCGTCTCTGTGTGCTTCCCCTTTTGTTTATCTCCGTCCATCTGTCTTTCCATCCATTTTCCCATCATTTTGTGGGAAAATTGCCTGCTCGTCGGTGTCTTCAGAGGTTTGAAGGTTTCCGTAGCGACAGGACCATGCCTCCTAGCCTCGAACCGTCATGCAGTGGTACAGCAGAGGACAGCCCTGTCCCGACCAACCATCTTAGGTTGGTACCATGCACACACACACACACACACTGGGACACTGTCACATTAGTAAAGGGCCCCTTATGCTCAAAGTGTAAACTCCTGGTGTTGTTGGAGAGACAATCGAGTGTGTGTGGGAGCCTTCGCGGGGTTCTCCTCAGGAAAGGCTGCACACTCCACTTTTCGTGTGAGCTTCAAAACTCTCTCCGCACAGCGCGGGAGAGGAAACTGAGGAAAAGGTAAAACATAAACACACTATTTCCCTTTTTTCCTGATGCCCCCTTTCTCGACTCTCTCTTTTCTGTCTCTCTCTTGTTCGTCCTCTCTCCTTCGTCGACCCTTTCTTGCTGCTCTCACACTCGCGTTTACTGCCTCGTGCATTCTCCCTTTCACCTGCACCACAATTTCTATTCCCTTCTCAATCACTTCACGTTCTGTCTCACCATGTAAAAGGAGTTTTTCCCTCTGTTTTTCTTGCGGTGGCAACTGGTAATATTTTGCTCACTCTCACTGTTTTTCTCTCCCTCTCTCCCTCTCTCCCTCCCATCAGTGAGAGTGTTAATGTCTCCTCTCCTTTCCCCTCAGTGCCAGAACTAAGATCTCTCTGTCCCTTCACTCACTCAGTACCATGCACTCCCCCCTTGCCCCTTAGTATTGCTGCTAATATGTCCTCTCCGTCCCCTTTCCTCCAGTACGAGTGCGAAGATCCGTGCCATCGAGGCCAAGCTCCAGATAATGGAGGAGAACCCAGACGATGAGTACTCTGGTCCGTCGGCCTACGTCTACAACAAACCGCCGGAGAGGAAACGCTGGGAGCCCTATTCCAAATCGTACCACAACAACCAGAGCAGACCTTTCCGCAAGTTTAGGAGATGACCCATCCTCCCCACTCTTTCTGGGGATCCTCCACTACCGTCTCTCCACCCCCACTTAACGCACACATACACACTGTACAGACTATACACATCATATCTGGGAAAACACAATGTGAAGATGTTACAAATACTTTGAGAACTAGATGGACAGCACTGTGACTTTCTGGGAATGAAGCAATTTTGGACAAGTACATGAAGTGGTTATAGATATTATTTATTTTAATAACATTACATGTGATTTCGATGAAAGTGTGTCCCCATACCTGAGGATGTGCATGTTGGATCACTTGTCAATCTGCTTTCTAACTGTTTGATTTAACAAAGATGAACCATATAGCAGTGTTTACATGGTTCAAACAAACAGTTGTTATAGGAGAACATTTGTATTGTTGAGGAATCTAAGAGCAGATTGTCCAATTCTAGTGCTTAAAGGTGACAGAGTAATTAGAGTACAATTTGGTTGTGGACGGCCTTGCACTGCAGTTTTTGTCAGGACTTCCATGAACTTCAATGGCTGCAATGAACCATGTATGCTTACTGCTGATGTTATTACCCTGTACAGGGAGAATTACACAGATCTGTAACAGATCCGTATTAATGGAGTTCAAATGATAACAAACCACAAGTCACTCAGAGAGGCTTAACCTGCAGCATTGGTGGTGTGCAGAATTTTGATATTTCCCTTCCCCCAATATCTTTTTTGTTTCATTGTTCAGTTGTTGGTAAAATAAATAGATCTCATGTCCTAACTGTGTTGTTTTATGTCAGCACCTCTGTTGATTTTTAACTACAGGATTAAATTGTATGTGTTATCAACGCCATTCATTGATTCCTGACATTACTGACAACAAAGTTGTTTAAACCCTCTCTCTCATTGTCCACTGGCGCTTGCTGACACAGTGCTGAGCATTGAGACATAAAAACATTGTATTATTTAGCAAGTGATCTGGTAAACCATCTGCATCTCGTTTATGGGAGAGGGTGCCTCTTGAAAATACAAGTCAGAAGGTACTCACTTGACAGAATATAGTACATAACCGATGCGCCATAATCCACCATGGACTGAGAAAATGTACATGGAGCCTGCAGTATCAAAGAATCCTAAATAACCAGCTGACAATAGTCAGTATCAATCCTAACAAACATGCCTCAAGTTTCACAACATTTTCAATAATATAATGATCTGACACAATGCTAGTCATCATAGGATTCCATGATATTTGCAGGCCCCATTCTCCTTTTGTCTGCCAACTGGTGGATATTGATTATTTTTCATTGATTGCAATATACCAAAGTTTGTTGTAAATATTGTATTTTTTAAATTTCTTATTGACATATACATACGCTTAATGTGGATTCCTTATCATACATATATTTTTTTATTCATGTTATTGATTTATTTGGATTTGTGTCGTCATCCATTGGAGTTGTATTAGTTATGACGTCATGGGCTGGTCACAGTTGTGATTCCATGTGACATGTAGTTTAATGTCCTAATGTCATATTACTATCATACCATTCTGATGAAGGCATGGACACGAAACAGTGTTGGTGACACTAAAGTTAATTTGTATGGAGTGTTTTTTCTCATCAGTTCTTTCAAGCTTTGTCGACCAATATTTTAGATATTTTTTGGAGTACGTGTGTTTTTGAGATTGTACACAACAGTATCAAACATGAGTTTATAAATAGCAGAAATCCGAGAACACAAAATTCAGTGAATTTGCTTCTGATTATTTACAAAACCTCTCTGTTTGAATTGAGGTTGGTTATCTCTCGGTAATTGCGGGTAATCAGATGGCCGTCAGAGAAGGAAACAGATTTGCAGGTCTAAAAGCCATGTTGTATGGGCAATTTTTGAGGCAATCGGCAACATTACAGCAAAGAGGGGGTCGGGGGGGATTTATAGGCCAAATTGGACAAGATGAATGAGGCAACCGCTCATCTGATCGCTTTAAACTGTTCCCCATTCCTCTTGGCCTTAATGACCATCAAATCAGCTGAATGCCGTTTGTTCATCTCTTAGTGTTTTGGTTAGGGAATTTGTTTTCCAATACATGTATTTTAGCTGATGCTTACACTTTCAAATACATGAGAAGTAAAGACGTGGGTTTTTTGGACTGTCACGTTTAAGCGAGAACTGGCCTCAGCGTTGGTCCATGATGATTTCATAACTCTTAGTTTATAAATTCCCTAAAGACTAAATTTGTGTTTTCAATCAACTTAATCGCCAGTAAAAAAAAACTGCACACGTTAATAAGTTAATTACATTTTACATTTGTTTCCCCTATAAAATGATTCATAATTTTCTGTTTTAAGCAATGCGTCATAGCATTACGTGTATTTTTGTGCTGTTGATTGAATGTAGACAATTGAAAATGTGTCACATATATTTGATTGACACATAGATCTAAGCATGGTGGGTCGGATCACAGCCTATGATTATCAGGTTTCCCTTTCACTAAATTACTCCATGCTTATTTGTGATCGTTTTGTTCCCTCCGCATTAAATCTTCCTCAATTTACAAAATGCACGGTGACTCTGGATTTTGCATGGCGTTTTCTTCTTGAAATTATGATTGTTTGTGTGTTTACGCAATAGGCAACAATAGAATAAAATGGACTGTCTTATATAAATAGACTAAAGACTATACAAATTCTACCCCACTTTATTTTCTCAAGAGTGCAACTTTTGTTTTGATGCCCTGACAGCCCCAAAGATGCAGATGCTGAACCTTACAAAATATACAGGAAATTTAAATTGACTTTGAATGCGCCTATAGCGAGCAAAATTCCCTTTGTTTGTTAAGAACTGAGAGCCAAGCAGCAGGATGGGTTGGGCGATTAATTGTCTGGATGTACAATAAAGAAGGTTGAAATCAGTCACAACACCATCTTTGAGGAAAACATTGTGTTGTGGGCGTTACAGGTCGTTTCCATAATACCTCTATTAAAATCCGGTACCCTTAGTGATATTTTTTACATTTGTGCAGACGACGACAGACACACATAGTCTGTATTATTTTTCTTTTTATATAGGGATCAATCGCCTGCAACGAGAAGAATCAGGAAATTGAATAATAAATTAATAAATACCCTATGGTATAGATAGTCTGCACTATATGAAACATTAGTCTTATTGTCATTATTCTTTTGTTGACACAAAGACCCAATTATAATATCCTCACTCTCTCTTATAGGTTTATATATATATGTATATATATACACACAAATTAACGTGTTAGTGTAAGTCTATATCTAACTAGGCTATAGCTATATATGAATACTGAAATACATGTATGATATCTTACAATATAATGCATACATTACATGTATTATATCATTTGATAAATATAGAATTGTTTTTCTCTCTCGTGGGCCTGTGGTCCGCTGGCAGGCGTTATAAATGCCTAAAATATCGAACATATTCCACCATCACACTTTGAGAAAGTTGCTGTCATAACTGTTCCAAACTGTGTCCACCCTTCTCGCGCATGTATGAACCCCTTTCTTCGCCCTCCCCCTTCTCTTTAACTATAAGGAAGGCCAGAGACACACAAACTTTCACGACAGCACTGCAGAGACACCTTGATTCTCTGCCTTGTTGCGCTCTCGTCGTCTTTGCAGCCCTGCAGTCTCCCTTGCACCTATGAAGTCTTGGAGTAAAAGCTGCCAACCCCTCAATTTGATTCACTTCCTGTAGTCAGACTCCTTCCCAAAAGTGGAGAGGGGAAAACAGGGAAAGGAAGAAATCGTTCTGTTCTTAATAAGGCTCTCTGAGGAGCAGCAAGCAACTCCTCGCCTGTTAATAGCTTCATAACTTTACCGTTTGAGAATTTGTAGCAGGGGGATCGTCGTGTGCAACACCGTACTAAAGAGAAAAACAATTTGCGTTAAAAAACAAAACTCTGTGCGCTACTTACACCCGAAGATCCATGGTACGGATGATACAAGTATCGACGCTCAAGTCGCCTCTTCTGCGTGAACATTTCCCCTGATTCCCGGCGCCGAGTTTGGAGACCCTGTACGCTGTGCCACTTCAGGGGTTCATGTATTGGAAAAATGAGGTTTTGTCCCCTCTATCAGAGGGAAATAAGATTCTGTCCGAGGGAATTCCCACGAAACAGGTACTTGTGTTTTGGAAACCGCCGACTACGAGCTATAACTTTGTGCGTAAAAAGGCTACATCACTGAACAACTGTTCAGGCCTACTTTGTTTAGTTATCGCTATTATGTGACAATGCAAGTCTGGTGATATGTGGCATAACAATTGATGCAATTGATCCGTATACGGATCAATAGAGTAGCGCCCATTAAAAATACACCTGAAATAGTTATTGTTCATGTTTTCCTGAACTTTTAAATGTATCACGTATGCGCCTCTCTCTGATGTTGATGACAAATGTGTAGTCTAATCCCAGCCTACAGCATCGAGTGTTTGTGTGAGTTTTGTTTTGTCTCACTGTGATGTCACAAGAATCACTGCTTGTGTACTGAGATCAGCTGCACGCGCCAGCCGCTGTGAAGAGGCACGCGCCTCTCTATTATGAATAGCGTGATTTGCGGTCCGCAGCCTCTTGAGCGCTGCCAATTCGCCTGAGAAGAATTAGATTTTAATTACAGCCATTAAAAATCAAATTTGCAATTCTTTGGGTGACCCGTTGCCTTTTTGTGATTGACAGTTGAAATTGACACTCCGGGTCCCTCTTATCCACAGCGTTTCAAGCTATTTGTAATTGCAGGTAGTTTTTTTCTCCACTCTCGTGTCCTGGATTGCGAAGAAAATACTATTATTCTGAGAGGCATGGGTTAAGGGCAGGGAAAAATCAATCCAAATTGAAATAGCTTCATTTAAAATTGTGGCTTTTGTTGCCGGGGCCCTTATAACACGGGTTGAACCGGGGTTTATTGTTAGGACCACTTTATATAGGAGTAGCCCTGAAGAGCTGTCTGCAAATGTCTCCTGAGGATTTCTCAGTTGAAGATGAGACGGGGAAAGTGATGAAGACCTGCCGTTTACTGAACCTTGTTTTATAGGTGATCTCTACCGAGCAGCAGATTACACCGGGAGCCTCGCGCTGTGTGGACGCTAAACACACGCCAATGGTGAGCGGTTTGCCTATTTATGCTTTGAAAAGATCTGGATAATTCATCAATACACATATGCGCGCAGTTATTACCCGTTTGGCCTATACGGCATTCAACGCATGTGCAGCAAATAGATCAGTTGTGATTGTTCATATCCATATATTTTTTAAACATGTGATTGGAGTGCGCATCTCTACATGATGAATACGGCGACATCTGCAACACAAGCACTTTGGGATACTGGACTAGGCCTAGGCTATGCATGACTTTCGTTTTCCAAACTGACCTAAATCATGAATATTGGGAAAAAAAATTATTGCCCTCTGCAGTCTCATTCGGACGGAGAATCCCAGCGGTCCAACATGGAACGGGAGGACACCCGCTCGTCCCCGAGTCCCCCTTCGACCCCCTCTGTGTGCTCGCCGAACTCCACCGCAAGCTCGGTGCCGTCCACCGGGAAGAATATGTGCGCCAGTTGCGGTCTGGAGATCCTGGACAGATACTTGCTCAAGGTGAGAGCGAGAAACAGACATTGAGCACATTCGTGTAAAATGCAGCGGGCCGTCTGGTCCAACAAGAAATTATTTACTTGTAAGGGCGTTGTGTTTGTTTGTTTGTTTGTTTTTACACTAGCATGGACATACGTGTTATTGACCACGGTCCTGTTTTGATCTGCATGGATAGGTCTACTGTGGTTCTACTCTGGTGTACTGGAATGAACATAGGCCTGGTCAATTTAAGGCGAGACGTTTCCTCTGCAAATGCAACCAAAGATTAGGCATTACAAATCACAAATTACATTACAAAATGGTTATCCGCCTATAGGCTGAGAACTCGGAAATCCTTCATATTAAATTAGTTACCTTTAACTGTCTACAGCAAAACATGGCCTGAATAGGCTATATGTAACTACAGCCATATAACGTGTATTTAGAACTTGTGATATATAGTATAGTTATAACATTAATAGGCAATTAAATAAAATACTCTAGATGTCTGTTCTAAAACTACACTGAAATATATTCACCATAAAATATAAAAAGAAAACAAAGATGAAGGGACAGATAAGATTTAATAGACCTCAGGTAAGAGAGGTATGTTATGGTTTTTACTGTCTTCCAACTTAAATGTCAAAACTACGCCCCGGCTTGTCGCGTGCGCTCTAGTGCTTCCAACCAAAACAGTCTACTCGCGCACAATTGGGTGTGTTTGTCAGGAAGTGTGAAGATCGTTAGTTCATTATATGACTATTTGTTTGGAGTCTGCTGCGTAAAGAATATAGGACAGGAGTAAGGGAGACACTGGCAGTAGGGACTAGGGACATTAATCGCTGTCACTAGTATTTTATTATGACATTTAATTTTAGGCAATATGAATATTTTTAACGCTTTAAAAATATGTTGGAGACTTTATGATGAAATTATCTGAATCTATATATTTTTTTAGAATTTGCATTTGCATTCATCTGTCTAAAAAATCTATCCAACAAATTATCTAATAGGAAGAAAAATGTTTTTGGAAAAAAATGTATTTGTTAATCCTAAACTCACAAAAACCCTAAATGCATATCTTACACATAAAGGAATTCTAAAATGACAGGCCTATGAAAGGTTATATATTTTTACATTATAAAATGTCCTTTTATATTATATAACTTTCTTGGAGTGGCAAGGGCCTATTTCTTTTATTAATTTATTTATTTGGGCCATTCATCGTAAATACTCATGCTTCACTGTTTTAAAATAATTACTCCTTACTCTTGCCTTGAAATGTGTGGCAAATTTCTCACAGGCCGATAGGCTACTATTGACTTTGGTTAACAATTAAATAGATAAGTGAATATATTTATACTGACCTGATCATCATTAAACATTAAATCTTTAAATAATTAACCCATTACATTAAACGTTGGTATTTTAATTTGTCGTTGTTTTAGGACAATATTTAATAATGCAATTATAAGCAATTTAAAAAGTAAACAATGAGTATGGCCTACAGCTACCGGGAAGTCTACCTCATGGAAATCCTCAACATTATGGCCATATTGTATATTTTTAACAAAACCGTATCTCATATTTAAATGGCCATAAGTACTGACGTGATATTGTCTGCATCTTTGCACCCATAGCTCAGTTTGTGAGGTAGCCATGATAAATATGATTTCTCCACATATTTATGGGGGCCAACTTAATTTTGGTAAAATATTCAGGAACATGATAATTTGGCAGCATTTGAGGCAACGACATCGTTTGATAGTAAAACTTAACTTACTTTCATGAATTTTCCTAATTTGCCAATATCATCCAGGATATTGCTGTTTGTGGAAATATTGCCCGTATTGCCCGTCACTACTCAAAGTGTTAGTAATGAACGGTACTGTCATTTCGTGAAATTTAGCAAGGCCTCAAGGTTATTTGTTAACATGCCCTACATATCTACAATACCTTTGGAAGATATGACTCGTTAATATCATCAGTGTAGGCTTATCAACAAATGTATTTATCCACTGCCTCATAACGATTATCTATTATCCCCTACGAAAAATAACTATAGTAATCCTATACAATTTAAGAGGGATACTATACAATTACCACAGTAAAACAGTATAGAAAGTCCCTATAGCAATATTGCAGGAATATGTTACCACAGGAGATGAACACGTATAATAAAGTATTATAAAGTCACTATAAACTACTACTATTGAGTATCACAGATAATAAGACCCTTTAGAAATAGAATAGGAATTATTTTATTAATAATAATAATAATATAACACGAACGAACGATACGGTCACTGTTAACTGACTCCCTCTAGGAATATTACAGTCATATTGTGGTGATATTTTTCATCCGGGTATGTTTGACATGAGCCTTAATGGCGTTTCTTTGCAGGTGAACAACTTGATCTGGCACGTGCGCTGTCTGGAGTGTTCTGTTTGTAGAACGTCACTGCGTCAGCACAGCAGCTGCTACATCAAAAACAAAGAGATCTTCTGTAAAATGGATTATTTCAGGTAGGGTAAGTTTATAACTATGTTTTCAAAATACCACATGCACTCTCGCAACATGCCCTCTTTGCATAACCACCCCCCCTCTCTCTCCATCTCTCTCTCTCTTTCTCTCTCCATCTCTCTATCTGTCTCTCTCTCTCTCTCCCTCCCCCCTCCGTCTTTCACACACAGGTAGGGTACGCGTTTGTCTACGTTTTCAAAATACCACATCCACTCTTGCAATATGGTCTCTCTCTCTCTCTCTCTCTCTTTCACACACACTGCGCAGAGTTAAGATGGATGCGGGTTGCCTCATGCTTTCCTAAGAAACCTTTTCAAAAGTTTGAAAGTCTGTAACAAAACAAGAGCCTTAAACTATGCTGAAGAGCTGAAAGATAACCACGTTGTTATGGCTATCCATAACACAAGCTTTCAAGTCTGAAAAACTAGGAACATTTAGCCTTTATTCTGAACACTGTATAAGGATTTTGAAGAGCCTGTAGTCTGGGCAGTTTGGGGGCGTATAAGCTATTTGATTGATTTCATTTTTTAGAAAAATAATTTAAAACAATTTTAGTTGGGGGATTAAAATAAACCCGATAAGGCTAGTTTTAGTTGATTTTCCGGGCCCAGAGCTCATAATATACATGCAACTATTTTTATTTTGACTTTCACAGAGCGATTCTTATTTTTGTAACTCTTTGTAAAAAAAAAATGAAAAACGTCTGCGGTTAATCTGCAGAAACATACAGCGGTTTCGTTTGGATGCCTATTTTACCATAACTTCAGCAATTTTGGCAAAGACTTTGTGGCCCAATTCATTTGGGTGCAGGGCTCGCCCATCTCTTAGCAGACACTCTGATCTGTGTGTGTTTTGTCCCGTTTTATCCGATTTCGTCAGTGCGAAATGGCTGCAGTCTCATCGTTGTAGTTGGCATAGGCCAGCTCAGTGTTTCAGGAAGCCCTAGATGTCTGGGGACCAGCAATCTGAGTGACGCCTCACGTGACTGTCTGTCAAAGCCAAGCTCATCACGAGCGCGTACGCTCTCATGCACGGATTCTCTCTCTCTCTCTCTCTCTCTCTCTCTCTCTCTCTCTCTCTCACACACACACACACACACACACACACACGCACACACGCACACACACACCCACACACACAGGTCAGCTATTGGACTCGTTAACTTATCAACACACACTTATGCACCACGTGCCGTGAAGCGCACAGATTCCTCTTTTCCTCTCAACTCAAGAGGGAAATCAATGAAACAAACGGAAATCAAAGGAAATGTCAGTGTAGCTGTCTCAGTTTGATTGGACAACAGCCAATCATGGCATTAGAGTACAATCTATCTATCTATCTATCTATCTATCTATCTATCTATCTATCTATCTTTTTTACTTTTTGTTTTGTTTAATTTTTGCTGACATACCATTTTGTCTTTCTTTTTACTTTACTTTCTCATGGCAAGCTGGTAGACAGACAGAAATACATACTGACCAAGACAAATAAACAATAGCAGATAGAAAGTCATATTGACAGACAAACAGACAGAGAGACAGACAGAGACAGGGAAGGGAGAGAGAGAGAGAGAGAGAGAGAGAGAGAGACTGTGTAAATTCTGAAATTAATTTACTACCAAGTACACTAATAGATTGTAACCAGCAATTCACATTGTATTGGATGTAATGCCGTGTGGTTACTGTGCAGGAAGAATCCAGGTGTATGTGTGTCTGTGTCTGTGTCTGTACACATTTGTGTTTGCATGCAGCAAACATAGTATGTGCTTATGGTTTGTGTGCCTGTGTGTTTCTTTACAAGTGCTTGGAAAATTTGAGCAGGAGTGTGTATGTGTGTGTGTGTGCGTGTATGTGTGTGTGTGTGGTTGAGTTGAAATGGGATTTACACAAGAAACAGTGTAGCGAAATTCTGTTCAGTAGCCTGGAGCTGGTGTATATTTGTATATGTGTATGTGGGTATGTATGCCTGTATGTACATATCTGTGTGTGTGTGTGTGTGTGTGTGTGTGTGCATGCGTGTGCACAGGCACGTGTGTGCATTCCTAGAGCTGTGAGTGAGCTATGGCTATGGTCTGATCAAAACCTGATACCAAGCCACCACTCTGAGGTTTATAATCACCAGCAATTAGTTGTCCTCCACCCCAGCCCCTCAGGCCTCCAGACCAGCAATTAGACCGCCCGAGTGCCTGGTCAGCATGTTTCGGATCTGAATGTGATTCCTGTCCAAACTAAAAAACTAAACACACACAGAGACACACACACACTTACACCCACGAATGCATAAATAACGTATACATGCACACATGTTAGCGAGGATGTATATACTGTACACAGATATCCCCCCCCCCCAACAAACAATCACACAGGCATGCTGTCTTTCTGCCCTCATGTTGCAACTGATACTGCTTCCAACCCCTCTGCCCACATGGGCTGCCCTGGGAACTTACTTGTTTTAAAAACACACATTAACACACACCAAGATCTCTGTTTATTTACCCATGTCCAACAGCTGCCAATCATTTTTCCCATTTTTAGAAAATGGAGAGTTTTATGTATGTTCTGCCATATCATAATATTTTTTTGCATGACCCTTTTCCATGTAAATACACCCTCATCATTTACCACCTCAGGCCTGAATACCTCTGGTTTCTGGACTGGGAGCAGTAATTAAACATGCTCAGTAGAATTTATGTAATTCAAAGATTTAGACCTGTAACAAAGTTAATAAAGAGAGTACAGATGTAGCGCTGCATCATCGTAGAGTCCCATATTTTAGATTCATTCCCCAGAGGAAGTGTGCCAAGACAGAAGAAATGCATTGTTGGGGGACATCTGCAGTGCAAATATTACTGCAATACAGTAATGCTATACCAGAAGCATGCCCAAATATGGAAGCTGTGTATGGGTTTGCACTGGTCATCTTGATCCACCAGGAAATGGATTTGAACTTTCTACCATTCTACATTTACAATTTACAGATTACAGATAGTTCATACAGTTGTGACCATTATGGAAGTGCTTCACTTCAAGCTTCATGCAGCCCTGAGCTAGTGTAGTCCAAATACGTAGATTTGGAAAGTTAGGAAAGCTGATGGAAAACAATGCTTTTGCAGGTTTCATTTCCCACCATAACTCAAAATACAGGTCTATTTTAAATACCTGCACAGCTTCACGTTGCATTTCAAAATCATGCTGCTATCATAGTACCAGTCACTGTATCATGACCTCAGTCAATCTCTGTACTAGCCTTTTGCCATATATATATATATATATATATATATATGTATCCCTCCAGGTTGTTTTTCATATATAGAATATTCATACATTAAAGCTGTCATCCATTCACACTTGACATTTCACCTGACAACTTCAGAGGGACAAAGACCAAACATCACAAGACAAGAGGACACATTTACACAACAACACAACGTTCAACACATTTTATTGGAAACATCAATTTCTCAAATTGCGCTTGATTCTGAATTTTTGGCCTTCCACTATTTTTTTTATGATTATTATTTATGGTGTTTCTTATTTATTAATTAGTACAGTGGAGAGTGGTTCAAAAGATAGAAGAGAGAAAGGAAATGTTATACTGCCATGCGCTGACAATATGTGCTTTATTTTTAGCATGTCCCCTTTTCTCTGGGGTTACTTCAAAGGTTTATACTACATTTTTGATTTGATAATCTGGGTTTAGTTTTGATTTAAACTAGGTCTGACTACCAGACGTATGGTGAGCCGACACCTGGACCTTCTACTACATTTGATCAAATCTCTGGAAAATGTTCCTCATTTAGATAATAATAATCCAAGGTTTAGAATAGATTTGGTTAGAAGTCACTTCAGAGAAGTACGTTAGTCAAATACCTTAGATGTATATACCCATTGTAGAAGCAACACTTACATTCTTTCTGCACTACTGCTGCAATATTGCTCCACCCCCATGAAAAATTATTTGAAAAATCAAAATCCTGCAGCACTAATGAAGTTTAGCTGCAGGTTGGGGGTTCTACAGTGGTTACCTCTGTAAATGTAAAGCGTAATCTGGGTTTAGGCCAGATTTAAACTAGGCTAAACACCACCGTGAGTCTAGATCCTCTGGGTTTGTTTCAAACCTCTGGAGATATTTCCTCATCTATGTCAGCCTCTCATCTGGCTTTGGACTGACAGCTGCTTTAATGGGGCGTAATAGCAGGAAATCAGAGTGGGTTTCCCCCCATATACGTGTGTGTGTACTTGGTTGGGGGAGGAAGGTGGTGTGTGTATGTATGTGTGTGTGTGTGTGTGGGTCGGAATGGGGGCACAGGACAGAGCCTGCGCTGTGCCTCCAAAACCCATGACAGGCCCTAGGGGCCTGTTCTTACACACGCAAGCACACACACACACACACACACACACACACACACACACACACACACACACACACACACACACACACCATTTCTATATCAGCGCCCCTCCCCCCTTCACCTTACCCTGTAGAAATATCATCCCTGCTGGCTGTCTGTGAGCTGCAGGCCACACAGGAAGTTGCAGCACTGCACTAATCACAGGGCACCCTGTGATACTGACACTGTAACCAGAGTCGACATAGGGAACTTTGTGGGTGAGATTTGTGTGCATGTGCGTATTTGTGTGTGTGTGTGTGTGTATATGTATGTGTGCATGTGCGCATGTCTGTGTTGCATTCACTAACCCACCTATGGTTAGCTGATTAGGTCTCCATGGCAACAAAGACTGGAACTGGTACAGAGAACGATAGTTTTATTATGAACTGAATGGGTTAGAAATTATATTAAGACATCTGTCAAACAATGCTACACATTTGAGAAAGGCTGCTCAGTCAACGCATTGAAATAGATGTTTCATTTTAGAGAGCAGATTGGCTATTACAAAGAAATTGTGCTGTATTCAAAATGACTGCAGTGTATCTGATTGTGTTTATACCAGCTCAAAGAACGGAGAATTTAAATCCCAGTTCCCTTTGTGCAGTATAATTACATGAAAGTATGATAATATGTTAAATCTGTTGAAGACATTGTCTTGAAAGTAACTGGATTACTTCTCCCTATTTGCCGTTTCAGATTCCCTTACTGCTTAAAACCACAGTCAAACAAGAACTCTCTCAGGACAAATGTAACACAGATTAGTGTATTCTCATAGCATATCAGAATTAATCCAAAAAACGTGTACCTCCTCAAGCCCCTCTTTCAGCAGCAGGTGAATTACTGCAAAAAAACATAAAGATTAGAAGAAAAGAGAGGAGAAAAGAGGAGAGGTCTGGGGGGAAAGGGAGTTTTGCGGTATAGGACTTTCCTCTAGTGAGTAATATAGGGGCTGTAAGGATTGACATGACTCCAAAATAAACAGCAGGTTTTTGGTACAAAGACATAATGAGATACAAAGGGAGAAGGGCAGGAGGAGGGAGGGGTCAAAAAGGGGATGAAGAAGGGGTTGAAAAAAAAGGGATGATTTGCTCCTTTTCTGGGTTCTGTCTCAGAGCATGAAACTGACAAGCTGTCATGCTGGATTAGCCAGAATGTTCCACAATGTTTTCCTCTTCACTGTAGAAACACCCTGGAATTCTCCATAACAATCTGAACGGGTACACACATACAGTAAGCCACGGAGTCGATTTGTCTCCGCAATGGATTCTATTGGGTTATATTGCACATATCTGCGATGGCTTAAGCTCTCTGTAAACGCTTGTGTGGACCAATCTTATTTCAAGGTCAACGCGAGGACTTTTTCTCACGCTTTAGCTGCTAAACGCTGAGATGAATTTGTTTGTTGTCAAGGCTAGGTACAAGATGTTGAAACAAATTTGTCCAATTTATAACAAGTGTATTATTTGTGCATTGTTTCAGGTGAAAAAACAAGTAGGCAGCCAGACAGGTAGATAGACTGGAGGACAGACAGACAGACAGACAGAGATATTAGACTTGTGGCAATGATGTTCGTAACTGTTAATATTCCCTGCACGGTGCTGAAAGTATGATAACATTTTCTGGCCAACGGGCTCATATACATAAGGAAGGATATAAGCTTGTGAGATGTCAGGGCTGCAGTATGCTTTCATCCTGGGTAGAGTGGACTTGAGTGCACTGATATGCTGCCAAATCCACTCACTTGGCAACCCTCGGGGCTCTCCTGCATCCCAGTCCTTCTGCTCTCTCTCCATCAACCCTCCCACTACAACCCTTTGCCTCAGCCACTTACCTCCTCACTCCACATCTATTCTCCCCCCTCATCCTGCTTCATCCCCTCACCCGTTCGTTCGTTCGTGCGTCCCTCGTTGCTTTCAACCCCCGCCCCCCCAGTCCCCTCTTCTCCTGGCATCGGGCTGGTGTTTGTATGAGCTCTCTCTTTCCTTTCGTCTCCCAAGATGAGGTCAAGAGAGGCAGAGCTGTGTGTAACGCAACCCTCTCCTTCACCGACCAGAGCTTGTATTACTAAAACAGTGAGAAATGTTATGTACGGTAGCCATAGTGGTATGGAGTGGCCAACAGTGTACTGGGTCAAACATGTTGGTTTCCAGTGGTTCCCTTGATATCTGGGTCAGGAAAGCGTCCATTTCATAGAGCGATCAGATTCATGTGGAATTGTATTGAAATTTGAGCTACGAGCAGTGGTAAAATATGATGACGGTACTGTAGTTTGCCATAATGTGCTCTTTATTAAATACTGAAGAGAGTTATGGCTTTGATTCTGGTGTAAAATGGGAAATTGATGAAATGATCTTCAGTTATATTACAGCGGTTTGGAGGTTTACTTTGGCAAAATGGAGCTGGTCTGCTGCACGGTGCCAACTGCTCAGTGAACCCTATCTCGGTTAAGGATTAAACAACTCTCCATTTTCTTGCATCTCACACGCTGATGTCTGAGTGAGCATGAAATCCAGTATAATCAAATCTGCAGCGGTCTTTACTTCATCTCTGCCTTCAGCCTCTTCCACTCTCCTGCTCCTCTCCTTCTGAAACATGTTCATTTCTCGCCATGAGCTCATGAGTCGTTGTCGTACGGCATTTGTATTTCCCCGATCTTGCCCCCGAGCCTCTATCCTTCTGTACCCTTCTATCCATCTATCTCTCTGCCCCCCCCCCCCCCCACCCTCCCGCCCTCCCACCCATCCAGAACAGTAAGTCAGGTGGTTTAGGTTTATATGCTGCCTGACCTCACTGTTGCTATCAGTTACAGCGGGGGGATCTAGAGTGATGTCATGCCGGTCTTTCCTTCCACTGTGTGTAAAACCGCCATGCTTTTATGTGTGTGTGTGAGTTTGTTCGCCGGTGTGTGTGTGTGTGTGTGTGCATGTGTGTATGTCAGGGCCTTCACGCATCAGTCAGGAAATTGCAGGTGTTGGTTTGTTTGCATTCAAGGCTCAGCTTGCAGCCACAGTCGGGAGTTTTTCTGAAGGCCATATCCTTCTCCAAGGTTTCTTCCTCAAACCCTTTGAGTTCATAGTAAGCGTACGTACGTCTGCCAAGGCTTCGAGTTAAAAACACTTCTTTTCAAGTTCAGTTCACTCAGAGAATTGACAGGGAAAAGGGCCTCATTATCTTCAAACGTGAGTGATTCTATGTCTATGTTGTCTGGAAACGAGCGATTCCTCATTCTTTCCCCCTCTCTCTCTCTCTCTCTCTCGCTCTGTTGTCCTTTCCCTCTTTTTCTCACAGTAGGTTTGGTACTAAGTGTGCCCGCTGCGGTCGGCAGATCTACGCCAGCGACTGGGTGCGTCGGGCGAGGGGCAACGCGTACCACTTGGCGTGCTTCGCGTGCTACTCTTGCAAGAGGCAGCTGTCCACGGGGGAGGAGTTCGGCCTGGTGGAGGAGAAGGTGCTGTGTAGGATCCACTACGACACGATGGTGGAGAACCTCAAACGAGCCGCTGAGAGTGGTGAGTGGTTCGTTTACTGTGGTGGTTCTTGGTAGTTGTGGCTCAAGAAACCCCCCAACCCCCCCCCCAAAAAAATAAATAAAAAGATTTATCTGAAAATGTATTGGTGCATTTTAAAATATATAACCTCCAAAAATCATCTTGCGTAATATTTCATTATTTGTTATGTCTGGCCCATTTCTGCTCTCTGCTTGGTTTTGATGGATGCTCACATGACAAGAGTATTAGGCTATGTCAAGTGCCCAGGACTAGACTGTATTTCTCAAATGTGGCTCCCTGCCTGGACTAAAGATGTGATACAGTGTGTAATAAACTAAAATATCAACATTTATTACCGGATGTTTCCTGGGGCATTCTTTAGTCTCTACTCTTTGACTTATTTTGCCACTCATCTACCTCTCTCCTCTCTCCTCTCTCTCTCTGCCATGTCTCTTTCAGGCAGTGGTATCACTTTAGAAGGAGCAGTTCCAACAGAACAAGACAGCCAGCCCAAACCTGCCAAAAGGGCACGCACCTCCTTTACTGCAGAACAACTACAGGTCAGACACACACACACACACACACACACTTAACCCTAAATATTTCATGGTCTCTGCAATAAACCGATTTCAGCAGCGTCTGATTTCATGCTTGTGTCTCGTCTCTGTGCAGGTCATGCAGGCTCAGTTTGCCCAGGACAACAATCCAGATGCCCAGACACTGCAGAAACTAGCCGACATGACAGGCCTTAGCAGGAGAGTTATACAGGTCGGTACACCCAACTGCTGGTTTTCATGAGTCTGCTTGTGTTGTGGTGCTGGTGTAGAGCTGAAGGAGCACGGAGAATTAGATTAAAAGTTATTGAATTAGCGTAATTCAGCAACATGCTGGATCAACCTACTACTTGATCCAGACACACAGTAAATAGAGACACACAATTCAGACAATGGGAAGTGGTCATTTTGTTTTATCTATTGTGTCTATCAAAATGTTTATATTTAAGGTACATAAATAATACATGTTATCTGTGTATGACGTGTCATTTATGATGTTTTCTGTAACATATTTGTGAAATAAATCGATGTATCCTATTCAAGAATATTGCTGTATGATGGTCTGGTTACATTGCATCTTCATAGGTGTGGTTTCAAAACTGCAGAGCAAGACACAAAAAGCACACGCCCCAGCACAGTGGGGCCCCCCAAGGTCATCTCCAGTCCCGGATACCCTCTTCCCTGCCAGATGAGCTGCATTACTCGCCTTTCGGCAGTCCTGAGAGGGCGCGCATGGTGGCCCTTCACGGGTACATCGACAGTGAGTGGTAGTTTACTTTTGCATGGTAAAGAGGATCACAAACCTCTCAGCTTATCCTGACTTAGTAACTCTTAGACTCTGTTTCTGTCATTGCTCTTGTGCGCTGTTATATTACATTACGTCTCCTTTTGTACTAAATGTCTCCCTTCTGTTTTCTAGGTCATCCCTTCTCCATGCTGACCTCTCAGAGTCTCCCCCACCAGGCCATGTCGCTGCCTCAGCTCCCCCTCAGCCGCTAGCAGCACCACCGCCACCACCACCCTCGTGACCCCCCAAACCTCTGGACCCTAACCCTTGACCCGCCATCACTGACGTCCGCCAAACTTACCCAGAGGTCAAACTGGAGTCGACTTGGAGAAAAGACAAATCGTACCTTTGAACCCTCACCACTCTGAAGAAAAAGAGAAAGAAACGGATGGAAGTGGAAAAAAAGATGCAGCCTGTCGTTGTGATTTTTTTTTCTATGAACAGGAATATCTCACCTGCAGCCAGTCTGTCAAAATGATTGTGAAGCATTTATCATTAGCAGGAGTCCATTGACTGCCCACTAGTAGGATGCGTTTCCTCCATGTGTACAGCATCCCCCCCTCTACTCGTCCACCCTCTGATCTGTTGTTACTTGAAAGGGGGAGGGAGTTATGAAGGGATGAAACTGACCAAGGAAGCAGGATTGATGCCTCTTGAGTGCGTTCACAGTCCTGAAGATAAATAGAGAGGGGATAATTTAAGGGGAACTGCCGTCGTGGCCCATGGGCCGGGCACACACAGTAGACCACATTAGAGGTAAGACACCTCCCTCTTTTCTGTCTAAACAACCATGAAGGAAAAACTAAATGTAAACTAAATACGTTGACCGGTGGAAATTTTCTGGAGGTATTGAATTGAGTGACTTGATAACATCTCAAAAGTCAAAAAAAGAGAATTTCTCTTTTTTTCCCAATCACATTTTTGATAAATTTCCCCACTGGAATGAGGTGTAAAATTCAATATGTTTTTTTAAGCAATGAGAATAAATTGTGTGCCTTATCTTTTCAAGTGTTAAAAGAATACATCATTGTTTACAGCAGTTAATTGACTTGTGAGCTGAAATTATAGTCTAGAATTCACCATTGAATAGAATCAGTGAAATTTCATTTGGGTGTTTTTTTTTTTTAATTTGCGTGTTTTTATACCTGCAGAATAAATTGCTACGGTTTTATAGCTTCCATTTGCAGAAAATCACAAAGCATACATCTAAAGCAAAATATGTCCACAGATGATAGTGGAGCATTTCAACTGCTTATGATGAAAGAAAACTCAAAGCACAATTTCTAAGTGTGTGTATTTGTTTAAATCATGACTGTAGCATTAGAGGCAGGAACAGTCTTGACCCCCCCCGCTACCCCCCCACCCACCAATCTATAGCTGTTTCATTTCTTTTTACTGAGAGAGGAAGAGAGGGAAGTCTTAAACGAGCATACTGGTCAAACCGACCTTTTCCTACAAAGACTGAAAGGCAGTTACATGTCACAAGTTACATGTAGAACTTATTTGGTATTTCCAAGCAGGCGTGTTGTCACTAATTTATGATTTCTAGGGTCTCTTGTCCAGCCTCTGTGTGTGTCTTTGGCTCTCTCACTGCAAGAGTATTGGTACAATATGGACATTATGAAACAGACTTGGGTTGTACATAGTAAGACGTGTGTGTTTCTTTGTGTGTGTATGTGTGTGTATTGGCAGGGGTAGAAAGTATGCACCTGTATTTTAGTGCCATGGCCATTGTGTGAAGAACAGGATCCAATGTTGATAAAAGGGAAGCAAGACCTCAATGTCCTTGTATTTATTGAGATGGTTAATCCCTGTAAAGCACTTTTTTCCCTCTGAAATTGTTTTGCTTTATTAAAAACATGAAATGAAAACAAAAGTTTATTTGATAGACTGTGCATAATAAATGTTTTGTGTACTAAAATGCAATAAAATAGAATGTGATACTTTTGTGTATTTGGATCATTTCCAGGGTAGATTAATGAAGCAATAATTCACTTTCCCCCCCCCAACCTGTTTGGCACAAAGAAAGGACAATTAGACACAAAGCTAAGGCAATTAGGCTCAGCAGAAAGAGAAATTGTGTGCGGCAAAGTACAAGTGGCAAATCTAAAGTCATCTATTTTCTTCTCTAATCTATTTTATTGTGTGTGTTGGTAAAGGCGCGCTTTCTGTGATACGTGCTTTGGTATGTGTTTTTGTCTTTGGTCGTGTGTCCACGTTGGAGCCTGAATGTGTTTGTTCTTTTGTGCATATTTGTGTGTGTGTGTGTGTGTGTGTGTGTGTGTGTGTATACCCGTCATGAAGCAGGGAGTAATCACAGTCCCTTGTGACAGTGCCGCTAAGCTCTTCGTGGGTCAGTGTGAGTAGCAATGGCTGCTGCCTTTCTGCACTCATCTGATCCTTCACAGCCATCACACAGACATAGCCACTGTCAGGGTGCATCATGGGATAGATGCCCTGCAAACCTGGGCAAAGTACTGCAGTTGAATACTTTTGTATTAGGTGATTGATTGTACATTAAAAACAGATATTATTTGGGATACTCAAGGGTTTTGTTTTGGAGTTGGCACATGTGCATGTCATATCCTGTTTACAACTCGGATAAGCTCATATCTTGTTTATGACAATATGAAATAGCTGAGATATTCCAACATTAACCGCAAACTGAGGCGTGTAAACATCTGATCTTGTTTACTGTTGTTTTTTGCTGATGGTGAACATTATGTTTCCAATGGTAATACTGTGGATATTCTGTTGGGACATGATGGTGCATATAAACAGCTTAGCCCAAAAACACCCTATCTGGCATATGAGCTCCTATAGTGTCCAAAAGGCCCTGTGATAGTAAACACTAGAGTTCTGGTGAAGTGTGTAAAACCAGCAGTGTGTCATGTTGGAAACAGGAAGTCAAGTTTTCTTCTTTTTGAGTTCTGCTAAATCATCATCCTTTTTTTCTACAAAATGATGGGGTTCAGTTGGAGTCTTTGGCTGAGACGTTAGTGGTGTTAAAACAAAAACTCTGTAGTCTACGTGGACAACCTTTATCAGACTTTTGGGCCCTGCAGGCAAGTGACATTCAGAAACACTCTCATGGGCAAAAAATGGATTCTGATAAATAAACAAGAAAGCGATAAACATTACTGACAGATTTCTTAATAAAGGTGACATTTACCCAATAACCTTCCGGTATGCAGCCAAGCTTGTGATTTCAGGTGTAGTTTATTTTATTCATGTCTACAACACCCGTGTGCTCAAAACATAAAGGTCAAGAATAACGCTAAAAGGCAAAGTCATTTAATCATGCTAGTTGGAAGAGGAGATCCATGGGTGCTGTATTGCCTTTCAAGTTCTTAGACCTCTCTCTCTCTCTCTCTGTCTCTCTCTGTCTCTCTCTCTCTTCTGTCTCTCTCTTTCTGTCTCTCTCTCTCCTGGAGATGATGATGTTGAATACACTAAAAAGCAGCGCTGGCAACTCCAGCAACATGCAGAGCGACGAGGACTAAAAGGCAGACTTTAGGGCAAACAAACAAATAACTTGCAAAGAAGGATGCACAATTTAGTTTTCTTTAAAATATTTCTTTCAAACATATACACAAACTGAAACAAGAACTATTTCCATGACAACAACTAATATCACAAATCACAATTCATTTGGAATAAATAAGAAGATTCAGGTTTAGATATTTAGATATTTTCCCAATCAAATATTTCCTCTCGCTCTAAAACAAAAAAGACTGAAGACCACAAGAAATACAAGTCTAACATATTGCTAAAATGAAAAGTGCAATTTAATTTTCATGTCCAGTTCATGTCCAGTTCCAGTAGATGTAGAGGCGTTTTTCTTCTTTTTCAAATAGATGTCTTAATCATGGCCAATAATCTCGTCCCAAGCTTTTCGACACGTACGCAGGATCCACTCGTGTTCCTGGTCATCTGTGGAATGGTTTTAATTGGGAGTTTGTTATTAATTTAACAGTACTGGAAATACAATTTTGAGTAAAAGTGAATCATTTTAAAGGCCTAAACGTTTAGCCTGTTATCAAGTGGGGGTAAAAAAATGCAACGCTGCAAATTAATCTAAAATCTAGAAGATATAGGATAGGTGGATGTAGACTCAGCTGTAGCCACTTTGCTGAACTCTGTTAAAACGTTTAAATCAAATCTGTAATAACCAGTAGCACAATTAAGCCAGAGGTCATTTAGTCTGTGAAGCTAAAACATTGAAGTGCCATTCAGGTCTCGGGGTAAATCTGTCAAATCAAGCTAGGCTCCACAATTAGGAGAAAATAACTTCTCGGAGCCACTTCAGACAGCAATAAATAATAACCCCAAAAATGGACGGCAATTTTTTTAAAGGGGAACGACTGCCAGAGGAGCTGATAATACACCAGTTTTTTCATTGTTAAAACTGAAATGCGTTGCTAATTGCAGGGGAAGTAAGCTTTCTCTGGAGCGCGCGCAGCTGCACGCACTTGAGCCGCTCGCGGGCCTCGCCCCCAGGTTCGACTGCGCGTGGGGCTCCATTGTGAGAGAGCAGGTCTTGAGCTCTCGGACTGATTGTGTGTAATTGCTACCAATGGGTTTTAACACTAACAGCCTCTTCAAGTCTGCTTTAACTCTTTTTCTCTCTCGTGGCCATTCTACCTGCTTCCCCCCCGGTTCTGATCGAGAGGTCAATTGAACATTTGCATGAGAGTAGTCCCGTTTACGCGCCAGGGGCCTTCAAACAGCTGCCACGCAAACATGTTCACCACGTCTTTGTGACCGTCTGCCTCCGACAGCCAAAGCCACATTTTTCTCCCCGGTTGCAGGCGACGTTCTACAAAGTAATTACTCTTCCCCTGATCATGTGTGTGGCCAAGAGGGACTGACCGCAATTAGTGTCCCACCACCCAGCCTTAATTATGATTAGATTGAGACAGTATATTTGGTGTAATTCTGCCCTCTCGAGATACAACAGCATTTATCTCAGTATTTAAGTCATGTATTTAGTATTTAAGTCATCTATAATTGATACTTTAATCTATCTGAGGACACAGGTGACACAGTGGGTAGTTAGTTAGTTTATTTAGTTAGTTTAGCTAGTTTATTTCTTAGACTTTCTAAGACTACAGACCAATTCTGTGTTTCACCTGTGGGCCCGATGACGATGACGTTATTTTGTATGTCAATAAAATGAAACATTTAAGTACTAAACATATATTTTAATCATTCCTATTAAGTCAATTTGTACTAGCCTATGATCTAAGCAAAAAGCAAAATATAAAAAAGAGTGAAGTAGAGATGTAATGTCCATGACTGTGTAGTTAGTCTAATAAATTGTGTTAAGCCTCCTACGGCTTCAAGTGCAACAAAATCATCAGTCATGTTACATTCATGATACTTTTCTGATAAGTCCTATTCAAAAAAAGTGTCTAGTACACACCCATATTTATTGCAACGGTTTTCAGGTTGATATCCATCTTTACTGTAATAACCTGCGTGGATGACCTTTATTCAATGTACACAGGAGAGAGAGTGTGTGGAAGCGATAATGGCACCTTGTTAAAGTTTGTTTATCTTAATCCTTAAAATACACTCAGAGGGAAAAGTGTTTCCTTCCAACCTAATGGCAGTGAGTTAAACACATACACCCAAACACACACACACACACACACACACACACACACACACACACACACACTGGCTAAATTAGCAAAAGTAAAAAGCTGCTAAATGTTTTTTTTACACCATAGTAATTTACTTAAGATATATCTGCAGTCTACTGGATTTGGCGGTGAAAAACAAAAACAGAGTTTACATGTATTCCTAAATAAGAGAGACATTACTTCCCTGATGATGTCATCAAGAGGCAAATCCTGGACCTGAGCCGCTGACAGTAACTGGGAGACCTTAGTGGACTCAATTAAAACACGCAGGGTCAATATGGGCACATTTTCTGGTTCACAACTGAAGGCACTAGAGAAATAAAACTCACTTACACGTAAAAGTTCAAACAAACATTCAAACAAACATGTAAGTCATCTGTGTCCAATTCATTGGCGGTGGAGCAGCTCTCAGTTTTGTGTCTTGATGACATCATAGATTAGAGCACTGGTTTTCTGGCTTCTAGCTTTAAAGGAGAGACATTGATTTTAGCTGTCGTAGATAATATGATTAACACGTGATTTCTGTTTTACGGTGGATTTTTGCTTTAAAGAGATATGAAAAGTTTCAGGAAAGGCCATATAAGGATATGTTCCATTCCCCAGGGCCCGGGCTGATTTTATCTGTCTGTGAAACACCTCTGGACTGGGACAAAGGAAGGGGCAGCGGTTTGGTCACCAGAGGTGTTTTCCTTGGCCGTGGAATGTTTTCAGTGTGGAACTCTTTCTGTGCGGAGTTTCAAAGGGAAGTGGTTATTCCAGAAACAGGAAAGTGCTACAAACAATATGGCAATACACGGCCCCTGCTGGGGCTGCTGCTGCCTCCTGGACTGCTGCTGTGTGTTGCTGCTTGTTGCCAAGGGAGAACAGCAATATAACACAACCAAGCGTGTGTGTGTGTGTGTGTGTGTGTGTGTTCGTAAAAACAGAACATGTTCAATCAGTGGTGGAGAGTTGATTGTGCAGATGTGGCCTATGTATCTTTTCCCCTCATTCTTTTTTAATTACAGTTTTTATAGTGTATTGCAAATGTTGTATACCCCCAATTTGAAACAAAAGTAAACATCATGAACTATAACAAATACAATTATGTGTCTCTGGAAGTTTTAGAACGAGTGAATAAAACATATCATTTTTAAAATGTGTTAATATTTTAAATAGTATTTTCTTTGTTGATTGTCATGATTTATGTTTCATTTAAGAGTAATTGCTTTATTCTGTTCTACTGTGTTCTACTTTATTTGTGCTGTACTGGTTAACTGTGACACAATGGGGTGGAAGGAAGTGGAAGCACTAGTTCATTGTAATGCTGTCACATCACTATGAAATACCAATTCAAGAAGTGAAAAAAACAAATCAACACACTATCATAATTGCAAACTCATAATTAATTGACTATTTGTTTTTGAACACAATAGTTTTGTGTTTTCAAGTGTAAGGGTGTCAACTAGTGATCTGTTCATTCACTCATGTCTGCCAGCAATAAGGTTTCATAAATTAAAGAATAGGCTTAGAAAGTACACATAACCTTAGTTAGTGAGCCACACAACAAATGAGCCACTACCAACTCATCATCTGCACAGATCATCTTTAAACTGATGGAGTGGTTTGTCCATTCACCACTATGCCAACTGCTCTATAAGACCTTATCAGTTTTGTTTCCATGTACACTCAAGTGCTGCACATATTTAAGTGTAAAACATCATGACTAGCCCCCACCCCTTTACTTCCTTTGCCCTGCAAGAGGCTACTTGGTGTCCAGATGACCTGTCTAACTCTGGTTGCTGCTGCTGGAGATTCAATCTGAACTTCATCCCCCCCATTTATTTTTGTAATCACCCCTTCATATAACGAGTAGTGTAACAAATTACTTCTCCCAGGGAGTAATAAGTAAAGTAATATTATTACTTTTGAAATGAGTAACAAGTAAAGAGGAAATGTATTATATTTTTTGAGTAACAAGTCCAACACTGGTAGCCAAATGAATGGTACAGCCAGAGGGATGCTGCCCGCTACAGCTAGGCTGGAGAGACCGCCTCACAAAGCTGCACCTCAGTTAATCATGGACCATTTTCCATCAATTCATAATATATTTATTGATAGATAATCATGTTATTGCTGAGGCTGAACAACAAGGCTGGAAAGGGATTTACTCAGGGAGGTAGGGCTTCATGGTCATGCTACTGTACATAGGCTATGATATACAGTATGGTTACATAGCTATAGCAGCAGAAGGGGTGGTCATGTTTGGTTCAGAATGGCTCTCAGCTGCTGGTATAATTATATTACATAATTAAGCTCACTGTACTGAGACCAATAGTGAAGTAGGTGTAAGTGTAGATACAGGGTAATGTAGATGAGTGTAGTGTTAATCAGCGTTGAGAACCGCTGTGGAGCAGAGTGGTTCTTTGATGCCAGAACTAACCCCAACTCACTGTTGAGCCTTGTGGTGTGTTGGGCCTGATTTAATGAAACATCTGTGATGGGAGGAGCCCACTTGATAAGCCCAATGACATACGCACTCTCACCCCGCCTTCCTCTCACATCCAGAGATTTGTGCAGACGTGCTTACACAAATAGCACAAGAAATAATTATATCAGATCCTGTGTATTGGCAAACATGTATTTGCAGAGTCCAGCAAAAGAGCAGCCAAGGAGAGAGGAAGAAAGAGATTTGGAACAATTAAGGAATCTACTGCCTCAAAGGGATGTTAAAATTACCGTCAGTTTTTCAAATCAATTGACACTAGAAATCTTGGAGCACAACAAACTTTCAAACTATTTCCAGTATTGCATTGACTTTAGTTATTAGCAGTACAATAATTTGAAACAGCATTGAAACAGCTCCACAAGACGGTATCCCATTATCCCACACAGAATTGAACCACCAGCTCCGTGACACAGTCTCACCAAAAGCTGTCTATCCTGAGCTTCTCAAAGCTGGTATTCGTGGGAGCGCTGCCATTTGGAAACCATTTGCATCCAAGGCTAAATGCACAGAGATGCATGACCTGGTGTAACTGACACAAAATCTAGACCCGTGAGCAATGGAAAAAAGTCGTATCATCTGATGAGATCTGGATGGGTTTATGTTTGGAGAAAGGATGCGTTCAGCTCGCAAAGTCTGCGGGCAACTGTTGTCTGTGGCAAACATGGCGGAGCTGTAATCGTACGGGCAGCCAGGTGAACGCTGCTACCTCATGACGTTTCCAGATGATAACGCTCCACTGCTAAACAAATTCAAGAGGGGTTTCATGAACACCAGGATGCATTTAGCTTCCCAATCACTAGATCTACACAACCTTGATGGGAAATTCTGGAGTGCTGAATGCAAAGTAGATTTCCACTTTCTCCATCTCTTAAAGAACTGGAGGCTTTCCTTCTTGAATAATAGCCCAATATCACACTACACACAGTTCAGGATATGTATGGCAAATCAAGGAGGACAGAAGTTGTTAGGATAAGGCATTTGATATTCCTGGATGTTTCCGTTATTTTGACCAGCCCCCGTACACCTTGCTACTCCAGAATAACTGACAGTGAGATATAATCTTACCGCAGTTCATGAAGAATTAGGTTCATGGATGTTGTTTTCAGTGATGATTCTCCCTCCCTTCTAATTTCAGTATGTCCTCCCGTGTGATAATTCTGGACATATCCCTCCGACAGCGTACTGTGGGCCTTTTTGGCAGCTACTTGACGACATGAAATCGGTCTGTCTCCAAAAATAATCTATAACCTCTTGGGGAATATCAGTAACGGATCCTATTGTTTTGCTATTTGGCACTATGCCAAGTAGGAATGTTTGTCCAAGTTAGCAACAGTAACTAAGGTGGGCGGGACTTAGCAATAGGTCAATTCTGGCCAGTAAGCAGAGTTTTGGCTGATATTTCCTAGCAACAATAAATCATGAATCATCTGAGTTTTAAAACACTTCCAGGCCCCTCAATGTTGCAACTTTTATAGGTAAGGCTTTGGCTTTCCTGTGTCATCCCCCTCCTCGTCCTACATCCACCAGTTGTAACTGCTACATGGGGGAGCGCCTTCCTTTTTCCTCCACCCCTGCAAACGTCCCCACTGGGAGGGTGGTTTGTCCCTGCGTCCCATCATCACTGGACTTCTGCTCTCCCTCTCATCCTGGGAGGAAGCCATGAGGCCATAAATTCTGTCTTCACACCCACTCTGACAAATGTGCCTTCACCTCTCAGGGTTGAAAATAAATCCATACAGGATATTTCACATACCAAGACAAGTGCACATGGACATGAGTGCATCGAAATACATACTAACACAACAACCCCCACACACACACACACACAGGCATGCATGTGCGCCGGGGTTGGAAACTACTTTTTTCACCAACCAGCCACAACAGTGAGAAAACGTCTACGTCTGAACAAAGGTTGTTCATGTCAAGGTGTCTGGTGAAATATGTACATTTCCAGTCCTACAGTGTTTGAGCATTTGGCTGATTTCTGGTGTTAACATCTCACTCTAAGGTTTGCAAACACACACACACACACATGAACTCAACTCTGCCACACTGACACAAAAAGGCACACATCAATTAAATAGTTCCTGTCTGAAATTAAAACAGTGAGCCAGAGTACTGTTGGGAATTGTTCAGTTCCCCTTCTCCATATCTCCCAATAAATCTCTTTCTTTCTCTTCCTCTCTTGTTCTCTTCCTTTCTTTCTCTCTCTCTCCCATTTCACTGATCAATACCAGAACTATAATGATGATGAACAACTCGCAGCGAGGAAAGAATCTCAAAACATATTCTGCCTTCTTACACATGTTGCTGACATCTGGTGAGGAGGTGCATCTTCTCTTCTGTTTCTGTCTATCTCTACACACATGTAAATGAACTTGGGGCTGTGATTAACGCAAGAGATCCTGATCTGTATTATGTTGCATGTAGTTAATGAAGACACAGTTACTGCTTTCCAAAATGACATTCCTGTCTAAAACAGCTAGTCAATCAAACCTTCTGCCAGGCATCATATAAAACATACCTGCAGCTGTAATGTAACAAATAAGTAATCAAACAAACTACCATTGAATGGAAACACACAGGCTTGGCCGTGAGAACACACAGGAATCATCAGATGTGAACCCAGACAATGTAGCTAGCTGGACCGTGTCTGATCAGTTATAGTTGGTTGCTACAGACAAGAGCATAACAAAAATGCTCTAATATGACCCTGCATTTAAAGCCAAGTTGCAAAAAGTTCTGCAAGGCTGCCAGCCTGCAATATGACATCTTATCCGAGAGACAATCTGATCATGATAGAGATTTTAAAACATTTTCATGCATGTCCTTGTGATTAAAACTGTGTTTAGGGTCCCGTTCAGGTCTAATAAAAAATGATAATTCAAATACCCTTGACACACAGCAGTAAAACCAGTCTCGACCTTACTGGACACAAACATGTTTTAGAGATTGCTGAGTTCGTCTCAGATACTTGGGGAAATGGGTGTACCCAAAGACCTCTGCTGTCTATACTCACACACACACACACACACACACACACACACACACACACACACACACATACACACACACACACAGAGAGATTCATAACCCCCTGCCTAATTCATGACATTGTCTAGTGATGTAAAATCACAGGTGGGAGAGAAAAAAAACTGGCAGGGGATGTCAGAATCTGGGAATTCCTATCTGGAGACCTGACAGACCACATACCCTTCAAATCACGAGATCCGACATTGGGCACTCGATCGGTGGAAAAATGTGTTTTGAATTTTCCACTTTTGAAAAACAAAAAAAGCCTTTTAAAATGACTGCAATATAGAAGCATGCTTATCAGATGAGTTGTACCAATAATCTATCATCAGAGAATTCAGGGATAATCCATTTAACATCACTCCATAGGTTGGCTGTTATCAAATGCTTCCCATATGGTTAGACTGTGCAGAGTATAATGTTTGCTTTCAGAGTTATATTTATTACAAATGGGCAAAGGGGCAGGTCTTACCTAAAACTATTTCAATACAAAAACTTCAGTGTCTTAAAGTCACTTTTTGCATGTGGTCAGTTAGTCTTGAAAACTGGAAACTTGGTAGTGTTGAGTTGTTGAACAGTCATTTTACATGAAACTATCTTCTTCTATGCCAAGGCAGCAAGAACGGCATGTCCTCCTCCCTCAATATTAAGATGGCTGATTGTAGGGCTATTACTGTGACAATTACCAGCCAGGAGGAGGACCTGATGTGCGAGAGGTTTCTCTATTACATCAAAAGCGTCCACAGTAACAATTTTCTGACTATAAATAAATGTAACATACAGCGACATATCACTGACAAGGTGCTTCATAGGACATAAAACTTTGTGTACCTAATTTAAAATGTTAATTTTTGTTTGCTCTTGACTTTAATTCCCCCAATTTACTTTGGCGCAACAAGCAACAGGAAGATGCCTGGGCATTGCTCAAAACTCAGATGGAGACAATTTGGCATCAAATCAGTGGAAAAAATGTTCAGTTCAATTGAACTTTATTGTCATTATACTACGCCGGAGCACTTGTACAACGGAAAGTAGGTTGTGACCTCGCCAAGAAAAACAGAGCAAATTGGGAGGAGGAGGAGGGGGGGCATACTAAAAGAAAAGAAATATAAGAAATACAATACAACAATATAAACACGATATAGTGCAGTAGGAGGATACAGTTCAGTAGGGACATGCAAAAGTAATGCAGATATCTAGAGCTATATAAAAGATGTGAAACTAATAGCACTGGCCAGTACGGGGGTGCACAATCTAGGGAGATGTGTCAATCATTGTCAATCAGTGATGTGTGTGTCAATCATCCCTGCTTCATTTCTGGATTGGCTCTGCTCCATTTTTTTCAATGGAGTCAAAAACTGTTGTATTTGTATATTGTGTATTTTATTATTTGTATTATTTATTATTTTATAACAGCTAGTGCCAGCTTTCTTTGATCTCAAAATAAGTACATGGTACTCAAAATGAGTACAGGTTGGTATACATTATTCACAAAGTAGCATTATTATGATTAGGACTCAAAAAGCTATAATGTACAGAGTTACATACCTATGCATGTACCCTGCCAGCACCTGGCAGCACCTCCTCTCCTCCTATGGCCCACAATGAAAACTTCCAAGTTGACCCAGTGGACTGAAGTATCTTTGGTGTCACAAGGCTGCAACAGTGATACAACCTACTTTCCTGTCTCACCTGCATTCCTTAGGAATTTGCCTGTGTAGGCACTGATGACCCTTGTAGTGGGGTTGTAGAAACCATCTCCGCAGTCATAACACCCGTCAGGGATGACATGTGGAGGATCCAGATCAGTTAGCTGAGATTCTCCTGTATGGACAGAACAGTCAGTTTTTTGTTAATTTAAGTTAATAATAATAACAAAGCCCATGGGGCAAATTATTTGACATTTGACTGTTTGCATGTCTGGACAAATAGATGAATGCCAACCTGCAGGTTTGAGTCCATTACATTTTTCACTGTAGAAGCGCCTGTCATAACTGTCACAGTAGTCCCAGTCCTTCTCCTGGTAGTCCAGGCCATCTCCAAAGGTGAACGTCCCCTTGTGAGGGAGCACAGTGATACGCATCATTCACCTTCATCATCCTCGATTCACGCGGTCTAGGCTTCTAGGCATACTAGCATCAACTGGCTACAAATTCAAACCTTTCTATCTTTAGTGAAATTGAATGAATGGACTGTGAATGGACTCAGCAGCACAAACCTTCCCTGAATCATAGGTGATTGTTAATAGTTATGCTTGTTTTGTCCCTTTTATTTTACAGCACTTTGTGAAGTTATTAAGAAAATTGATATTACATTTGCAGTGACATTTGAACTTAATCATAAAACATTTTTATCACAAAGCTAGGCCTTGGAAAACACCTCATATATATTCTAGGAGACAGTGCAAGTTATAGAATGGGCTAAAGTCTTGAAGCCAGCTATCATTTACAGAGTTTGAGTTTCTTCCAATTCACTAGATGATTTAGGCCTATCTTCCATGGAGGTAGACTTTCATGGGCTGGCAAGGATGCAGGTGGGGTAGTCTAGGCCTAGACATTTGGTCATGGTTCAGAGTTGCTATCATTTCAAATGAACCACAGTTGAAATGATGATAATAATTGGAGTGATCATTATTGTGGCCCAGGCCCATGAATGACTGCATCAGAGCACACAAGTATGTCTTTAGGACATGCAGAGAGCACATGTAGGAAAAGGGAGAGAAACCTAATAACTACGACAATAACTGTGAGTGATTGCTAAAGGGGACCAGATGTAATATCAACTATAACCAATGTGAAACACGCAGAGGCATGCATATGGATGCATACAGACTGACATGCATGCAGGGACACACACACACACACACACACACACGCACACGCAAACAGTCACACGCAATTTCACACCTGTTTAGCTAGACCCTTCTCCCAGGTTCCTTCATATTTCCTTCCATTTGGAAAGTACAGCACTCCTTTGCCATGGAACATCCCATCTTTCATCTCACCTACAAATTTGGTCTCAGTGGGAAATGTGTATTCTCCTGTTCCTTCCATCCTAAAGGAGAAAAAGAGAGAACCGGTGCTTTGCTCACCAACTGCTTTGTGATTTTATGAATTTTCTCATGTATGAAAGGTTCCTGCTGGTTTAGGGTTATGAAACAAACATTTTAATTTACCTGCCATTTTTTATATCTCCTATGTAGCTGCTTCCAGTGAACTCCATTAATAGCTTGGTTTGCTAGCGTCCTGTGTACTCAAACTAAATAAAAAAGGATACAACTGAGACATGCAATAACAACATCAGAACTGGGCGAGAAAAGAAGGCGCTTGACAGTGTTGCCATGGAAACATGGTAACAGAGCCAAAGCAAGACCAATCTGTTTTTACTTAACGTTAATGGCATTCCTTTCCACAATAACAATGGAATGTCTGTCAACTTGCACCTTAGAAAAAAAATCGACAACATAACTCGACAAAACATCATTATTATTAACTTTCCCCTCACGTTATGAATGCTGATTCAATAAGTGCGCCTGCGCAGGGGCATAGTCGCGCTCTCCCTTACGTCATTGCAATGCGCCTCAAAGCTGTTAGCAGTCGCGGTAAAGTGACCTTCCTTGCGGCCTCGTCGCACGTCTTGTAGTGAGACGAGGACCTTGACTGTGTTTCAGTAGTAGAATCTGATTCTTTGCGTTTGTTTCATTGCACAGGGACCGAACCATGCCCACTACGGTGGAAGTTCCCACCTTACAGGAGCTGAATGTGGATGAGGTGAGTAGCGATTGATATTTGGCTTGTAATAAACACGATATGACATATCTAACAAAACATGCTAACCATCTGGCTAACTTACCACTGTCAGGTCTTCTATCCAAAGGTCTAACAAAGTTATGTAGATAAACTTAATGTTAACAAAGCCAGTAAATCAGTTTTGGTTTTGCTAAATAGTCTGACATCTTGAAAATAGAGGAGTCAAATTGCAGGTGTCGACTGGCTAACTCGTTCATTTACATTAAAACTGTTTGTTTCTGCAAGATAATTTTCTCTCTGAACATGTGAAGGACTTGATCGCACTTTTCATGATCCTCATTACCTCTTACATTCATCACTGCGCTGACAGTACAGTGGCTACCCATAAACAACTCCCAAGCAGGCTGTATCTCGCTATCTGTCAGCTGTGTTATTATGACACATTCAACTTGTCCTTGAAAGTCTGAAATTGGCTGGCAACAGTAGTATCTTTCTAATATCCATATCGGGATTTTAAGACATGATAAATAATATGCGTGCAAATGATAATTCCTTTCAAATAGAGTAGTTTGATCATTGAAACGCAATAAAACTAAAGCCGAATGGAAAACGTTTATCACCATCTTTGTTCAATTTGAAGAAATTAGTAACTTCACGCTGTTGTGGTATTTGCAATGTTAAATGTGAACAATGCACCATTTTTGTAAACATGCACACTAGTAAACAGGCTCAGTTCTGTCAGATTTAATGGCGGGCTGCTGGAAAATATTTGAGTGGTGTCCAGTCAGGTATATGCGTATACCTGCTGTGTTATTGTATTATTACAGAAAGGAAAAGCTTACAGATTAAGTTCTCTTTATTGCTTTCATGTTCATGTTTTTTTGTTGAATCTGAAATGTGCCCAAACATCTGCCTTGAGTTGTGCTGGCATTGGTTTAATGGCACCTGCCATTGTTTTTTGGTCAAGTGGGGACTGCATACTTGACTGTGAAATGATTGCTGAAATGAAATTGCGATGTATCAAAGTGTATTTATTCGCCCAGTCATAGTGTTTTCTGTGTCACCGTCTCTGTTTAGGTCAGTGTATCATCTGCGGTGCTAAAGGCTGCTGCCCACCACTTCGGCTCCCAATGTGACAAACCAAACAAGGAGTTTATGCTCTGCCGCTGGGAGGAGAAGGACCCTAGGAAGTGTCTGGAAGAAGGGAGGAAAGTCAATGAGTGTGCGCTCAACTTCTTCAGGTAACATACAGTACATCTAGTGATCTAATTTCTGTGCCATAGATCCTGTCCCCCAAATTGAGAAATGCTCCCACAGATTGATTCCCAAAATCATGGGCATTAATATGGAGTTGGTCCCCCCTTTGCTGCTATAACAGCCTCCACTCTTCTGGGAAGGCTTTCCACTAGATGTTAGAACATTGCTGTGGGGATTTGCTTCTGTTCAGCCAACATTAGTGCATTAGTGTGGTCGGGCACTGATGTTGGGCGATGAGGCCTGGCATTGCGCATGGGGATCTTAGGCTTGTGTGTGGCTGCTTGGCCATGGAAACCTTTGCTTCCAGAGACAGTTTGGAACTCGGTAGTGAGTGTTGCAAGGACAGACACTAGCAGGGCAGAAATTTGATAAACTAACTTGTTGGAAAGGTGGCATCCTATGAGGCTGCCACGTTGAAAGTCACTGTGTTCGTGGTGTGACATGAATGAGGTAAGCGCGACTTGATATCCTTGATATCATATTCCGTCAGTAGCTGTACTTTTCCCTGTATAGTTTTTTGATTTACTATCTATTTACTCTACTATCTGTGTTTGTTTTTGTTTAAATGAAAATCTATTGCACGTTGTTTTTGATTAGCTTTTTTTATGGTCATTAAACATTTGTCACGATTTGGCTAACCACTTGGCTAGAATAGAAAAAGTGCTGTTCCTTTAGGACATGAATAAGTTAACTATAGGCCTCTGTTGTGTCTATGAAACTGCCAATGGGGGTGTATTTGAGGAAGTGGTCTGGGGTCTTTCACTCTTAAACTGTTGTGTCTGTGTCTGTGTTTGTGTCAAGAAACATACCACCTCCACTTCTAAAGCAGAAACAAACAACCAGCACTCTGACCCCAAATATAAACTGAGACTCACTATGAAAGTGCAATACCTGTAATTATTGTAATGACAGAAGATTTGAGTAAAGGTGTAATTGCACCTGGGGCCTGGTTTGGTTGTTTATGTGCTTTTGGGATCTGGCAACCACCTTTTTAGGGGCGCTCCATTTAAATGACCAGTTTGCATCGTTTTGACTTATGGAAACCTGCCTGTGGATTCTAGACATCTATTGACCACTGGTAGCTATGTCTGACTGATGGTCAACCATGATTTCATTTGAGTCATCTTATTTCAGTATTACAGGATTTTCTAACTTGTCAGTCTGAATCATGGACTCTGAATTTGACTCCACTTTCTGATTCTGTATGACCACCTCAGGCACATAGGATGAGCTGGGATTTATTCCAAATCAAGAAGAGTCAATTTCTATTATATCTTTCAAGCAAATCAAGGGGAAGTTCCCTGAATCATGTAATGAAACTATTTGGACTATTTCAATCTGACTCTTTGATTCCGATCCAAATCTCTGTTTGCTTTGCGCATTTCAGGCAAATCAAGGGGAATTGTGCCGAGTCCTTCACGGAGTACTGGACCTGTTTGGACTATTCCAACCTTGGCAGAACTACGTCATTGCCGTCAGCAGCAGCAAGTCTTTGATAACTGTGTCCTCGACAAGCTGGGCTGGGAGAGACCGGATCTGGGAGACCTGTCCAAGGTGAGAAAAAGGGGAATCAAGCGAATCAAGGACTGAAAAAAGGAGGACGTAATGCTAGAGGGAGGCCTGGGAGACATGTGAGGGACTGATGGAGATGGAGAGAGGAAAGAGAGAGACCTGGGAGAAATGTGTCCATGGTGAGAAAGAAGAGGGCAAGAGAGTAATGATTGGAGGGAGAGTGGAAAAGAGAGATGGGATGCTAGACTGGGAGAAACCCGTTCCAGGAGACTTGTTGAATGTGAGAAAGGAGGGAAGGGGTATTGACTTGTATAACTGGGTACTGACTTGTTCCCACTTGCTATTTTTTTTAACTTGTTTCTCTTGAGTTGCTTGAAACTCCAGACAAATATCTCACTAGCAGCCTAGCGAAGACAAATGGATCTTAGATATCTCTCTTTCAGACAACTGAAACAGCTTTACCGTGTCTATTTGTCAAGCAGGATACACTCTTGTTAAATTAGCTGAGACTTATTCTGAAGAAGTAGCATATATATTTTTTTAAATCATTTTTATATTAAACATGTGACGGGACATAATTGTAATTAGATCTGGACAGGCAGATTTGTCAGACAGTGGAGCTCAATGGTTTCATCCTAGAGCCAAATGAGTTTGTACTGCGTATTTCTGTCAAACCAGCGCTCCTCACTTTGTTTTGTTCTTCTAGGTGACCAAGGTGGCCACCGCCCGACCCATCCCTGAGAACCCCTACCAATCTCGGCCACGTCCTGAGCCCAACCCAGTCACCGATGGCAAACTGGAGCCTTCCAAACATGGCAGCAGGCTATTCTTCTGGAACTGGTGAGGCAGAGGAGGGTTGAAGCCAGTCCACGCAGCCTGCCACGCCATGGGCCCTGTCCAGAAACAACCTATACTCTAGACTCTGTTTTACTGATCATATGTTCATGATACTTTAAAATGTTTAACTCTCCCAGGTGCATGCACAAGCATTATGGCTGCAGAGCCACCTTGGCCTTGACCTCTGAAAGGCTGGTCTTAGCACCATGGTCTTGTGTAAGGCCTGAGGGGTTAGTTCTGGTCAGGGCTCATGCCTTAAGCTCTCTCCAGCCACTGGACACCCAGCATCGTCAGACATCTTGACAAAGGAAGGATGGTTGTGTGAATGAAGTCCGTTGAGCCATACAGCTTTCCTGACCCCTTATGTAAATGTAAAGAGTGAACAAATGCAACAGTGTCGTTGTTGTTAAATATTAAAAAATAATAATAAAGAGGAAAAAAAACTCACTGATTTTGATGTTTTTCTTTTTTATTAATTTCAAGAAGTTGGCAGATATTTTCTACAATGTAGGAGCTACGTAACACCTTCTTACGTGGTACTAGACACAATTCCTACAATGTTGGCAGCTCGCAGGCAACACCACTGTTTGCACGTCTGTGTTTTGTCAGAGTGTATTATTGTCAGCCTGGTGGCGGGCGAGGTTGGAGGTCAAGGTTCAGGGTCATTACCTGCAGCCAGAGAGAGCTGCTTCTGCTTCCTCCTTTTCTCCCAGCTCACTTCCTGTCTCTGACCTGGCCTGGAAGAAGACGAGAAGAGTCAGAGACGCACAGAGGGTATGCTGTGCTGCCAACACACGTGCGCTTACACACATAGAAACACACACACACACACACACACACACACACACACGTGCACACAACCAAGAATGGAAACGAGATGAGAAGTCATTTCCAAGGCATGCTGTCCTGTGGAACATTGTAGGCTGTGCCAACACAAACACACACACACACACACACACACACACACACACACACACACGTACCAAAGTCAAGTTGTGGTGGCTGGTCAACTAGAATGTGGTTAGGTAAATTGGTTACATACGAGTTAGCAAAATAAGTGATCTTTTAGCTCACGCCTCAGTCGTTTAACTCGGGACAAGAAGTAGTCATTGTTGTGATCTGACTTCTCGTTCCCCGACAAGCTTCAGGCAGGTCTTTAACCTCTGCCATGTGGTTGATTTCTATTGGGACCAATAGCCATGTACAGTTTGACAGCTTTCTCATACTCTAAAGCAGAGATGTGACCCTAGGGTGTTTTCATATGATGTAAAAATGTCTCATTCCAACACACCAACACACACACACACACACATGCACAGCAGGCCAAGGGACTCGAGTTATGAAAGAGGTCAATAGAAAGTATCCACAGTCTGTGAAAATGCAGTGCTTATTTGTTTTTGCTTATTCTATTTTGCACATCAATGTTCATTGCATGTGTACTCTGTACTGCAAGTTCAACGGTGGATAGTCAGTTTATTGCTAAAAGCAGCTGCATTTTTCTGTACATACCTCCATGAAATGCCACGCACGCAAATATATGAGATACATATTTGTGCGTGGGTACATATATGTGTGTGTGTGTGTGTGTATCCCTGTGACCAGGGGGGTCCGTGACAGTAGTGGTTGTAGAAATCCCCTGTATGTCTGCTGAGGAGGTGTGGTCCGGACCTGTGGCTTGCACAGGAAACGTCTGACAGGCCTGCTTCTGACCTGGACAGACGGACAAAGGGAGGAGGGAAGGAGGGATGTGAAGAGGAAAGGTATGAGGGAGGGAAACGTGGAAGAGGAGAGAGCAAGGGAGGGATGGAAGGTGGCAGATAGGAAAAGAGGGGAAAGAGGGGGAGGAGTTAGGAAGAAGCGGGATGGAGGAACAGCAAGGAGAGAAAGAAGGAATAGGAAAGATTGAGAGAGGGAGTGAAGGAAAATAAGCAACAGAGGTTGGGAAAGAATTGAGGGAACGGAAACAGGGCAAGGAAAAAGAGAGATCCAGAAAAGGACAAGGTAGGTAATGACTAGAAAGGAGACAGGCAGACAGAGCGGGGGCATGGAGGTTGTCCAGTGGCTTGCGGTGAGGCCTCGGGGCTCGTGGCAAGCCCGACTCCATGCGCCTCACAGGAAGCGGAGGGTCATCGCTGTTTGACACCGCACCGCCACAGGAAACGGGCTCTGGCACAGGAAAGAAATACAATACAGGACCCTAACCCTGGGAGCCCGCCGCCGCGTAAAATACTCAAACAGCTCCGGCTTGTTCACAACCCCTCCACTGTCAATATTTCCATCGTTCCCGTTTCAGGTTTGACACGATACAATGAGCATTTTGAAGTGGCCGACAAGTGCCAACAATCAAGGCTGCCGTTTGTTTTTTTTTGTTTTTTTTTGCTTTTGTCATCGGGCCGTCAGCGTTTGAGCGAGGAGATGGAATTCTAGCAGGCATGAAAGTAAAGTTTTGATTTTCAGATGTCACATTTTATCAGTGGGAGTTTTCTGCGCAGCTTATTGTGTTTGAGTTTAGACCTCAGTTACATCCAACTATTTAGATCCTCTTTAATATCAATTAGTTCTACTCTACTACTCTACTTTAGTTACTGAGCTTCTTGAAATGCTTTTTTAGAAGATAACATTTTCATTCTCTGGTATACGTCGATAATGGATTACTTTTGTACCGGTTACTCTACAATCCACTTCACTTCCATAAGACGTCTGCTGTATCGATGCCATTAAGAGCCCCCCTAACATGTGGGTGCGCTTGATTTGACAACCCCTAAAATGTGGGTGTGCTTGATTTGTTTATGTTGGTGTGCCTTGCTCTCCATTACGCTCTGTGATCTGTAGACCCTACATGTTGCTGAGTGCTGCTTTCATGTCTCCTCTCATCCCCTCATACTACACAGGGTCGCTTTGAACTGCCATGCAGGTTGTAGTAGCCATAAAACACACACACACACGCTTGCCAAGTACCACCACCACCACCACATCCACAACCACCACTCATGGAGATTAATAGTCTTGGAACTACAAAAGGGGCAAACTCACACGCACGCACACACACACACGCACACACACACACACACACACACACGCACACACACACGCACACACGCACACACACAACACACAGATATGCACCAACACAGTCCACATGAGTTGAGCTATCCAGGCACATATCTAACTAATGCACTTTAATTGTTTTCAGCAGAGGAAGAATGAAGGTGTTTTAATGGGTTGCAACCTTGACAGGATTGAAAGCGATCTCACTATCCACCAAAATAAGAGTCCTGGGGGTGATCAGAGAAATCAGGAGACATGATTGCTCTTCCACCAACATATCTCCTTTAACATTATTCTGTAACACATGTTGATGCTCCATTTTCACCGCTGCTTGCTGCAGTGCTACTGCAGTTTTAATCTCAACCTCAAGTGGAATTATTTGGAAAATAGTGCAGTGGCAATGCAGGGGAGGGGGACTTGTACAATGGCTAATATTGTATGTTATGATGGACCGTTACGCAGCTTTTAGAGTAAATACCCTCTAGCAACTGCTATTAGAGGTCAATATTTTTGTGATTTCTATCTGTTCAGTGATCACATTTATTTAGATAAGTGCTTGTTGAGCATGCAAGCTTTTTTTTTTTCAGCATGACTCCGTTTCATGTTCATATGTATTAAAATATGGGAGCTGCCCAGTGCCTACTGTTTGCCACTGAGCAGATTAAGTGCCGTGCTTAAAGGCACCTCAGCAGAATACTCTTGAAAACTACACATGCACACGCACACACACACACACATTGTGTCCTGCTTGAAGCTTAAGTCTTAAAGCTTAAACCTGGATGGTGACAGAGTGATGACCAAGGCTTGTGTTTTGCATTCCAGCCAGACACGCTTCACCGCAGCTCTTTCACGCTGCTGTTTTTCCAATGCCTGTTGAATGCTGCGCTTAAGATAACATTTAGCAAATGTTAAGGTTTCACTCGAGGTGTTAGTTGGTCAAAGACAAGACAGAGCAAGAGAGCTCTCGCTTCATAGCACACTAATGAAGCACAGTTACACACAAACACACACATGGACACACACAGACAAGTGCATGCAGAGACACAGACACACACACATACACAAACACACACACACACACACACACATGCATTAATGGCAGTGATGTCTATCTTCTGAGCCACCATGCAGTGAAACCTACAATGATTTTTACTTTTTTTCTCCTTTATAATCCATACTAGTTATGAGGTGATAGGCTCATAGTGATAGATCATTTATTTTCATTATAAGGCATTTAGTATCGCTTACAAGACGTTACGATGTGCAAAATGTGTTGAGGGAACTCAACCAACTCTTGAGCACGCTTGGTTCAAATGTTTAAAAAGAAGAAAGTGACAGCCATTTCTTTCTGCAGTGTGTTTACTCTGTGGTATCGGGGCAAACGGACTAATGTGGAGTATGTGATGAAATGAGATGTCTAAATGATCCCTGTTCCTCCTCGGGCTGTTGTCACACAGCTTAACACTCAACAAGTTGTGGTCTGGGAGTCATACAGTAAACTATTTGTTTGCCTGCAGGTGTGTGTGTGGTTGTGTGTGTGTGTGTGTGTGGTTGTGTGATGGATAGTGCCGGCATGTGTTACGTGCATCTGTTCATGTGTTTATGTATGCTTATTTGTACGTGTATGAGTATGAGTATGTGCAAATAAAGTGTGTGTGTGTGTGTGTGTGTGTGTGTGTGTGTGTGTGTGTGTGTGTGTGTGTGCGTGTATTCCTATGTGGTGCTGCAGCTCCTTCTGGACCGGCCTGTGTTTATCTTGGCCGGATCCCAGACCTTCATCACTTCTCTGCTGATAGCTCCATCCCTCCATCCCTCCATCCCTCTGTCCCTCCAGCTATTTACAAGTCTACCGCAGCCTTGCCTTTCCCTGCGTGCCAGCATCCAATCCCTTTTCTTTCCCCGTCTCTCTCTCTCTCTCTCTCTCTCTCTCTCTCTCTCTCTCTCTCTCCTTTCCTCTCCTCTCCTCTCCTCAGCTGGCTGCAGGGACAGATGGAGCCCCATTTGCTTTCATCCTGTCGTTTGCTGGATCTCAGGCTGTGTTTCATTGCTTTCACTCAGTGAGGGGAACGTCATCCAAAACCTTCTCTCTCTCTCTCTCTCTCTCTCTCTCTCTCTCTCTCTCTCTCTCTCTTCTCAGCCAAACAGACCGTACGCTGCCAAGCTGGAGTGTGTGCAAATCCACCTTTTCGCTCATTGATTTGTTTGTTTGTTTGTTTACTGAACTCTCTGAAGACTCTAGAAATGTAATCACACAGTCAAAATTAGGTATAATATAAAAAGGGTAACTGTAGTTCTGTGTTGGTGTCTGTAGATGATAATGTGACCTAGGGGTGGGCGATATGACTAAAAATCAATATCGCGATTATTTCAAACTTTTACCTCGATTACGATTAATGAACGATTATTTTATTTGTTTTGTTTTATTTTAAATTTGTTTTATTTTGAAATTGACCGGATGCTCTATGCCGTTCCTGTGTCTGACTTCCTGCCCAGCTTGACACATTCGCTCGCGGCTCGCAAAAAACGAACGGAACACGGCGTTATTGGACGGGGCGGAGGGACGTGACTGAATACCACGTAGTATTTTTTTTAAGGGGACAGTTCATGAACGCAGCATTGGGGAAAGTATTTGGCCCATTCATTCGCGGGAAAGTGATGTTACGTCTGATGCGCACGCGCACACACACAGACACTCACACTGGTCGCTTTGCTAACTGGCGCTTCTAGACGTTCCTCGTTCTTGTAGCCTAAATAACAATCGAAATCAACGATTTTGAAAATTTGCCACGATTACATAATTATCGCGATTACGATTATAAACACGATTATCGCCCACCCCTAATGTGACCATTGCTGCTTCTCACCAATATTCAACTCAACGTTTTCCTAAATATCATGTCATGTCTGCTGCTTTGCCCCAATCCAACACAACCGAAAACCATTTCAGAATCACTTTGTTCTTGTCCCACTGGCTGTTTTCTGACAATATTATAGCATCAAAGGGCTTTTTCTGAACACATATACATGCATATACACACTATCACACGCACAGACCAGCTGACATGCATCCACACACACACACACACACACACACACACACGAGACAGAACTCCAGCCAGCAGAGTTGCAGCGCTCCCCTGCTAGTAGCCGGAGTTGACTCATTCCCATGCGCTGGGAAGCTGATCTCGTTCTAATGCTGTTGTGCTTGTGGTTTTCTGCAAGGTATACTGGGGCATTCCTCCGCCGTGCGCTCATCTAAACAGTGCTAGTTAAAAGGGACGCACAGCGGCTCGGGCTACACAGTGTGGCGGGGGTACTCTGGGTGGCTCCTATCTCACAGAGGGCTCGGAGAGTCTTGGGTTTCCTACGCATGTCAAGGTAGGTTAGCTGTTCCCCTGTGTCGGGCCGCTCCGAGGCCCCGGTGGGCTATCACTCACATTGGGCCCTCCCATCTCTCTCCAAGCCTCTTTCCCCTCCCTCCCTCCTTGAACCCCCCTCCCACCCACCGCCTCGCTTACATTGACGCACAGGCTGTCTTCTGGCTGTCGTCCCTGGTTTACATGTCAGTTTTTGCTCTTTTTCCCTTGTCGGTGTCTTTCAGCCCCTACATCCTCTCTCTCTCTCTCTCTTTCTTTCTTCAGTCCATCCCATACTATCATCGTGTGTCAGAGTACGGTCTTTATCACTGCCACCTTTCCTTTTTCTTTTTTTTTTTTATCAGCCTTGCTGTTATGTAGTTGTGATGAGCTACCAGAGAGTGCATTTTCATTTAATTCATTTTCAAACAGTCAATTTGACTCCATTTGTTTCACTTCAATGTCATTACTCTTATGAACGTATTCCTCATTTAGCAAAAGTGCATTTGCCTGTTGATTTCAAACAAGTCAGCTAGAGCGGTAGCCATTAAAAGCCTTCTTGTAAAGTGATGCTGTGCTAATTCTACAACCCCTACAGTGCAAAATCAATGCCATTTTAATTGTTTCAAATTTGCTTCGAAAATAACATTTTTCATAATTAATCAAACAGCGGTACAGTATATATTTTTTATTATTGGGTTAAATGAGTTTAACTTGAGCCAAACCCAGGCAGGAAGAACCTAGATGAAAATATGGGAAACACCACCTTGTCATCGGCTCTCCTCCTCTCAACTTTACAGTGTTGTCGTGTTTGGGTCTCTGTGAGGTGGAGAGAGAGACAATCCAGTCCTACCGTCCCACCCGTCCACGCCTCAACACACAAATAATCACACCACTTCCACATTTACCTAGCCTGTTAGCGTTCTGCAGTACACAAGCCGAATTACAACACTGGTGCTTAATTGTGAATGCAGGCAGTTTGTGAGTCAAAACTAAAATAACTTTTTGCAAAAGAAAAATAAACTGACAGGGATTTTTCCTGAGAGGAAACCTTTAGTTTACTATATGACATGTTTCTTAATAGTGCTAAAGTGTTCAGTGTTCTTTAAATAAACAATGTGGAGTTTTGCATAGTGGGGCATGAAAGAATGCAGGAGTCTCGCTGCCCCTCTCACACATGTCAGCAATTTGGCTGCCTTGTGTATTTTGGATGTTGAAAAAAAGGAGCATTTCAAAGTAAACGAAAGAAGGAAAGTCTTATCCGCCTGGCAGCTGCGCTCCGGACCAAATTGCTTTCAGCTGATGCGCTGCAGCTCAAACTTGCTTGGGTAATGTCAAGTGATGCATTGCAATACTGAGAAAACAACACAGACAAAAAATAAATAAGAAGGAAAAGAAATGCTGGAAAGTTCCAGTGCTTATCCAGGCAAACCCCACCCCCCCCAACATGCACGCGTGCTCATGCACGTTTTTCTTTCTTTTTTTTTTTATTTAATCTTTATTTTACCAAGTAGTCCCACTAAGTTCCAAAATCTGTTTTAACAAAAATCTGCCCAACATCCGGACAAACATTTACATTTTACATTTTAGCCCTTTATTTGACGTACTCAAAGTGAATTACTGCACAATTAGTACAAGACTAGAACAAGTCGGTTCCACTACCATCAACATTTCAAACAGCCTGACAGGACATTTGTGATGCATGTGTACACACACTGAATACACACACACACACACACACACACACACACACACACCACTGTCCTGGAGATGATGATGACATTTATTACATAGTATTACAATGAAAAGCAGCGCTGGCAGTCTCCAGCAACCTGAAGTTCAACGAGGATTAAAAGCCAGGGCAAACAAACTTTAGCTCAAACAGATGAAGTCACAAATCAAGCCTCTTGCATGATTTGTTTTTCTTGTAGTATACGGGCTCGCTTGCAAAAATACACTGAAATGATTTAATGTAACAATGCACCAACAAAACCTACAAATCACATTATAAACCCATCTGGAAAAAAGATATAGATATTCTTTACACACACACACACGTGCACGCGCGCACACACACGCACACTCACAATAAATAATAATTCAATTTTAATGCTTTTCCAGCAAGTTCATGAGGATATATTCAGCATAATACTCAATGTGTGTTGGAGTGTGAGTTTTACAGTTTACTGGGGGACATGACTCACTCTTCACTGCTTAAATTTAATATCACATTTAGTTGCATGTCATGAAAATAAGACCAGATTTCTTCCTCTTCATTATGATGGTTTCTCTGCTGGGTATTTCCCTGTATGGTCCTCACCAGTAGTCCAGAGGTCCAACCTACAATTACATAAGTAGCTAAGTGCGCCTTTCAGGAGCTATTGGGAATAATCATTTATAATAAGTTTAATATGCTCTGAGTGCCAATGTGGAATTTAAACGTAATCCCTGGACAGCAGAAATCAGAGTTGACTTCATGACGTGTGGCTCTGATAAAACGGAAATATGGGTTGGAGTTACATGACAGCAGCGCTTTTTAGCATCTGAGGAGGAGATAAAGACAGAAAAACGCTTATTAAATATGATTGTAGTCAAACAGATTTTTTTAGCCTTGCTTTATTGGTTGCTATGCCAACTGTTGCTGTAGCTAGTTGTAGTTAGTGATCTTTCTTGTTTTCTTCTCATGTATGTACACCACCCTGTTCTTATGTATGTACAGTCAGCTGCACTTCATACTTACTGCATCTCTGTTGTACCCGTAATCACAGTAAAGAACGCCCTCTTGGGTATTATTGCCGTGTTATTACCATGCTTGCTGTAACATATACAAGGATTGTTGTGCCATTTTCAAAGATCAAATTAAATGTATAAATGTTATCTTGGCAACGGCTATCTCACACAAATAAACTACCCTTCACAGAGTGTTTACAGGAAGATTGTGGAAATATAACTTCAGGTTTTTGACAGCAAGTTGTTTTGTTTTGCCCTGTGCCATCTCCATCTCCATGGACTGTCTCGTGGGTAGGTGTGTCATTTAACTCAAAGAATAGTTTCGTTTTAGACACCTACATGTGTGTACTAGTTCTGCTGATGTCTGGTTCATGTCAATATTCCAGTTCTGACAAAACATTTCCTCATCAAGAGTCACTACCTGCACACCATGACTTGCTGAGCAAAAACAACAAACGCTGCACGAACGTAGTCCCCGTCCAACCAGGCCCCGGTCTGGTCCGGTCCAGACCGAGCCAGCGCTATTGTGTGACAAGACCACAACAGGTTCCCTCTGTTGTGTCTCTCTTCTCCCAGCCCTGTTCTGTTTACATTGTGTTGGCAGGGGAATCTGGAAGTGTTTGGCTCGGTGCGGCTCTGCTCTGCACTCACTGGGAACTATCAGACAATTCACATTTTAAACTATTTTGATATCAGCTCTGTGGAGATTTGCTGTATCCCTGAGAACAAGACTCGCCTCTGGGCTCTGGGGCCTGATGCAATGCCAGAAGAATAAACAGAGAGTTAGAGAGAGCGGGATAGAGGCAGAGAGAGAAAGACAGAGAGGGAAGGGGAGGGGGAGGGGGAGGGGGGGGGGGGGGGGGGGAGAAAGAGTGATGGGAAGAGAGAGAGAGCGCATGGGTAGTGTGTCCCTCACTGTGTGACACAAAATCTCACACGAGGACCTTGGACAGAGCAGTTGGATCCAGTGTTACTCAGTAAACACGCGATGCGATGCAGGAGCTGATGAGATCGGGTTCCAGGATGAGAAACGATATGGGTCGTGGAAGCAGTTGGGTTGTTCTAATTGAAAGAAACCCAGATATAAATAGAAAGGTACAGGGACCAGATACTCCTGAAGCACGGACAGGCTTTCCACAGTGGTGAATAGAGCTGAAAACACCCTGCTGCCAGGACTGGGGGGTGGCGGGGCTCTGGTTAGTAGCAGGCTCTTATGCTGAGGTCAGAGGTGTTGGAATTAGAGGGGAAAGCCTTTACCCTGTGTTAATTATGTGGCCAGTTACGTTTCACCCTGCATGATGCCTCGCTTGTGTGTGTGTGTGTGTGTGTGTGAGTGTGCATGCACATATTGCTAATGCTAGAATCTAGCAACCTTTAAATGACACCCCCTCCTCCTGACCAATCAACTAACCCACTTTCTCCGCTTCAGGTTCTGGTGACCTATTAGCCAAATGTGTTTATATAGTGACTAGTCACTATTACCCTCAGTATGATCCCTGCACTAAAGGGCTAATGGCCGAAAATTTCCCCCCCAGTACAACTTCATGGTGAAATAATTGATTGCATGTGAGAGCAACCGGCACGCGTTTCCTCTTGTTTTCCTAAAGAGGTGATATCATGTGGTCAGCCTGCATGTTCCTCACTGCGATAGCGTGATTGTTTCCGGGGCCGAGGAAAGAAAGAAAGGAGAGATGGATGAGAGGGCAATGTGGTGAGCGCTGAGGCAGTGCAGCATTAAATCACACATCGAATCATTTGGTGTTATCGCTCAAAAGCTAGCAAGCGCAAAACTACCCTGGAACATCGCCAACGGCAGAACAGGATTTTACAAGCCAGAGTTATTTTTCAAAAGCTGTTTCATTAAATGACCAGGAAATTGTCCTTTATCAGATCCAAAGACTGGCTTCATCACATCTTTTAGATTTAAAAACTAAACTAGATTAAACTAGACTTTTGTTGTTGATTTCTTGCATTTGAAACGATATTTGCTGAGGTGAGCAAAAAGGACTGACAGGTGAAGGGATCATTTTTTATGTAAACTTAATCTATTTTAGTTTGTCCCTGTGATTCAAGAAATGTGTGTTTCCCCTTCGTCATTCATAACAGATGGTCAGTTAAAATAAATGTTTTTACATAGTTTTCAGTAGTTATAGTTTGATACAAGTGCCTGAAAAGTCAAAAATCAACAGTTGGTGATCCGCAGTGATGAAGCCTCTCTTTTCCTTCCAGTAATCCATCCAGGAAACGATATTTCAAACACACATACCAACTGAAAAGGAATGACCAAACTTATTATTACTTTGTTTTCTATGTTCTGGAATCACTTTTTCAGTAAGTGATTTTTACTGGTTGGAAATATTGAAAAATCTCTAAATGCTGGAGGTGAATACACAGGCCTACTGCAAGGGGCAAGTACTGTCAGATGGTGGTTGGTAGTCAGACATGTTAAACGTATTGCAAAAAGAACATTTTGTGCAAAAGACAAAATTGATTTAGGTATCTTTGTTTTATTAGTAGGTAGCCACATGTGTGTATTAAATCAGTAATAGATGTAAATCTACAAGCTGCAGCTTACTTACACTACAACAGGAGATGGTGGGTGGGAACCAGCTGGCTATTCAGCAATCTCTCTCTCGCTCTCTCTCTCTCTCTCTCTCTCTCTCTCTCTCTCTCTCCTTCTCTCTATTTTACACTATGTGTGTGTGTTAGTGTGATTGCATCTGTGTGTATGTATATGTGCATACACCCAATGTAACAGTACCCTAAACTTGGTGTGTGTGTGTGTAGGGACACACACATGTGCATGCATATGTGTGTGTGTGTGTGTGTGTGTGTGTATGTGTGTGTCCCCTATATGTTACATTTACCTAAACTGCTGGTCTCTCTTTTTCCTGCTTCATTTTGACAAATTTGCGTTTCCAGGAAGCCTCTGAGGTCAGCACAGCATCTGTTGCTACTTAGGTCCAAGATGCAGTCATGAGCACTACACACACACACACACACACACACACACACACACACACACACACACACACACATGCTCACAGTGCAGGAGCTGCTTTGTATAGGTTACTAAGGAACTGAGACCCAATAAGACATGAAGGCGTGTTTAAAGTTCCCAAAGTGACTTTAAAGAGGAGTCCAGGTCTAGACCTCCCTCGTAAAAAGGGAGGTTAAGAGGGTGTGAAGGAAAAGGGTCATTATTTTACAGAGTCCAAAATAAAGTTGTAAACTGATTTTATATCTCATTAACTACAAATAATGGATACTTTTATTTAATAAGATACAGAGAATACAGTAAAAAAAAAAATCATACAGAAATGTTCCCAAAGCCAGGTCCTACTTGTTTCCCTTTGTGTGTGTGTGTGTGTGTGTGTGTCATCTTGTCAGGTCACTGATGGTGGAACCTCTTCAGTTACATGCAGACGGTCAGTCATTCTCCGGAGCCCTGCCCAGCAGAGAACAGAACACCTGAGTAATTATGTTGGCTGAATCTGTCTGGCTAAAGCAGTCCAATGCATTAGCCCTTCACCTTCAAGTGTTTAACTCTGTCAGTTTTCATTCCCTTTCATTTATGTCTCTTCTCCCAAAACCACATTCATGACCAAACATGGCTTGATCCCATCAAAGTGATGCTTCGGAATACCTCGGCAGAACCCCAGATACTTCGGCGAGCCTCATCAATGGAGGCAGCGAAAGAGCCCGTTTTGCTCTCACGGTTTTGGAACGGGATTGAGAAGACATTGAGCAGCGAGATGAGAGAAGCCAGACATTTAGAAAGGATCTTTAAGGAAAACGGTTTCTGTTCTTGGTTTGGTCTAAACCCACAGGAACTGGGCTTCACAGCCAAGTCCCTGAGCAGAACCGACTCTCATGTTAACCTCACTGGGCCAAATAGAACCCAGAGCCACAGATCACAGACCTCCGTCTGGGTATGTAGAGAGGTCTGGATTCCAGTTGAACCTCATGTTTGTTTTCTTCACATTTCTGCCATGGAGAGAGGCAGAGATTGTAGGATACATGTAGAAATGATTGACTGATTGACTGGATTACATAATTCAAAGAAAAAAGCAATATGCGATATTCTATTCCCCACTCGTGACTACATCACACACACTGTTACAAAATGATCAATTAAATGCAATAAAGCTAACAAGCTTATTTCCTTTGTGGTGTTTAATTGGTCGTCAAATTCATGTTCAAATTTAACAGTATAGATGGGAAACCGAAGCACTGCTTTCACTCAAAGTTTTAAATGAGTGAGTGATGCAACGGCACTGAACTAAGTGCATAAAGATTGTGGACTCCTAGTTTGATGCCATTACCCGTTCCATAATGAAATGCATCCAAAAGCCAACAACAGTAACAGTATTTACAATAAAAAGAAGCAATAATAAATAAATGGACATGAACCCCATGCAGTTGCTCTTGATATATGAACCTCCTTAACAAAGTCCAAAGTCACACATAACAAAGAGAGTAAAAATATAGAAGATTTATGGGGGGTGGTGAAAAGGGATGGCATCCCGCTTTCTACCACAAATTATGACGTGTTTTTCTTATTTTTGAGGAGAAAAGAATCCTTTGTCTCCCCACCAGCAGTGCAACTACAACCACTGCACTGCTGCATTGTGTTGTAACACCACAGCACAGTGAGGAGATGTGAAGATGTAAAGATGTAAAGATGTAGAGATGTAGAGATGTTGAGATGTTGAGATGTAGAGATGTAGAGATGTTAAGATGTAAAGATGTTAGGATGTTAGGATGTTGAGATGTTGAGATGTAGAGATGTAGAGATGTTAAGATGTAAAGATGTTAGGATGTTAGGATGTTAGGATGTTAGGATGTTGAGATGTTAAGATGTTAGGATGTTGAGATGTTGAGATGTTGAGATGTTAACATGTTGAGATGTTGAGATGTTAAGATGTTGAGATGTTAAGATGTTAAGATGTTGAGATGTTGAGATGTTGAGATGTTAACATGTTAACATGTTGAGATGTTGAGATGTTAATTAACATGTTAAGATGTTGAGATGTTGAGATGTTGAGATGTTGAGATGTTAAGATGTTGAGATGTTGAGATGTTAAGATGTAAGGATGTTAAGATGTTGAGATGTTAAGATGTTAAGATGTTAAGATGTAAGGATGTTAAGATGTTAAGATGTTAAGATGTAAGGATGTTAAGATGTTAAGATGTTGAGATGTTGAGATGTTAAGATGTTAAGATGTTAAGATGTAAGGATGTTAAGATGTTGAGATGTTGAGATGTTGAGATGTTGAGATGTTAAGATGTTGAGATGTTGAGATGTTGAGATGTTAAGATGTTAAGATGTTAAGATGTTGAGATGTTGAGATGTTAAGATGTAAGGATGTTAAGATGTTAAGATGTTAGGATGTTGAGATGTTGAGATGTTGAGATGTTAAGATGTTAAGATGTTAGGATGTTAAGATGTTGAGATGTTGAGATGTTGAGATGTTGAGATGTTAAGATGTTAAGATGTTAAGATGTTGAGATGTTGAGATGTTAAGATGTTAAGATGTTAAGATGTTAAGATGTAAGGATGTTAAGATGTTAAGATGTTGAGATGTTGAGATGTTAAGATGTTGAGATGTTGAGATGTTAAGATGTTAAGATGTTAAGATGTTAAGATGTTGAGATGTTGAGATGTTAAGATGTTAAGATGTTAAGATGTTAAGATGTTAAGATGCTGCCCTGCAGGGTGATGGACTTGCCATGGCCTGCTGTGTTAACAGGGCAGACGTGTGAGAGGAGTGAGGACCACCCCAACACAGCTTCCCTCTACAAAACTCAACCAGATGTGTAATGAGGCCAGTGTATGTGTGTGTGGATGGTGTGTGTGTGTGCGTGTGTGTGTCTGTGTGTGTGTGTGTGTGTGCGTGTGTGTGTGTGTAATCACTCTCACCTGTCTTGCGGTTCTGATACAATCCCCTGTGTGGAGACTAATGGACGCAACCCAACGTTACCCTGTTCTGGTAGTAGACATCACCTTGTCATCTCACACACACACACACACACACACACACACACACACACACACACACACACACACACACACTTTCCCTCATCTTGCATCCTGATTTCTGTGCAATTTGCATCCCTGAATAATGAACACATCTCTCATTGGGAACACCCAATCTCTTTCTGTCTCTCTCATCCTCCCCCCCCTCCCCCCTTCCTCTCCCACCCAGTCACCATTCTGCAGAACTTACATCACCTCATTCTCCTTTTTTCTTTTTGTCCTGTCCAACATTTTCTTTTTCTATTTTCAATGTTGTAGGTTCTCTTCCCCCCTCAGGGCCTACATGCGGAATTCATTTTCATATTCCCCGTTTCTCTTAAAATCCTCCTCAACTGCTTTTCCTCCTCCCCTCTGCCTCCCCCCCCCTCATCCTCCTCTTCATCCCCTCATCTCTACCTTACAGCTGTTGTTATGGATTAGTCAAATAGCTCCTGTCAGATCCAGTGATCCCTCTCCTTTGCCACCCACCGAGCACACACACCATTTCTCTCTCTCTCTCTCTTTTTTTCTCTCTCTCTCTCTCTCTCTCTCTCTACCACACACACACACACACACACACACACACAAACCTAATTGGCGCCTGTGACAGGTGCGTGTCAAGGTGCCTCCGTGGGCAGGGCCGTGAGGTTACCACAGTTTCGGAGGACTCGACAGGCTTTCTCTCCTTTCAGGTCCAGGAAGGCGCGACGGTGCTGGCGTGCCGCTCACACCTCTCAGCAAAAGGGTTTGTTGTTCTAAACCGGACAAGGAACGTCATAAATTCCCGACGTTTCAGTTCCCTGGAATTCACCTTACCTTTCAACTCCTCTCCTCTTCTTGTGTGTCTCAGTCTTTTCAGAACCAACGTTATTATTATTATTTTTTTCTTTTTTCTGTGGAATTTTGACAGCTGCAGGTCTGGTCATCCATGCTGGGACAGACAGGCCGACAGTGAAAAGGGTTTTGACATGATGATGGCAAAAGTAATAGTGTTATTTCAGTCATTTGGAGAAAAGGAGTTACTGTGTGTGTGTGTGTGTGTGTGTGTGTGTGTGTGTGTGTGAGAGAGAGAGAGAGAGAGAGAGCGAGAGAGAGAGGGAGAGTCTAGTTGCAATAGCACCAACAAAGAATTGGGAGAGGTGCTCCGTAATTATTTCACACAGACATGTCCAATCAATGATGTTGTTTCAGTGATGCGGGTAATAGATTGCTTTCAGTTTTCAATTTCAGTGTTACAGTATAGGGGTGGGGTGCAAAAGATAACAAAATCATATCATTGAGCGCTACTCAGTGTAAGGAATGAGTAGCAGAATACTGTGTGTTTCAGTCTGTGTGTGTGTGTGTGTGTGTGTGTGTGTGTTCTGTGCACACACTGCAATTAGACATCTAATTGCAGTCATAAGGAGTTGACAAACTACCATGTCTGATATTTGTGTTAAATGAATTCAGTGATCAGACCTGATCGGAGGGGAACAGGTTTGATCCCCAGTGTGGCTTATTGGAGTATTCCTGAATAAGATACTCCAGGGGTGCCACAACCTGGCTAACGCTGCATCCCGACCAGAGATTTCCCTCTTGGGAGATGAACAAAATAGATCAAAACACAAAAATAAAATGTGCAATAATAACTTACAACAAAGACACAATCTTCATTTAACTGCTACTGTCTGCTCGGTCTCAATGCCCACATGAAAACACAAATGTAAGACATGGTAGTTGTCAACTCCTTATGACAATATAAATAAGGTATCAATCACACACACGCACACACACACGCACACGCACACACACACACACACACACACACTGATGTGGTGGCTTTAATCAGTTAAATAGTTCTGTACTAATGAGAAGTACAGTCTTTCCAGTTAGCAGACACTATTATAAAGCCATCACCCTGCTGCTCAGACTGCCATCTGACACACCATTCTGTGTGTGTGTGTGTGTGTGTGTGTGTGCGCGTGCAAATTCTGTTCTGTTCTGTTCCTTTCGTTGTTGTTCTGGATATATAGACAAGAACTTCACAGGCTGAGAGATAACTTGTACAATACAAAATGTGTATTTATTCATCGCAATATACTGCACAGTATCGATTTAACCTCCCTCAAATCACATCAGTTTCAAATTGTATGGGTATGACTTGTGGCTGGTTGACTGTCTTATCAGTAAAGATTTGAATTTGCAGCAATAACATTTCATCTCCTCCTTTTTATCCTGTTCCCTTGTCCTTCCATCCTGGTGTTTTCTCTCCATCAACCTCCTCTGCCCTTCTTTCCCTTCCAGTTGAAGACAAGATCAGACCTCCTCCTCCACTCACAGGCTTCCTCTCCGAGACAATGGCAGGGCAAAGGAGCTGTGTGTGCATGGAGTACGATCAGTGTTTGTGTGAGTGTTTGTGTGTGTGTGTGTGTGGATATTTACGGTGCAGGAAACAGCCACTGTGTCACTGGAAAACAATAGAAGATTCACAGTGGTACTGCACACACACACACACACGTGAACACTTTTTTGGCGCTCACTTTTCCTTAGACCCCTCTGTTCCTATACACAAGGAACTCCCTTCCTGCTGGAATGCTGGCAGAAACACACACACGCACACACACACACACGCACACACACACACACACACACACACACACACACACAGAGAGAGTGACACGTGCCATGGGCTCACAGGTCATCAGGATAAGACCTCAACAGCCATCCATCCTCCATTCTACGGATACGAAATAAAGTATAAAGGAGATAGTAGAGATAGGAGAAGGTGGGGGGGAGAACGAACAGGATATAGGAAATAAAAGTGAGAAGTATGGGGTGTGTATGTGTGGACTGTCAGATTGAAATGTGAGATAGTGGGTGTGAAAAAAAGAAATGTTGGTAAATGGTGTATACCCTGTCCTCCCTTTGCACGCCATATACTACTATATATTTGCAGTACAGTAGTAATAGACTAACAAGTACTAGAATATTGGTGTAGTGAAAATAATCCATGTATTCAGACTAATTGTAGGCAAATTGTAGCTCTGTGTTGTCTTGGTGTTAGCCTATAGCCTACCCTCAACAACACTATGTGTGATTTTCATAAGACAATAGTCCTGAGTGCTGGCATTCACTTATAGAGGCATAAGAAGCCTTCATTCATGCAACCTTTTCTCCCCCTATTTCCATACAAGTGTTGAAGGCAACACTTCAGGCAGGGGGAAAAAATGTCCTAGTGACAGTCCTCTACCCCCGTGAGCGCAGACAATCACCCCGAGATAAAGGTGATATCAAATGCATGAGATTATGGCGGCTTCATTGAGTTTTTTTTCCCCTCACTTCCACAAAGCAGTAACAGTCAATCACCTGCACACAAAAAAAGCCTAAATATAGGGTGTAAGACTTGTTACACCACTACAAGCAGCCATGGCTTGTAATTGAAACTTTTTCATTCTATTTTTTTTCCAAACGCTTCGGCTGCTGAGGGGAGATTGGCAGCTCTGAGTGGCCAGCAGATGAAGCGGCTGGTGCGCTAATGAATAGAGCGCTGATTGCAGGATCCCCGAGATGCAAATTACCGCGCCTGCCACCCCTGACGACCGGCAATTACCGGGCCGCTGCGGCGGACGCCTCGTGCATATTCATCGTACCCGCTGGGCATATTGATCAACAACTTACTTCAAGCAAGAAGTGCTGAAATTTATCATGTACCTTAGAGCTAAAAAAAAAAAAAATTGTCTTTCTTCTCCTGTTGCCAAAATCGAAGCTTTAATATGTAGTTGGACGATAACTAAGTAAGGGATGTTTATTTGAATCAGGCCTCGGTACACACTCGGTAATTGCTGGTATGTTACATTCAAGAAGCTCTGCATGCCACAAAATTTGTCATTGATTATAAAATGTTCTTATTTCAAATATTAATTTGCAGTTGCACTTTATTTATTTAACTGCATTGGAAGTTTACCCCCCCCGATGATGACATACTGGGTCTCACCTTCATGTTTAATTCATCTTGACAAAGGTTTCAGTTTTTATGGATTATTTATTTATGGTAGAATTTTTTTTATTTACAACTTTATAAATACATTACATCAGTTGGTTCAATCTCATTATTTATATCTAACATATGAGCCTTTTCCCCTGTTTTATGCTGCTAACACACACCTACATCTACCGACTTGATTTCAGCTCAGTATGGAAACCCTCTACATCTACTGTTCCTGTTTTAGTTCAATTTTGGTCCTCTTTGGTCATAATCTGGAGACCATACTATTCTATGGAATAATTCCGGAGGCAACACACACACACACACACACACACACACACACACAGAGTGCAGACTTCAGCTCTAAGCAGTGAAAATATGAATATGAAAGGGCTTCTTTCAACGACAACGGAAAAACAAGAGGCCTGCCAGCGGTTAATGGGACCAAATGAAGGAAAGCTGAGCAACATTGGATTTAAGCTCTCTCCCTCAAAACAAACATCCAATGATCACATTAGCGCAGGATCACAGAGATGCATGATTATTGTCTTGTGTTTCCTGGTTTAGAGCCTCAACCTCAGTACTTTTTCAACTTTTAAGACAACAAAAACTTCCTCTCTAGAGACCCACGCTTTCAAAATGATTTTCTTCTGTCTCAAACCTTATTTTGCACGTTACTGGGTAGGCTAATCAAACCATATTAACCCAATAGGCTACCAATACCTACTAGTACTTACATACCTTATACAGAAGAGTCTGTTAAAGGTTTTGTCATTTAGTCAACAAGTGATTAGCGATCCCATTTCAATCTCCCTGCTACCTGTCTAGGCTTTGAAAGATAAGACCCCTGCTCCCATACATAAATATGACATAAAAGTCTGAGTCCCCTCTGCACAAAAACACAACAGGAGGATGCTTTCGTTGTTGAAGAATAATATTGGAGCGGGTGTTTTTTTCTGCTTCTATACCGATCTGAATCCTCACACACTGGCTACGGCGACCTGGGTTGGGGAAGTTCATGAAAAACAAAAAAAAACCCGTCCTCAACAGCTACTGCCGAGGTTCCCTTGAGCAAGGTGCCTGACTCACAGCTGTTCCAGTGGAGCTGCTCGGTTGCAAACAAGCACAAGACTGTAGTAGTACTGGGCAGCTCCCAAGGGTGCACCCCTCCCTCCCTCCCTCTCTCTGCCACTACTTCCCCGGGACATGTACAGTGAAGGAATGTGTTCTTAGTCAACTCGTCCACTTAAATAAGGGTTAAAACACACACACACACACACACACACACACGCACATACACACAACTCCCCCTTTCAACTTTTCATACACTCACCATATAGATCCATATCTTAAATATTACCAAACCCGCTGATAATAATCTTCACCCACAAGCTGAGTGGTCTGACGTGTTTCCGACACACAAAAACAACCTGCACTCAAGTAAAGGGGAAAACCCAAATGGAGGAGAAAAAAAGAGATAGTTAAGGGCAATAGAAAAGAAAGAGCGAGTGCAGGTGCTGACCTCCAGAGTTGTTCACATATGTGATTATCTGTCGGTAATTTCTCCACGGCGGATTCTTATCGCTGAATGGCTAGTGTACTGAAATCTACCCATCGACCGGCCCAAATGACATCAATCAGGGGCTGGAGTGGAGTGGAGTGGTGCAGCGAGTTCCTAAAACTGGCCCTACGAAGCATAAGGTGAGGTGCAGGTGAGACCAAGGGTGGTGTTTTTGTGTTGGTGCTGCCTTAGTCAAGATGTTGCTCGTGGGGTTTTCTCACACCTGACCCCGTCTGTGACCGACTCTATCTGTCTGCCTCTCTGCGTGTCTGTCTGTCTGTCTGTCTGTCTGTCTGTCAGCCAGCCAGAAGCATGCAAGTGAGCCCTGCCAGCAACAGGATTGTAACAGGAAGCAATCACTTTAGGAGCGAAGTGACTATTGAGAGGCATCAGTCTTGTTCATAGCCAAAGGAGCAAGCATGTTGCATAGCATAGTGCTGCTATCAGATGAAAACGTTGTTTGTCTTTAAAGTCTTGTTGTGCAGGAATGAAGTAAAACCTTTATTGTCAGACTCGCACTAAAACGGTTAAAATACAATTAGGAAGTGTACCTATTTCATCCCATCTCATCTTGTTGAGTCATCAATTTACTCCTCCCACAAATGTGCATGTAAACATCTCATGAAAATCAGAGTTTTGTGTTGATAGTCTTGTCCTTGTCTTCTTTACTATGCTCTGAAATGAAGACAGTGAAGTCAGTTGAACTGAGAGGAGCTGTGGTCCAATAACAACAGGTCTAAACAACCAAAAATATTCCTAAGAAAAAAAACAAAAATGTGCACATCACTTCAAATTCACACCAAAACTTGCATTGATACATCGCTGTCATTTTTCAGGATGTTGCAACCAAATAAATGATTTAATTGTTTTATTTTCTTGTGATGGATGTGGATGTTGTCAGTATCACAATGTAAGTACACTTCTGTATGGGCATGTGCCGTTGCTAGTCTGATCACATGATCACTTGTGACAGGGGTCATGAGGGGTCAAGTGGGGTCGTGAGTAGTATCCTGACATCCTGCCAGTCTAATCACGTATTTATTTATTTAACAACCAAACTCTGATCCATACTGACTGAAAATGGAGAGAGTGAGAGTGAGACAGTCAAGAGAAAGATTTAGATCCAGATTGATCTAAATTGATATTGTATAGAGATTTATTTAGTACTATTTTTAGTTTTGTTGCTTGATAATATATCTTCTTTGTTATGTTAATATTTGTTTTTATTTTGATCCATATTCTGACCAAACCTAACAAGACGATGTTTTCCTTTTGCCAGGCAGGATAAATAATGGTTGAAAAATACTGGCAAGTGTTCAATTTTGACAATCTGTAGGGACAACAAGGTCAGTTATTGCAGAAAGTCAATCATCTATTACCCAGCCTATGATTGTAGTGCTACAGTAGCATAGCTTGTTGCTGCCCTCTTTTGGGGAGTACTGGTAAATGTCTGGCTATGTATCCCTTCCAGCAGGGCTTGTATTTATCGGCCTTAGCCACATAGTGGTGATAGATTACAGGACCAACATCTGAGATCATCTACTGGCGAGTGGTGTGTGGGCTAACAAGCATAGACATTATAGGCAGTGCTAACGTTTTAACCAATGCAGATGGGAAATTACATTCAACAGTGTATTTTTTTCATCACACTTTTGTCTCTTCCAGTCCTCTTTACCTTTGCCCTTTTGTCAGTTTGTCACATGCTCCCTGGACTTGGAATAATCTGCAGAGTATACTACATCTGACTAATTTAGTCCCATTGGAAAAATTTAAAGCCATGTTAAAGGTCCATGTAACTGAGAATTGCACCTGCTTTAATTGAGCTGGATTTAGTCTCTTCCTTGTGTGTCTGATGTGTGTATTCCCTGTCTGTTGTGTTTTTATTTTTGTATTTTGCTGTTTGTATTCCCTGTCTGTGTTTTTTATTTTTTATTTTTTTTATTTTATTTTTATTTTATTGTATTTTTTTTATTTTAATTTTTTTAAATTTTCATTTTAAACTGTAACTGGCAAACTGTCTTGGCCAGGTCTCCCTCGGAAAAGAGATTTCAATCTCAAGGGACTTCCTGGTAAAATAAAGGTATAATAATAATAAAAAAAATTCCGGTGCACCGAAGGATGGCCGCACTGACGATGTTCTCTGTGCCAATTCCGTAGCTTTTATTGTCTTATTGCGTTATTTCTTACTTTTTTTTTTTATCCTCACCACACTTTCATTCAGTATGATTGGGACACACTGCTTAAGATTATTTACAACTGTTGTCAATCCTGCTGCTTTTTCATATTCATACATTTTTTTTATTCCTTTATTTCTATTTTAGTTTATCCGGCCTTAGTTTTCTTATTGTTATTTTGTTTGTGTTTTATATATAGATGTGTGATTTAATGTATACCTACCCAGTTGAAACATGCCTCGTCCCAAACATTTCACTGTCCAGTATGACTGTAAGTGATACTGTACATATGACAATAAAAGACTTGAACTTTTAATCCCTGGTGAAAACAGTATTACTATGATTGCAGCTGTGTGCAACATGTGTGCACATAGAGAAGTTTAATGACTCATTTATCAATGATTGCGGACTAAATATATAAAAAGTACTCACTCTTATTTCTTTGTGGTGCATCCAAATTGCTGAAACAAGACGGAAAATATTTGTTCATGTAATGCAACTAGATGGAAGAATTTCAACACTGTGAGACATTTTATTTTAGTGTTAATTTGAAGTACGTGGGGTGCATGTACGTTCATACCTTTTTCATAACACACATTCTCTCTGTGCTTCGGTGAGACAAGTATTTACATGGTGGGCAAATTGTCTAGGAATTGTAATGACAATGCAAATCAGAAGGAGCTGAAGGTCCTCATCCTCCCACACACACACACACACACCCACACACACACACACACACACACACACACACACACACACACACACACACACACACTCTCTCTCTTTGGGCAGTCCAAGGTGTGTTCCTAGCTCAGCATTTTGTCCTTCATAGTCACACTCCCATGAAGATGCAAAGATTGGGTGATTTACTGTTTATAGCAACATCATTTTGTCTCCGTTAAGTTTTAAATATAGTTTTGTCCATGGGCACCTTCATACTGAAGGTAAGCTGTCCCCCCCCGGCCAGACCCTGACATGGATTGTTGACCCACAATGTATTTTTAAATAAATTAAAAAAAATTATAAATTAAAATAAACTATGACGAGCAAAATCAGCAGATAGTCTGGTTATCCTGACCTTGTTTGAACAGCCAACATCATGTTTGTTTCAAATGCCAACTGGTTTTCCTTCCCTCAATGAGTTGTTAAATATTTTATCAGTGTTAGGTCGAAGGAGGGTCAGGTTACGGTAAGGTAACTGCAGGACAGGAGGACTCCGGTGTCTCAGGCAGGGGTCCACCCAGCTAGACACAAACATTATAGTGATGGTTATGTCAGTGAGATATGTCATATGCATGACATATACGACATGACAGGGCATTCTTTATTCCGATCAGTGATGCTCCTAGGTCGAAAGCACAGTTGAGTACTGTCAGCATCACTGAAGCACCCATATTCACAGTAAGTAGAAAGATTGCTAACTTCTCCCTGGGCACCACAAGGGTTAACAGAGCAAGGGCCATCAAGCCATGCTTTATGGGATTCATCAGCACAACTGGAACACATCTGTGGAGATTGTCTGCTCAAAACAATTTATCAAAACTCAAAAATATCCAGGTATTTCTAGTGTCTATCCTGAAACCACACACACACTGACAACTGCAGTAAAACAAAGTACAAAGTGAACATAGCTCGGCACAGCACAGTATTGTTTATCAGTATTTTAGGCAGGTCAAGTTGACTGATGGACTACTTCTGCTCTACTTCTACCCAAAGACCTGTAATAAAGAGTAATAGGTGTAATAAAGGTGTAATAAACACGCCCCCTTCTCAGCGTTAGCTCCTCCCTCATCCTGCTCACCTGCATATAACCACACCTGTAGCATCAGCAGCACAGAGCCTCCTGCATTCCTCTGGATCCCACTTTTCCTCTTTCTGCTGAGAACCAAATTCAGGCAAGTAAGGTTTATCTAATAATTAATGATTTTTCAGACTTCTAATCAGAGTTCTAAAAATAGCTGATCTAGAAATCATTATCCTATTTTGTTCTTTGATCAGGTTTAATAATTCTTAATTCTTAATAATTCTGAAACATTATAGCAGTGGATCTAAATCAAAGGTATAATGTGAACAGCTTTGATCAATTCTGTCAGCTTGTGATTCTTGTTTTCCTTTTGACTCCATGAGAAAGTTCAATCATAATTCGAAACTTTTCAATGCAATTTTGTTTTTATCAGCAAATAGTGAGATGTCTCTCGGAAAATGAAATGAAAACCCTCTTCCCGTGGAAACAATGTGCTTCCTTGTGTCACTGGAATTCAATCTAAATATTTTCCTGATCATTTTCCTAAGCTGTATCTCTCTTCTGAACAAGGGCTGTCTGTCTCCTGCTGCGTCCTTTGTAGTGTTGTGGGAACGGTGTTGCAAGGATCAAGTGACAGAGAGACAGAGAGGTTCCCTTGACCGCTAATCTCCCACTGAAACCCTGCTGAGACACACATACACACAGAACCAAGCATGCGCGTAACCATACACACACACACACACACACACTCACACACAAAGGTACACTGTTTTGTGTGTTTCACGTCCAAAAACCAACAAGTCTCACCTAAAAGAAACTATTTAAAGTGCCAATCATAATTTAAAAAGGTAGTGATGTAATTTGTACATCTACCGCTCTATCATAGTCCCAGATGGCATCTATATGAGGATAAACGAGCGATCTAATTGTGACATTTGTACAAAGAAAATGTAAAAAATGTTCAAATATGAAATGAATATACAGGGAAACATAAATTAATTGTAGTTTACAGAATTGTCATGGACAAAAATCTCGTATTAATAAAAAACATTCCAGTAAATATGAGATGTAGCCAGAAATGCTAGTTTTTTGCAATCCTTGACAGATAGTTAAAAAAAGATTGTAACAAGGCTACAAAGGTTCACATCACTAGTCAACACCTGTAAGGATGGCAGTATTATTTGGAGTCATACAACCACTTGTCATCTCCTCTGTTTGCTCCTGTTTTTGTAAATCCTCTATTAGTTTCTTCTCCAATATGAAATGCGTCTCATTAACACTGTGATAGTGAGTATTTGAGGGCGTCCTCAGCCCCAGTGAGAGGCTCTTGTTTGACCCGGGGTTGAGCTGCAGTCATTTACATTTTGATTGTGCGCTGGGTTGAGTTGAAGTTGTATTTGAACAGAGCTGAGATGAATAGACTGGAGTGCCTGTAGTCAATCACCCTTTCAAGTTTATCTCTTAGAGGCAGACGGTTAGTTTGAATAGCCACTAGCCAGCGGTGTACTCATTTAAAGACGTGTTTCATGATCTTCAGTGGGTGTTTTTTTCTCTCAGCTTTAGATTATTGCAACAGTTCAAACAGCCTGCGCTTCCTTTTGAAGTTAAGGCGCTTATGACATCTGTATTGTGAACATCTTATACATCCTCTCTCTCCTCAGAGAAGTGGGGCCTCTGTAACCTGTTAGCCTCGCTGTTCGACTCCCATTCTGCAGGTTCTGTTATCGATTTAACATCTCAGATCTTTCTGTCTGTCTCTCTCTTTCTTTTATTCCCATCTCCAACCTGTCTTCACCAACACATCTTAAATATGAACACCACCTAATTCTCTGTTTTTTCCTTTACAGCCGCCCAGCATGGCGTCTAGTATGTCCATGAGAAATTACTCTAAGAGCCGTCAGCCTTCCTTCTCCACCCTTTCCATGAGGGACAGTGGCCGCTCCGCCTCCCGTGCCTCTGTCTCATTCGCCGGAAGCAGCCCACTGACCCGTTCGGCCTCTATCAGCCACGATCTGAACGGGCCAATCAGCCTCCAGCTTAATGGACTGCATGGCAACAGCACCAATGACAAGGAAGCCATGCAGGGTCTCAACAACCGTCTGGCTAACTACCTGGACAAGGTCTGATATGTAATACTGCACCACACTGTTAAGGATCAGCAGCCAAATGGGTGTTGAGTCTATCTCTGCTCAGGAGAGCCTGACCATTTACCACCTTAAAATACGCAGAATGAAAGCAATCCCTAACAAATAACCAAGACTTTCTCCAAAAAAATGAATTTTACACCAAGCACAAGGGCACCTGAGCCTATAAAGGTTTACCTGTAATTTCAGTTTCTAAAATCACTTATGCTATATCTTCAGATTTGCAAACAGAGGACTGAGTATGGGTTTCCCACTGGGGTTATCAAGCGGGCACCTTCCATCACAGATTTTTGTTGATGCTACAGACTTAATTGCCTCTTGTGCAGGTGCGTTCACTGGAGCGCTCCAACGCAGACCTGGAAATGAGGATCAAGCAGCTGATGCTGAACCGCATCCCCAAAGGTCATGACCTCGATTCCATGATGGCCCAAGCTCACGCTGTTGAGCAAGAGGTAGGCACGAAGGAATATACAAACATACACACATAGAAAGACAGATAAACATACTCTACTACACTTTTCTACTACACATTTGGTTCCAAGTTTTAAGTGTGTAAAGATGAAGTACACAAGGTGATGATGACATTTATTTGTACAGCCCTTCATAACCGTTACAGTCTCTAAGGGCTTCACAGTGCCCAACATGTGAAACAATAAATGATTAGTACACGACATCCCCCAGCCTTAGACCCTCAACAGAGGACAAGGAAAAACTCCCAAAAAAAACCTTTTAGGGAAAAAATGGAAGAAACCTTGGGAGGGGCTACTCAGAGAGGGATCCCCCTACCAGGACGGTTGGGCGTGCAATAGATGCCGAGCGATCGTGTCAATGCCTGCACACACAGGTGTCTCTTAGCAGGATCTGCAGTAGCACCAAAAAGCCTCGAGACTCTAAGTCAATGTTTAGTTTACCCATTTATCCAAACAGAAGTGGTTACAGTTTAATGGAGCCGGAATGTGTTTCCTTAAAGAATGATTCACATGATGTTTCCTTTCACAATGTCCTGGTTTACCATTAGGGATGTCACTCTCTCTCTTTTATTTGTATGCCAGTACATTACATGCAATATGAACATGTGCACGTGACACCTAACAAAGCATGAGATTAAAAGGACTCGGGTGTGAATACTAGCATGTGAAGACGTTTATACGGTATGTTGATATGTATTGTGATGCTGCATGATGTCTGTTGTCTGTTAGGTGAGGAAGAGGACCTTGGAAAATGCCCGTCTCATGTTAGAGATTGACAATGCTAAGTTGGCTGCCGATGACTTCAGAATCAAGTGAGTGATGGATCGAGTGGATTTTAAATAAACTGTTCCAGTGTGGAGTGATCGTACAGTTGGAAGGACTGGTGTGTTTTACCTTTGCTTGTTTACCTTAGTTGTGCAGCCCTCTTCAGTTTAATCGATGGCTTTAGTTAAGATACTACTCAATGAAGAGTATCAACTGCATCACATGCAAAAGAACAATGCAAATCTACTCTGGTTTATAACACATTTATAACACCCGAACAAGAGATTCATAGCAGCTAGTTCAGTATTACTGATTCAGCCCTTATGTCACCATCCATTAGGATTTGATACTGAAATACTTCTACATCATTTGTGGCATAGCAGTGGAACATGGAGCCACAAACTCCAGCAAAGTGTTTTTCAATGTAAATTCTGATTACCAATGAAAATCAGTGACCTTGTTTTCAGACATAGTATACTGCTTGTTATATGCAGCATCCATTTACTCACTTTTCCTTGTGCCTCTCATCCTCCTTTCCAGTGCTACATATGTTTAACTTAACTTGCAATGTTTGTCTCAGTTTTACTGTACAAATATTTTGACAAATGAAGATTATGCAAGCAAATGACACAGACATTCTTCTTTCTTTTCTTCACTAAAACGTTTATATGTAACTTTTATGTAAAACTATATGTAAAATTTAGTTTCCAAATTGCTATGTATCCATTTAGTAAAAAAATATCAACATCTCTAAAAGAGCTACCATTTTGTCAACCAAAGACATTTCTATGCGCCCCTCGACCTACTAAATCCTAAATTATCAATGTAACATATGTGGGTCACTATGACCTTTATGAGCTACTATCCCCACACCTATATGTCCAGGTACTTTTCCTGCCCATTTATCAAGTCTATAGTACTGAGTATACTGACTTTTCTAGGTGGGAGACAGAGCTGGTGATGTGCCAGTCAGTGGAGCGAGACTGTATTGCCCTGAAGAAGGCCAAGACAGACCATGAGCAGATTATTGCCACTCTGAGAGGAGATCTGGACAGCCTGAAGGAAGAACTTTACTTCCTCAAGAAAAACCACGAGGAGGTCGGTCTATTTATCACCTCTCTATCCTCCATTCTTTTACTCCTGTGTCCACATTTGTATAGCCTGTCTTTTTTTCTTTTTTATGTGTCTGCCTTGCTCTCTCCATCACAGGAAGGTTTGCTTCTTCTCATTCTCATTCTTACTCTTTCTCCAACCTGCCTTCACAATCAACAAGTTGTTTAATGACCTAATTTGGTGGACTCAAGAGGTCTTTTCAGAGCCAGAACACAGAGAGGAAAAAAGATGTGGTGGGGGTGGGAGAAGGAGGGGGGAGGAGGGGGTGGGTAACTGAGAGAGAGAGAGAGAGAGGGAGAGAGAGGGAGAGAGAGGTGGGACCACTGCTGCAGTCATCTAGTTACTATCGACAAAAGGGGCAGGTAGATCTGGTTTCCCAAACCTGCTTTTTCTCTCTCATCAGCTGATCTGACACGTCCTGACTACTATCCTCTGGGGGCAAGATAAACTTACCCCCCTCTCATAATGAAGGAGTTTTCACCCTCTTATTTACACAAGGTACAAATAGTAATTATATGTATCCAGTTCATTTAAAATACCGGATACCAATTGTGTTACAAAGTTGTGGTGCAAAGAAATGAACAAAAGTTTATAGCGTTCTGCGTCAAAATGTGTTGGCCAATTAATTGAGACCACGATACGTTACAATTTTACATTTAAACCAGGTATAGAATTTATCACAGATTTTGAAAAAGCATTTTAAAACTAAGCTTTATTTTATTAGATGAATTATTTTGATTTTTGTGAATTGCTTAAAAATCCTGTACATTGATCATGAATAATATAATAATGGAAATATATCTATATTCATTACATTACAGTCATTTAGCAGATGCTTTTATCCAAAGAGACTTACAATAAGTGCATTCTACGTAGGTAACTACTAGTCATCAAAAATCACTAGTTCATCTCCTCCCCAAACAAGCATTTAAGAGTATATAGTTCCCATATTTATAGGGATGCCCATTTTATTTTATTTTACTTAATATTATGAGTAAAAAAAATCAAATAAATTAAATGAAAAAAAGTACAGTTGTATGCAGATAATGGTGGCTTTTATTTACGACCATGTTTATTACCTTTGCAGAGTCTAATAACGTGATAACAGGACAAGTTGGCTAATATTCCAGGTCTAAAACCCAACTAAGAAAAATACCACAGAAATGAGATGTAGATGTATGAGATGCTGTAGATGATTCATGTTTGGTGTGCATACGTTAAGACATTATAGATTTTTGTGAATTTTCATTAATTGACTCGCTAGATTGGATTAAAATTTACAGCCATGGAAATGGTAATATTTGTCTAACCCTCACTCAGTCATTGTTTCTTAGTTCACCCACCTATTTAAAGACTCTTCCATCTCCATCTGAAGCTTCTATGAAACAGCACCAACACAAAATTTTGAAGTTCGTAAAAACTGATAAACTGGAAATATTTAAGGCCCAAAGGCATTGGAATATATCTCCATCTCCCAACTTTCTTGCAAGAGGCCAGATAGAGATGGTCGCAATTTCAATTACAACCACCCAAGAAATAGAGGAAATTTTAGGTCAATTCATCTGGATGAACTCAAGTATCTTGATTGAGAAAAAATAGGTCATGATTTCATATGGCCTTGGGGCATGTGGTAATGTGGGGAAAGTCCATCCTTTCTGTTTTATGTGTGGATGTTTTATTCCCATTGAAATAAAAAAGTAGCATCACAACTTTGTTCTGCCCCTGCAAGACTCCTCTGAAATAGTGCTTCACCTCCCAAACACAGGATGTAAAACCATGTGCATTTGAAAGAGAGAGTGAAAGAGAGAGCGAGAGAGCATGCATGAATAAGATATATAGAGATGGGGATACAGTATGTGTGTATGTCTATGTGTGTGTGTGTGTGTGTGTGTGTGTTGTCTCAACCCTCCCTGTTTTAACCCAAGTGCTAAACAGATCATGGTCTGTTTAGGAAACAGCTTGGGGTTGCTGCTTTTTGTTGCCGTATGTTAAATGTGTGTGTGCTCGCTTTTCTGGACGTTCAAATATGCTGCTTGGGGTGCTGGTTTTTGTTGGCATATGTTAAATGTGTGTGCGATGTTCAAATACGTGTGTGTGTGTGTGTGTGTGGGTGGGTGTGGGCAGTGAGTTGAAAGAGCCAGGGTAAAATGAGCCCTGCTCCATCAACTATTGATAGAGAGTAGCTAAATAATGAAGATGCTCTCACATCCTCTCTGTCACCCTAGGGTGTAGGATTAACAAAACATGCACTCAATCATAAGAAATACACTGACAAAGACATGCAAACGTGCACACACACACACACACACACACACACACACACACACACACTTACTGTCAGGACTTTCCAAAAAACCTCCAAACCTTCTCCTTATAAACATATTAGCTGATCCCTTTTCTCTTTCCAGGAACTTGATCAGATGAAGTTTCGTATTTCCAGAGATGAAGTGACTGTGGAGGTGGACTCGGCCCGCGGGCCGGAGCTGGGTACGGTTCTGTCCGACCTGCGTACCCAGTATGAAGGTATTGTCAAGAAGAACAAGGAACAGGCAGAGCTGTGGTACCGCAAGAAGGTCAGTGGAGAAATTGCTTTCTCATGCTTTTTTATTACTTTTACTGATTAATTGATTTCATTATTTCATCAATTCCATCTAAATTAAATAACATACTCACACTGGAGAGAGAATCATTATACAGGAATGACACAATAAAGCTGCTGAACTTATTTTCTTGGTCCAACTATCCTACTCACTTCATTTTACTGTTTATGTCAAATGGATGTGTAATGCCCAGTTGGACGCGGTGCAGAACGAGGTGAAGGAGAGTAATGAAGCTCTGAGAGGAGCCCAGAGTGAGGTGATTGAAAGGCAGCGCTTCCTCCAGACCCTGGAGGTGGAAATGGAGAGTCTGCACAAACAGGTGAGCTGGCCGAAAATCCCAAAAAATACAGAGACAGAAAAAAGAAAAATGCTTGATTTCAATTTTCTCGAGGCTGTGTAAATAAAATAAAATGTACCTAAAGCAGTACAGATATTTGAAACCTATGTTTTAAATATGTTATAAATAAATATATTTTGATTTGGTTAGCTTTTGACAAACCCTGGATGAGCTGTTCTTGAAAGAGAGAGAGGTTTTATAAGGGATTTGTCTAACAACAATACAGCAAAGCCCACGGAAGCTGGCTTAAGTTTTTTGAACCTGTGCCATTCCAAACACCTGTATCATCTCTTCTCTTGGGAAATCATTCTGTTTTTCTCTGTTGCAATCCTTGTTGACAGTTGACACCTTGTTGACATGTCCTCCCACTCTGATAAGTCAGGTATGGTCATACCTGTAATTGTCGGGGGTAATTCTGGTGCCCCCGCAGTTCTCAGGTTTGTAGTTGATACGGTTTAGGAAGTAATTTGGGAGTCAGGTGACATACTTGTGGTTGATTTCCAGTTGCCCAATTTCACTGTGATGATTGATGAACGTCATTAATGGCCAAATAAGTATCATTCTGAGAGATTTCCTGAAATGTTTTGTAGCCACAGGTAGAGATCAGTGGACTTCTCTTCCTGGATGGGTTCGGTCCTCTAGCCCTCCTCCAGCCAACAATACATTGTCTAGGTGTTCCACTTGGCCAGTCCACTATGTCCTATGTCACTATATTCAGCACTGCCTCCTGAACAAAGGGCGTCTATTAGCTCCAATAATGCCCCAGTTGAGATCAGCGGTTCCCCGTCCCTGCTAAGAACAGCCTTGGTGATGTCATACCTTCCCCTCCATGGTTTTCCTCTTTGAGACTGCCCAATAGTCATGCTCCATAGCCTCTCTGAACTCCTCCCACACTCAGGCTTTCTGTAATTATTGCAGTTGAAGACTTTTTGGCCTGCTGGTGCCTCTCTGCTGAGTCTAGAGTCCTTTTTTCAGCTTGACAGCCCACCAATAGGTTCTCGAGTTGCTGCCATGACAGGCACCAACCACCTTCTGACCACAGCTCCTAGCAGTCGTGGTGTTGAACAGGGTCCGCTCCAACTCCACGTCCCCAATCTCAGTTTTACCACACTGGGCAACATTTAAAAAAAAAACAACGATAATGCTAGGATGTTAGCAGAATAAAATAAAAACCCTTTTCTCTCTTCAGGTAGCAGCACTGGAGGGTAACCTGGTTGAGACAGGTCAGAAGTACTCTGCTGAGATGGAGCGGCTGCAGTCCACCCTGAACCAGCTGGAGGACGACCTCTCCCAGCTCAGACTGGACATGCAGCGGAACAAGACTGACTACGAGCAGCTTCTTCGCATCAAGCAGAACCTGGAGATGGAGATCGCCACCTACAGGCGCCTGCTGGAGGGAGAGGAGACGTGAGTTATCTTCAGTCTTGTTTACCCGTTGAAAAGGTGGGATACATTAAGCTTTGATTAATGCAGGGGTTATTACATTTCTCCTGCACAATGTTCAAACCTATAAAAGTCCTTTTTCAAGATTCCCATTTCCTCCTCCAAACTGGAGTCATATCGTTTTTAAAAGCATTTTGTTATATCCAATATATCCAATTAAGGAAACACATTTTGCAATACTTGTCTGAGCCAATGCCAGGACTAGACTAAAAATGCTTACAGCAAGTGTTGATCCTGTTTGCATCACAGCTAATTCATGAAATGTTTTCTTTCTGTTACTCAGAGTCAAAGAAGTTCTACCTCCACCAAAAAGTGAGTACTTAGTTGTCACATCGTTACTGACAACAGAAAGTAAAGGGACTGCTTGGATATCAGATTCAGAATGATCCTGGAATAATTGCTGTGTAACGGCAATAAAAGCACAATATTATATAATACTTTAGCACAGCAATGATCGAGGTACTGGTCATTCATCCATTTGGAATGCAGCTTATCACATCAGGGAACTTCAGGGTGGTAAGAGTGACTAAAGTATGATGTAATGTAGATAAAGAGAACAAACTGAACAAACTGTTCATGAGTATATGTGTAACACCTCTCACATAGAGAGCACAATCAGCCTTAGAGGGATCCTAATGTGTGAAAAAAGCCTGTAGTGACTGACAGACAGAAACACAAACATACCTACAGACACGAACACACCACACACACACACACACACACACACACACACACACACACAGGATCAGAAAGGGCAGTGACCCAAGACTAATGATAGTTTTATGAACCTTCTAACAATGCAAACACCCCAAACAGCTCAGCTCCTATAGCAACAAGTGTGGGTGTGAAAAAACATTTATCCCAATGTTGTTACTATGTCTAGATCTAACTGACTCACACTGCCGGATCAACTGGAAGGTGTTTTCAAAATGTTAATCTTTGTCTCAGGACATGCCGGTCTCACTTGACTAAAAGAGAACACCAATTGCAAAATCAAAGCATGAGTCTTCTGTTGGAGGAGAGTTGTTGAGTAGCTAGAGATGTTTTATTATTTTAAGCACTTCAGCCAGAAAAGCACAATGGGTTTATTAGTCATGTCTTCATTCTGCTGCAGAGTTAAAGCTATGATATTAAGTACACTTATTTGAGCAAAATATGAAGGATCTCTGAAATATTATTGATTTATTTTTCAACTGTTTATGTGTTGCCATAAAAATATCGTGACATAGTTTTGATGGAAAACAAGGCAAGGCATGAGATACATGGCACATTTCAGAAATATGAGATTAAAATGCCCCGTCTTGCTTCATTTACCTCGTCTTTCTCATCTCATCTCATCTCATCTCATCTCATCTCATCTCATCTCATTTCAACTCTCGTCTTTTTCTGTGCAGGGGAACCTGATGTTCGCACCAGGAAGATTGTGAAGGTGGTGACTCAGACCATGGTCAATGGCAAAGTCGTGGACGAATCCAGCGAGGTGGAGCAGATAGAGGAGACAAAGAAATAGAGGGAGGACGCAGGTGAAGAGAAAAAAGGAGGGCGAGGAAGAGAGAAAAGTGGGATGGAAAGTAAAGCAGACTTCAGAAAGACTTGTAGAAGTTGAGAAAAGAGAAGCAGAAGAAAGAAAAGTGAAAGAAAAGATTAGTGTCAGAATAACACACAAGCTGTGGAAATGCAACACTGGCATCTTCCATTCTTACAATACAATAGAAACAGCACCTTTTTGTCTTAATAGGAAATGTTTTAGTTATTACGACTTTACCATGAACGTTTTGTGTTTTCTGAGAAATAGTAGGCCTAGATTGTTTTAACAACCCTACGTTGATTATTGTTTTGTTTCTGGATGTATTACTACAGAATATCTGCTTCACTGACATCCTGTTTGCTGTCACCAATCGTATACTGCTCTAATGTAGCTGTGCATGTGTATACCAGTTTATGGTGAAAAGAGGTGTGGCGACTGAAAGACTATAACCATTCCTAACTTCATTTTTACTTATAATATGTTGGGTTCCTTAACAAGATATTTATCTCTTAAAAGCTGATAGTGTGGTAAGATTTACCGTAGTAAGTTACATTTCTTCACTGGAACATCATTTAATTGTCTTTGCTGTGTGTGTTTGTGTTTGTAGTCTATGCAAATATAAATAAAGAGTTGCTCCAATCCATGGCACGACGATTCACAGTTTTTTAAAAGTACTGTCAGACTTTTGGACTGAATTCAAAGAATGGGAACATGCGATGTCCCGCAGGACTCAATTCTTGGGCCTAAACAATGCCACCCTGTTTGCTGTTGATCTTATCACATGAAAAGACATTCATTTTATTTGGCAGAGCAATCCCACTGAGCAATTGTAGGTATGTATGTGTTTATTAGCCATTTGAAAGAAAATGGTCTACACAGCTACATAGGGTTTAAAACTGAAAGTTTAGCAGACATCTACTAAGCGACCGTGTGGACAAGACTTTCCTTTTTCTGAAAGTAGTCATGGTTATCAGTGACAACTCATTTTTGAGAAACATTAGGATTTTTTTCTCTGCTCTGAATTCAACTTTAATAAAACTTTATCTCTTTCACAAGGTAATTCCCTAATAAGCACATACATGCTATAATTTGTGGTCATGACATTTTTATTAGGGGTCACCTTAGACCAAAACTCTTCAAGAAAAACAGAAAGCAAAAAGGAAACCAGGGGTAGTGTTGAGTAGTGTTTTCCATGTGAACACAAGACATTTTGATCATGCCAAGTGCGCAGAATCATGTGTCGTGTTTTGCAAAACATGATTTAGAACTGCAGCCTGAATGAAAAACACAAAATGTTCTTGTATTTTTGCAGAATTGGTTTGATGGTTTGGTACATGAATGGTTTTGGTCATTGGTTCCAGTGTTAGTGTGTCAACAATTGAGAAAAACTGTAAATGTTACAATAATGGCCCATCCCTGTAGAAGACGTCATATTTCATCTTATTGTTCAACATGACAGCAATTAGAGCCCATAGAGAATAAAGAATGTCTCTCTGTCTCACTCTCTGTCTCTCTCTCTGTCTCTCTCTCTCACACACACACACACACGCAAACACAGAAAGACAATGACAGAGACGAGTGGGAGACAGGGAGATCATAGGATTAACCGGTGTGGTGATGTTTCAAAAACAAATACTCTTCCAGCAGCGCTCCTGGTACACAGGCTGGGTTAACACACTGTTGAGATGATAATATCACAACACAAAAATAAATTAAAGTCCTCTCTAAACAGGGATGATAAAAAATCTGATATAAAGTTTATTGCCTTATAAATATTGTAAATTAATATAGAAACTTTAATCAACGGACAGACAAAAAAATAATCAAAAGAATATGTTGATGATGTCTCCTTTTTCAGTATGTGAACAAGCATGACGTAAAATTTGACTTCTACTCCCCCAGTCCCATCTAATCTCATCCCCACCCTGAGCCCACAATCTCAAACACAATAACATCAATTATCTTTTAGTACCCTCTGTGCCTCACCTATTTATTTGGCTAATGACATGTTGAAGGATACCTCCAGCACAAAAAAACCTGAACTTTCAAAAACAGCATTGACGTGTATTGTCAGTTCAACCAGAGCATCCTATGTGGGAAACTAAACATCTAACAGCAAGCCAAGCCGAATCCCATTCAGATAAAACATTTTACAACTGAATCAACTCAAAGCAACAGCTAGCTGTTTGTAATTCTATTAAAACTATCTATCAGCTAGACACTTTTCAACTTTGAAACTGTATCTAATGCTAATGTAACCAGTAAAATACAGTTGTTAATTGTTTGTTTGTTTTACTTTTTTTTTTTTTTTTACATTTTTTTCTTTGTTTTTACATTTACTAATGTGGACTTATTTGTCTCAATTGTTTACACATTTTCTGAAACTACACATGTTATATTTTCTCAAAGTTTTATTTTGATGGTATGATGGGTCCTGCCCTGGATGCTCCCTCTCCTCCTCCTGTCTCCTGTCTCCCTCGACCTCACTCTGCAATGTTGCCTAGATTTTGATCATATCAGTTTAGCATTTTGAATGGCAGTGCTTTCCATGTGAGCACAAGAGATTTTAGTTCTGAGTATTGTGCCAAATGTACAGAATTGTATGAAGTGTTTTCAATATAAAAAGATATATATATATATAATAGGCCCAAAGGTCCTTAAGGCTTAAGCAATGTCTTCAATGTAGTTTGACTGAACTCTAGTGGACAGACCTTGACACAACAAATGACACTGGTTTTGTTTTAAAAAAAATACTTTTGTTGTATAGGTCGGTATAGGCGTAGGGTTATACCTTCTTCATTGTCTACTTGTAGAAATGTAGGCTGGTTGTCATGTTATTAGCCACGTTTCTTTTTAAACTTTATTTCCAAAGTTGAGTAGAATGTCAGTGTTCTTTCAGTTAATTTTCATGCCTTTTATTGTTTTGTTTGTCATTTTAGTTTTCCTTAATTATAATAGCCTTGGCTTTTTTTTTAATTGGAGCCTAGCCAGGCTCAAGCCGATAAATCCACTTATCCACTTATATTCTTACCTCAGGCTTGCAGACGCTTTATGTAGGAATAGCTTGGGTTTTAACAGTTCAGGTCTGCAGAGAAGGTGCATTCCTTATTTAGTTCCCCAAGTGATGCCTATGTCATATTAGTTTGTTTTTCAAATTCTTAGTTCTTTAAAAACAGTCATGTGATTAAATCTAATACTAAATCCAACAATATATTTGAGATGATCCAGGACAGAAGACATTTGCCACCATGGCAAAGGTTCGGAAAACCCTGCTTGTGTTTAGCTGTTGTTACATGACAATTACAGATGGTCTCATTGACACGACCTGAGTTGATCCCATCAGAGCTAAGCTAGTTTTCAACAGACTGTACCTTTGGCCTAATGCCATCTACACACTGTCCTGCCAACCGAGTCATCACCCATTATCCATGATCCCTTGTGGTCTTTTCACACACTTTGCCATTCGTCATCATCAACCGTCTGGGTTACTTCTCCAAACAATACTGAGTAAAAGCCCCGTAACTATCTTGAATCTCCATTTTTGTATTAATATGAAATTAAACTTCACACATCACAAAGGAGAGGAGTAAGTTTTAGCCTTTATTTTGACAACAGTGAACCACAGTTGACTGTAAAACAGTTGGCAGTCCTTTCATGAAGTCACGTTTGGGCCGTGGGGTTTGTTGTGTCAATGTTGTGTAATGCCTGGATTGGCTTTTGCACATTTCAATTCAGCTTGTTGCGTAACATCAACTGGATTACACACCAGCTATAGAAAACACACACCCTCCATCCTCTCTCTCTGCACTGTTCTTCATCTCTCACTCTCCTGTTCAATAAATATAGACGACCATTTGAGCATCACAATACCATTTTTTTCCTAACCTGTGCAAAAGAGTATGAAACAAAATGTACAGGCTTCTCGGCTAGCCAAACAAGACGCAGCTTCAGAAAAACCCTAATATGACCCTTGACCCCTGGAGCATGCTAAGTGGCCTAACAGTTGAGTTAGGGTAAGAGGACTAAGGCCTCCACACATCGGACCACCAGTAAGCCTATTACCTCTGAGTGTGCATTGTGTTGTGTTTGGCTGTGTTTTCATCCTGGGCTCTGCAGTACCAGGAGGGATCACAGCCACTTACATGGCCAAAGGGCAACATGTAGTCAAGCCAGGACTACCTCTGCAGACATTCCTGTGTTTGTGTGTGTGTGTGTGTGTGTGTGTGTGTGCTGTGCTCATAATATGCTTCCTTTCTCTTCCTATGCATTTCGCTACCAATAAATAAAAGAATACATGCTTGTAAAGTGTACGTGCGCTGTGTCTGACTTTGCACAGCACAAAGGACAAAACTCCAGATATTTGTTTAGAAAAAGATTTTAGTTTTTATTTACCACATTCACTCAAAAGAACACACAAACAACATACCCTTGAGACCAACAATGGATGGATGGATGAATGAGTGATAGAGGAGGATAGAAGAAATCTCCTATCTTGGAATCCATTTCTTAGACTCCATATCCCTCTTTTCTCTCCTCTCACCCCTATCCGACTTCTCTTCCCCTGGGTGGGCTCACATAGGTCTTTCACTGCTTATCACTGTTTATCTTTCTCTACCTTCTTCTTTCTCTCTTTCACATTCTGTCTCTCTCTCTCATGCACTTTCTCTCTTCCTCCCTCTTGCTGTCAAGCCACCTAGACTGCAGCTAGCAGGCTTTCTCAGCTCCGTACCCCCCCCTTCCTACTCTCCTTCTGTTTCTCTTTCTCTTCTCTTCAGCAGGCTCCGGATTGCAGGACAGGTTGGAACTGTCCCGCCATGCAGATCTCGTCCTGCTTCTGGCGGACGGTGCGCTGGATGGCCGGAGGCAGGCCACGGGGGTTCCTGGAGAAGACGAGGGCGTAGCCATCCTCGCAGCTCCCGTCCTCCTTCACGGTGCGGCAGGCGTAGGTGATGGCATAGTTGTCGTAGTCAGTGTCGATCACCCAGTAGTTGTCACCTGGATGTAGAGAAAGCGAGAGGTTGTGGAAAGGGATGTGTGGGTACCAGGGCAGTGAAGGGCGTCTACATCTGTTTGCACAACAATATGCTATATTATATTGTAGTGGTTTTATGTGTGCAAGTGTGTGACTCTGCTTCTTTGCATGTGTGTTTTCATGCCCACTTCTATGTGCCTGCATTGAATTATAAGCGTGTGCATGTGTCGTGTATGCATGTTTTTTTGTGTGTGTGTGTGTGTGTGTGTGTGTTTGTGTGTGCGCCTAGCTAACCTCCACTGGACAGGTAGCTGGCCAGTCCCTGGTAGTTCATGAACATCTTGCCGGGGGTGGTCGGGTCTGGAACAGTGTACTGGGCAGCCATGTCAGCACACACAACCCAGAAGCTGGAAAATGATGACATACACGACACATCATGTAAAACTGATACCACAACAGATGCTGGCCTCGCTTCTTAAACTGTTAAGTAGCCAATATCAGTGTGTTTACTCTCCTTTCTGTCTAACTACAGGAAAATGTTAACTGCTGTAAACCTCAAAAATTAAAAAAGCATTTTCCTCACAAAATGCCTGATTGGATTGGATTGGTGTTTTTCATCTGAATTTGCTCTAATTACCGTACATGTTGTGTCTTCAAGCTTGCATTCCTGTGTGAAACCCCACCTCTGTAACCTACATTACTACCTAATCCTCTGTAAGCCAGGGAAAACCCTGCCTGTAGTTAATGGATGTGCTTCTGGAAAATTATACATACTGCTACCTTAAATCATTAGGCAGACCACAGATCCCTCAATCTTCCAATATCAAGGGCCGATTTCTGCCCAAGCAGAAACTGACCATCTTTCTTTCTGACCCAGGTAATAGAATACTTGGGTGGACCTCACCTCCCTTAATCTTAGAGAGCCGAGAAGCTGTTCATGCCCAAAACAACCCTTTGCCCTAACCGGGGGGTGATTTAAAGAGAGATCAAGACAGCTGGGGTTTGCTTGTTGAAGCAAAATTAAATTAAAGCAAATTATATAATTTGATTCTCCTTTATCCAGATGTTGGAGAAAACATATAAAATGTCTATCATCTCCCTATTCAAATTAAAAAGAAATCTCCAGCTGGCCCTCAGACTTACCCAAACAGAGTTACACGTCCCTTGGAGGAGGCGGTCATGGTGCCGTCGTCATCGAGGGTGTACTCAGCTGAGATGTTGTCTTGCAGAAACAGGCCTTCTGGATCCTTCTTCTGCAGGGCATACCACTTCCCTGCATACTGCAATTAAAAGGGATGGAGGTAAAAACACAGGAGAAAGTCAGAACGTGAACTGTCTTCCAAATGCATGGTGTGTGTGTGTGTGTGTGTGTGTGTGTGTGTGTGTGTGTGTGTGTGCGTGTGTGCGTGTGTGCGTGCCACTCACTTTCTTAGGGTCAAAGTCCTGTTTGACTGTGAAGCTCTCAACAACACAGGAGGCAGGACAGGCAGCGCTCTACGCAGGACAGCAGCACCATCAGCAGGGCCAGCTTGGAGAATCCCATTCTATGATGGACACACACACACACACACACACAAAAACCATGTATGTAAGTATGAAAGTATAAGAAAGTATCATAATATGTTCAAACTACTGTAAGGGTCAGGACCAGGCAGGCTGTGGACTTATTTCTCCTGGGTTACTAAATAGAAAGAGTACAAGTTTCATGCTGTGAAACAAAATCTTTCATGTTTGGGTCCCAAGCTGACGCCTTTGGGTGCTGAAGCTCTGAACAGATAACAATCAATGCTGCAACAGACAGTGTACAAATGTGTACAAATCAGACTATTGAGTATTGTACCCAATCACACTGTGAAAGAATAGATTGTTTACATCAGATAGAGAAGAGATAGAGAAAACAGTAGGATTGTACTTTGTGCCCAGGATAATGTCATGTGGAAGAAACTATATTCACATACTGAAACGTTATTGACAGTATAGTTGTTCTTCTTTGCCACAGTTACACCTGACTTGTCATTGCTTCTAATATCTGACAGTAGATACAGTTGCAGCCATTTACATTGCATTGCAAGAAACACAGTAGAAGCCACTGATCAAGTTTTTGGGTTATTATTCATATATTTGCCATAATAAAAACTCTGAACTAGTAACTAAACTGTGGATTGGTATAATTTAAATTCCAGTGTCTTACCTGTTTGTATTTTTGAGTCAAAGCAGCGATAATGATGAATTTCAAGTATGCGGTTATGTACCAGATTGGGTCTCGTGTCTGAAGCCGCCTTTATATGCACACGGCACAGACAAGCTTACGGCTGATTTTCATTGCTTGGAACTAAATAAGGTGCTTAAATCTAGAGTTAATCCTGTTGGGTTGAAATCCTTAGCGTAATCTGGATTCTATGTTCAAACCCCCCCAAGACTTGTTATAAAAACAATTAGGCCTTTATGTAACTGTTGAATAAAATGTTTGTAACAACGGGCAGTTTCTTGCAGTAGGAAAATAGCTTTACACGTGCAGGGAGACAATACAGTTCATCACATTGTGACTTCCCGTAAGGTCTGACTAAACAGGGAGAAATCACTTACACCTTGATGACACCAGCTTGGCAGCTCATCAGACTTCACTGGTGACTTCACCATCAGCCTTAGTTCTCAGGTTCCTGGCTTGGGGAGAAAGGTGATGACATTTACACATACTGATTGGACTGACAATAGGGATATATCAATTCTTAAGATGAGTGGCGTTTCCCTTTATGTGAGAGTATGACATTTGCAGTACAAAATTGATGGGATTGAAGTGGTATGGTGACACGTGGATTAAGCACGTTTATTGACATCCCTGGCTGTGGCTCTCATTTAGGGATGTTAGAGGTTAGAATACCAATAAACATTCAACTATTACGATGTCAGTTTCACAGAAATGATTAAACCTATAGAAAACCCTCCAGAAATGAGCTTATTATTGTCTGTATTTGTGCAGCACAGTCATCTTTGGAGACACAACAAGAGTAGCTGTTGTCAAATGGCAGTTGTCAATAGTAGCCACAGCCAATGAGAAGTGTTTATGGCAAAATGCCATAAACATGCCACTGGGGCGAATGTCACCGAGGCCTAATCCCTGTCTGTGAAACCAGCCTTGGAAAGCCTCCAACCCTGTGAAGAAACAACAAGAAAACAAGCTAAGAGGCTATGAGACCCAAATCTAAAATTAATCTGACCATGGAATTTCTTGGCCAAGCCCCATTAATTATATAATAACAGAACAGGCAAACTTATTTTAAGTCATTTTAGGGTCATTTTTTATTAGAAATAGCTAAAAAACTCAACAGAATTGTACAGTTAGTAGGGTACAAGGGGGTCTCAGGACTGTAATTATTACCAGAGCATCTTCCTAAAGCCAAAGATTGAGAACCACTGCAATAGGTAAGACAATGCATACTTTATTCATCCATATTGTAGCGTAATAGACTTATTCAGGCCGCAGTCCAAGACCTGTGTCTGTCCATGAAATGAACCCACAAGACCGGACGACAGAAAGTAGATTGCACTGAGTGATTTTGGTGGTGGCACAATTGATTTTTATCATAACACATGTAGCCAAGCTGTTTTGTTGAGTTAGCATATAGTTTAATCATTCAGGGGTGAGAGATGTCTAGTTTCTATTTCTCATTCCAGCTGATGAGTGGACATTTAAACTGAGCATCATTTTACAAAGCATTAATCAAGAGTGTTACTATTACTTTAGATAGTAAAATTGTCTTTACAAACAATAACCTCATTTTGCTACTAAGCAATGAGTTTACCAAATACCTAATGTTTGGCTAGCAGCGAGTTCTCTACCAGTTGGGATGATAACAGGAACTTGAAAATAGTATAGTAAGAGATAATAGTGAAAAAATTATTTGTTATTGTTTTTGCATTTTTCTAGATTGCAGACAATTAAATAAAAGTTAAAGGTAAAAGAAAGATTGTCTGTACTATTGATTTTAAATAGCTTTTTTTCTGAGAATACATACTCAGTTTCACTTCCCTGTTGTAAGATGCCAGTAACCCCTCCTCAGTCTGGGACCTCTTCATTCACATACAGCTTTAAAACTGAAAATGAAAAGCTGAATGTAAATGAGAGGCAGCAACATGAAAAAGAAAATGTTATTGAAGTTTTTGGATTTCACCTTTCAGTTTTCTTTTTAATCTTTTTTTTCTCTTTTATGTTTCAATTTTCCATTTTCACTTTTCATTTTAAGTTTTCTATTTCACTTTCAAATTGTCATTTAATCTTACAATTCTCTTTTCATTTTCATTATCAATGTTCCTTTTTCTGTTTTTATTTTTTAATTTTATTTTGGTATGATCATTCCTAGTGCTGCAGTGAAGAAAAATAATGATGTAATGATTCTGTGTGAAATAATCCTCCATAATAATGGATAGGTGCAAAACAAGGTGCCAATAAATGAGTCTGCTGCCATCTTGTGTTACAAGGCAGCATTGCATCTTCATGATCGTGATGTGTGGAACTGTCTGAGATTAAGTCCCAGGACAAGACTGGATTTCTCATTTGGGTTTTGGGCTGGTAAAGTGTAGGGAGCCCTGACTTGACAAAATGTTGTAATGTGTTAATAATCTGAGCTCACTCGTTCTTGGGAACATCCAGTTCAGCACAGACAGTGCTTTCTTCTGTGACAATACAATATATGCACTACCTTGCACTGGTAAAGAATTGCTTCCTGGCTCCTTATCCACATGGATGTCTATGAGCGTGCGGTTCCATTTTCTATATCTTCAATATTTGCACAGATAGCTTAGCAAACAATGCCTCATGTTGTTGTTATTCAGCCATACATCAGTTATAGCATTTCTTAGTTCCCTAGACTTGGTGCAGATTTATAGTGTATGGGGGATTATTTCACCCACAATGAAAATGTAATCGTTCAATGATAAATACAATTTAAACACGACAATGAAAAAGGGAAAATGAAAATGAAAAGTGAAAATGGAAAATTGAAATAGAAAACAGAAAATATTAAAAAGAAAACTGAAAATGAAAAGTGAAATCCAAAGAGTTTCTATTCATGTTGCTGCTTTTCATTTCCATTCAGCTTTTTCCCAATTGGGATTTTCATTTTTAATCTGTATGTAAAAGAAGAGGTGTGACCCTTCAATCAACCCTCAAGCAAGGCGGGTCTCAGATGAAGGAGGGGTTAGTGGCACCTTACAATAGGGAGGTCAAACTGAATCTGCTGTCACAGAAAATTGGCCTCCATGTTAAGCTATGTTAAAATAACTAAGAAGGGTTAGGGTTAGGGTTAGGGTTAGGGTTACGTTGGCTTACTGCTTACTGTCCCTATACATGCACTATTCACTGGACCCCGAGAACAAGGTAACCCCACAGAGACACAAGATGTTGGTACACGGAGCATGTTGCCCTCACAGTTTCTATTCACATCGACAGGCATAGTGTGTGTTAGTGTGCAGCATCCTGTCTAAGCCATAGTAAGCCCAAATAACTTCCCCCAGCCAGAGGTGATTCCTGTTCAGCTCACGTGGATGTTTGAGTTCCTACATGGGAGACACAGATACACATCAGGTTAGCAACAACGGTCTTATGGAATTGACAAACCAAAATCTCTCTCTCTGTCTCTCTCTCTCTCTCTCTCTCTCTCTCTCTCTCTCGCCCTGCCGTAATCTATTATTGTGGCAGCAGATTATGTATTTGACCTTTTGTTTAAGGTGGTCATGGAACCTTATTATAGAAAGGTTCTCCCTACTCTGAATGAAAGGATTACTGTTATTTTCACACAGAGTACACAAAGTCTCTCTCTCTCTCTCTCTCTCTCTCTCTCTCGCTCTCTGTTTTTGACAGCATCATTTCACAAATGTCAAATTAGTAGCTAGCTAGCAGCCTGCTACCTCAGTCTTTCAGCATACTATGAATGATGGCCATCTGCCCCCTGTCTCTAACATCCGTCAATGCCAGTTATCTCTGTGAATACATAGAAAGGCATTGTAGACTGAGAGCAGAGAGGAGAGACATGGAGAGTCGGGGTGCTGAGATAATCAGCTAGTGTCCTAACTAAATAGGGCTTATGCCTGAGGAGGCCTTGTTTAATAAGAACTTAAAGAGCTTGTAGGTCTGCATATGTGAGAGGAGTTAGAGAGAAATAATGTACTGTAGAAGATAAATAACTAAATTAAATGTATTATGGAAGATAAAGAGCAAAATGACAAAATGGAAAAAAGACAACTCATGGGTGTACATCTGCATCCCATCACATTCTGTGGGTGAGAGTCATAAAGCAAAACTCTTATATGCTGAGAATTTATTTGACCTACAGAGGCTAGATCCCTTCATCCTTACACTGAATTACAGAGAACATCATAAGTGTATAAGTATACAGGTTCTAGCCTATTGGATCTTACAGCCTTTGTGTGAGGTCTGTTTTATAGGTACCTATATTTTCTCAGCTGATCTAAATTCAGTTTCCTATCCATAGCAGCTACAGCCTTTTCTATGATCGGGCAGGACAGACCTAGAACTACTGTACTAGTACTACTAGTACTAGTGCACGTTGGGGCTGGATCAGTCGGCCCTCACAGTCTTTACTAGATGATCAGCTGATCAGTTTAGCATAGGTAGATCCCTGCTAACCTTCAGCACTATCTGCTGATGACAGAAGGATTGTTTGGATTCAGCCCTCTCTCTCTTCCCCTGCCTCCTCCGCCACAGGGCTCTCTCCTCTCATCCCGCTAACAGGGGGATTACCTTTTACCTGCATTTGAATGTGTCCACCTTTGTATTCCCCGTTCTGTGTAACAGTCGGATAAGATTTCGTTTGACTTTTAGGAGCTGAACTCGTGGAGGTTATTGGTAGGCTTGTGTGTGTGTGTGTGTGGGCAGCTGGAGATAGCTCATTCAGAGCAGTGTTGGATCAAGCAGGAGCTTCATCCTTGACCTGAAGAAGGAAGAAGACACAAAGTTAGGGAGAAGAGGAGGGAGAAGGAACCATGGGGGTGACAAAGGAAGATGTAGCCAAGTTCCTCGACGGGAACCGTTCGTTTGCTGAAGGCTACTTTGCCAAGAAGATGAACCCAAGCTCCTTATCGAAGATGTCAGGAATCCCAGAGAAACAGGTTGACTTCAGCAAGTTCAATGAGCTCAGTCAGGTAAATGGATTCTTTTAAATAATTTAAATAACAGTTTAAATAATTTTGATTAATAAATCATCAGATGTAAGGAGTCAGGCAGACTATTGACCAAACTTCTGCATGGTTGAACACCTCTGAGACCTTATGAACCTATGTATGTAACCTATGTATACCTATGTATGCTATGCATTTAGATATTTGGTTTGCCACAAGAATTGTTCAGGTCCAAATCCGCTGTACAGCTGCGTGAATCAAAACCCCAACGTTCTTCCATTTTACTAGTGTGATGACTTTTCTCTCCTTTTCAAGGTCGAAGAAAGCAAAATCATGTTCGACCTGATCAAAGACATGCAGGAGAGCGTCAACGTGGAAAAGGTGGTCTTCAAGATCCTGAAGAGAATCACTGCTCTCATTCACGCCGACCGGTGCAGCGTGTTCATGTACCGGCAGCGGAACGGTATCGGAGAGCTCGCCACGAGGCTCTTCAATGTCACCACAAAGTCACTGCTGGAGGACTGCGTGGTGCCGCCAGACTCCGAGATCGTCTTCCCACTGGACATCGGAATAGTCGGCAACGTGGCCCAGACCAAAAAGACTGTAAATGTGAAAAATGTCTCAGAGGTAAGATGACGTTTAAATGATGGACTAATGAAAACAAAAAGCATTATTGTGTTTCCTCAACAATTTATTCAACTGTGCAATAAGAGACACATTGCTATATTATAGGTTGACAAACCAAAACAATAATTTTGGTGAAAAAAATCTCATTCAGTATTAATATTTCTGAATTATGTCTGTTTATTAAAAATAGCTATCATCAATCAATTTTTCATCCCTGAGTTACATAACAGCAAATACACCAAAGAGGGTGCTGATGCTGTAGGCAGGAAGCCTATTGAAGCCAGGAGCACCAAAGTATCCATAAACACAGTAAATAGTATCAAGGGTGTTATGGCTTTTATACTATACCAACTCATGGGTACTGAAAAGTTTTCTGTAGTAGGATGCATACATAAAAAATACACTAGAACACTAGAAAGATAGCTAACTAGCTACTTGGCTACCACAAGAGCAACAAATAAAGCATTACAAATGTTCAATCTAATTTTTAATTGTGAATAGTACATATAATAAAATAGAAATGGAAATATAAGATAATAATGAATATAAGCAACAATAATTAAATAATAACTAATAAAAGTAATAATAATTAAATGTTTAACCCACTAATCTTAATATGAACTGTTATGTGGTCACAAGTGTTATTTATTGTGGGTATTTTACAACGGCTTCAAATGTGAGTCAATCAGAACTACTCATTTTAAAATATTCTATCAATAAGGGTGAAAACACTACTTCATGGTGCACTTGCCCTTTAAGAAGTCTGAAACTGTGATATGCGGAGGAAAGTTAAAGCTGCACTAGGCACGATTTTTACGTAAACACAAACGCATCATATCAGCCTAAATCACGAAATGGGGCTGCAACATCCCCCCGTAATTGAAACAGTAGATTTGCCCTATTTACCCACATAAACTTCTAGTGTTTGGTATGGGCACTGGCTGGAAATCTTTTCAGTGCACAGGAAGAGATGGATCCATCCAGAGGAAGTTGGACTCACCAACCTCAGATCTTTTGCCTTTCTCGTCCCTTTGGTATAAAGCATTGGCGTAGCTAGAAATGAGTACGTAGGTGGGCCTAGAGTTTAATAGGTGCGCCTGGCATGACCGCTACCAATCACATACTTTGAGTTCACAAAGTCCTTTATTAGGACACAAGTTCAAGTATGTGCGAAAACACTACAATAACAAAAGAAAACAAAACTTAAGTAAGATAAAGATTTACATATCTACAGTCAGAGTATATACAAAATGAAAAAGACATTGCCAATGACTCTGAAATGCACGTATGTTATCAAAAGTTATAATATGTCATCATACCCAAGAAGGCTTTTCTACCAGCGCCAGTTATACAAGCCCTAGATACCATAGGAAACCATCATGGCAGTGAGTAGCATACTGGACACACAGTACGTTAATGATGTACAGTGGCCACATTAACGTTATTGGCTCGGGGACCACTTCAACATAAACAGCATAGCATTCACAAGCGCACAGTGGAGAGAGGCAGCGACCACAGCAACATACAATCCCAAACTAAACCAGATATACAGTAATTGGAAAAAAGTGACTTAATGCCTACCAATAACAATGCATATGACTTACTATCCAAGTTAATATGTCATGGTGTAATTTAATCAGCCTACCTGTGATGATCATAGAAGAAAATGGCGGGGCTTGGTGTTGAAAACTGAAATAACTCCATTTTGTTAAAAATGTAAGAAAATGTATTTGGCTAGACATAATTTCACTTTACATCACAAACTATAATACAATCGCTAGCAGAGTTGTTCTCAGACGCCCATTGTTCATAGAGTGATCGTGTCACTCAAATATTAGACCAATTAAATAAAGACCAGGAGACAATTGTTTTACCATTCTGTTATTGGTCACATTGTAAACTCAATATGACAGCATGACAGGAACCCGTAGCTACACCACTGGTATAAAACAATCACAGACCAGTCAACGGTAAACATAAGTGTACTGTGTGCAGTTTACTGACATTACGTTCAATACTTCTGTGTATTGAAGTTGGGCCATTTGGGGCCACCAACATGCAAAATTGCCTATTGCAGCTTTAAGAAACGGAAAGTTGGGAGCACTGGTATGTTTCTTAAAGAACATGGCCTATATTCGCTTCCATGAAATACATTTTATAGTATGATGAAATGTTGAGACAATTAGACAATAGATCAAGGTCAAGGCGTAAACTTGTGTTTTGCCTTATCACACATCAGACAGATGTAAGGATATGATATGACAGACCATGACATGTCCTCATTGAATTTGTGTATTTTCATTAATCACTCTATGCTTTAAAACCATGACCAAATGTAAAGTGTAGATAAGTTACAGAAGAGTTAGGAACTTGTAGCTATATTTGACTAAGAGATGGCGTAACGTAAATCCCCCTGTCAGACATAATCCATTTATTTCCATATCCCATCAGGCTCTGCTCTAGCTGTGGATTAGACGCCTCTGGCATTTAGTCAGTGGTCAGCAGGAATCTCAAACAGATCACAACCAGTTCCATTATGCACTGCAAAATATGTCCACGGGGGGGCGAACATTTACATCAGGTTGTTACGAATACCCAAGATAATACATGTGTGTATATATATTTATATAGTGACGTCATTGACAATAAATGGCAGAACCTTTTATGCACAATGTGACAGTTATACCTTTATCACCGCTATTAAAAACATGTAAAGCCTGAAATCTCATGATGAAATCAAGATTATTGGACTAAGGTACACACATTTTATCTGAGGATAAACTGTATTTTATTTGTAAATAAATGACAAATACCTAATGGAAGATTTACTTTAATGCAATTGAATATAAATATATATTAAATTAAATTAAATACTTTGCAGTGCAATATTCTGTGTGTGTGTGTGTACTTGCTTACATGCTAAAAACATGTGTTTGTCTGTCATTCAGAACCAGAACTTCAGCACATTCGTTGATGAACTCACAGAATACAAGACGAAGAACATTCTGGCTTCGCCTATCCTCAACGGCAAAGACTTGGTGGCGGTGATCATGGCTCTCAATAAGACCACAGGACCATGTTTCACGGCTGAGGATGAAGATGTGAGTCATGGCTACACAAGCGCTAATACTTAAAGCTCACACACACACACACACACACACACACACACACATACACAGAATAGAGTTGCCTTGCCAGAGAGTTGAAAAAACGAAGCCAGGGGAAATATCAGCTTCGCATTCAGATATGAGGCGAAATTACAGACTGCCAGATTGTGATTGTGAGTCTTTACTGACCTTCATATCAAACCATGTTATGATAACGACAATAACACATCACCATCATAAGCTCATTGTCCCTTTGCACTTTTGATTATATATCACTAGCCAGGAGCTGACTGGTGGAGTCAGGGGCACCAGAGTTAATTGATTACATCAGATCATTTATCCATCAGGTATCATGATGTCTTCCCAATCACCAATAAACTATGCCACAAAAAGGGAAAAAAACCTTGAGAAGAGGTAATGTCAGTTGGAATAGACTTACAACACTGGCAGTTCAGTACTTAATAGATGAAAGGTAAAGTTAGTAAAGCAGTTTGGAGTATTTATTATTAACAGACATCATCTTAGCATCAGCTGACATCATACAACCCACAACGTCGTGTCTATGCTTTATCTTCAGCCCAGGATCTTTTTGGCTGTGTATTGCCCAGTTTTAGTCCAAGAAGTAAATAGTCAAAGCCAAATGTTGTATAGCCCTTAATCATGGTTACAGTCTCAATGCTTCACAGCTGTATGTATCAGAAATATGCACCAGAGAAGACCATATGGACAAGATGAGGCTTTATTTTTTGTAGACATGCTAAACACTAAACTTTCACCCTTTTAAACCCTTTGTAGTCTAATTTTAGCCTCGGGATGATAAAACATTTGGATGATTTTTTAGGTGATCAGATGATCAGATGATTAGGTTCTTGGGAGAGCACCTGGTTTGTTGCTGGTTTGTTGGTTATTTTAAGAGCCCTGCAGAAAGAAACAGGCTGGTGTGCTGTACGTTCACATACAAGGACGTAGATTGGTGACTTCCCAACTGTAGTGGCTAAGTCAATGCCTGCATTAAAAAGAAAAATCAGTGATTCTCTTAGTTGCAACAAAATAGTCGACGTAGCTTGACTTTAGTCAACGTAGGTCGACTTTAAAAAGTGCTAGTGAACTTTCTGTAACTACCAAATTGACTGATCCCAGCTGATGGGAACATTGTACATATTGTATTGTATCCTATGTCATCAAATATCACCACGTATTGTACCATATCGTATCGTACCATATCATGTATTTTATTTAATCATAAATCTTCCTATAATTAACTGTATTCTCCTTAAAATAGTCCAGGATGATATCCTGCTCTCATAGTGTCTTTTTTCACCTGTTTCTCTTCTAGATTTTTTTAAAGTATCTGAAAATTGCCACTTTGAACTTGAAGATCTATCACCTCAGTTACCTCCACAACTGTGAGACACGTAAAGGACAGGTAAACTTGCTGCACTTACTATACTAGCCACCTACCCGCATGTGGTCTGATAGCATTGGTGGTTTAGAGATTGGGTTTCAATCCTATCCATGCAATATAAATACTGAACCAGTTCATTTTTACAATTACGTGATTGTGTGCAGTTCTCTCACTGCTTGTGCGTGAATGTGTGTGTTTTCTTTCCAGCTCCTGCTGTGGTCCGCCAACAAGGTATTTGAAGAGCTGACAGACATTGAGCGACAATTCCACAAAGCCTTGTACACGGTCCGAGCCTACCTCAACTGTGACCGCTACTCTGTTGGCTTACTAGACATGACAAAGGAGAAGGTACGTAGCGAGTGTGTGTGTGTGTGTGTGTGTGTGTGTGTGTGTGTGTGTGTGTGTGTGTGTGTGTGTGTGTGTGTGTATATGTGTGTGTGTGTGCATTCACATACCCGTAATATCCTCATATTCCTAATGTGTTCATGCATTCATTGCTATTGCGAGTGCTGATTTTTTTCTCTGTTTTTGTGTCCAGGAGTTCTTTGACATCTGGCCAGTGTTGATGGGAGAGCAGCCAGCGTACTCTGGCCCTGTAACCCCTGATGGAAGGGTACACTTTACATTCATCTTCTCATTACACCTTTAGTCTAAATGCTTGGTACACTCCCGACTTGATGATACACCTTAACTTTTCTATAACTTTTTTCTCTCTTTTTTCTTTTCTTCCCCAGGAGATACATTTCTACAAAGTGATCGATTATATATTACATGGAAAAGAAGAAATCAAAGTAATACCGTAAGTGAATACTTAATTTCAATTCAATTAAGTGTATGAGAAAAATTTATTTCAAGTTATGTGAGGAAAGAAATCTCACCAACAGAACCATGCTCAGGGAAAAATGGCACACTTAAGTTTTTTTAGGGTGGTAGGGAAGTCGTTTTTTTACAGCTATGCAACTCCATTCGAAGTTAAGATGAAGATAGATAAAAATCATAACACAAAAACACATAATAAATACATCAGACGGCATCACATGAATGGCAAGGCAACGGGTCAGCAGCCCAAGATGACTTTGTACCCAATCTGTGTACTTACTTACTGCTGACTTGTCTGCTTGCCCATCTGTCACACAGGAGTCCACCTGCAGACCATTGGGCCTTGGTCAGTGGCCTGCCTACCTATGTCGCTGAGAGCGGTTTTGTGAGTCTCTTTTTATCACCCTACTATAAGCTGTTAGCACCAAATTCATATATACATTCATATATTTTCCCTTGATCAATCTGTTACTTTTTTGTTCCTTAGATTTGTAACATTATGAACGCAGCACATGAGGAGATGTTCGAATTTCAGGTAACAGACTTAAAAAGGCCAAACATTGCTAAAGAAACCTCCTGGTGTCTCACTTTTAAAGATGAGAAAGCATGAGAAATCTTTGCTATTTTTGCTTGTTATTCCCATGTTGCAGACTGAGCCACTGGACAGCACTGGTTGGACCATAAAAAATGTTCTCTCGCTGCCAATAGTCAACAAGAAGGAAGAAATAGTGGGCGTGGCCACCTTCTACAACAGAAAAGATGGAAAGCCATTTGATGAACAGGATGAGCAACTCATGGAGGTATATAAATGAGCATCTACCTATCATTAGTGTCTCTAGTACACTATATAGAGCCTGTCTGCCTCCATGTTGACCTATTGATACATATTGTGCTGATACTAGTCTTCTGCTGTTGCCTTCCTCTGCCCTCAGGCACTGACCCAGTTCCTGGGCTGGTCAGCTTTGAACCCAGACACCTACGACAAGATGACCAAGCTGGAGAATCGGAAAGACATCGCTCAGGACATGGTGCTCTACCATGTCAAATGCCGCGACGATGAGATCCAGAATATCCTGGTCAGTACCTACGATGGACCTACTGTAGGTTCTGTAAAATTGGCAGTTGATTTGGTGTGGTTTGAGGTAATGGTAATGGTAATCTTTCACTTTTGAGGTTGACAAAGAACTTTTCCCATTGAGAAGTATTCATTCATCCATTCAACCCTTTCGTCCATTCATTCAGTCATTCAGTCATTCAGACGACCTGATTTTGCAACACCCTGGTCAAGATGTAAACCGAAATTTTCTTTATCACGTTCCAACCGAACTCAAGAAAGAACAGAGAAATTAATCTAAATTGTGGTCTAGTCTGTAAATCTATCCCAGTTTGCATTCCATTTCACTTTGACACCAACCATAAAATTGTTGTTTGAGAAGATGGCTAAATATGGAGGCAAGAAAAGGAAAGTAGACAGAGATGGGGGTTGTGATGGCGTCATTATCAACACAGGATTGATACTAGAAAGAGACATGATGGATCACTTCATCGACGCTACCCACCTCATCGGTTTCTCATCTCATCTCTCCTAGAACACCAGAGAAGAGTTCGACTGTGAGCCCGGGGAATGTGAAGAAGATGATCTCCTACAGATCCTGGTAATATCAAACCTCTGCTGGCCTTTTCGGTGCTATCATTTTTGTACGATATGTCTCCAGTGGCATTTCAGTTTTGTAGAATCTCAGGACGGGTTTGTGCTGTTGATGATTTCACGTTCATTGTATTTATACTCCACGGCGCCATGGGCACTTCACTCCTCTATGACTGTGCACTATCAAACTTTACTACCATTTACAGCGCTTCTTCATTCATCCTATCCTGCTCTATTCTGTTCACTTCCCTTTCAGAAAAAAGACCTACCACAAATGATCAAGAAGTTTGAGATCTATCAGTTCCACTTCTCAGATTTAAACTGTACAGAACTGGAGCTGGTCAAGTGTGGGATCCAGATGTACTACGAGGTCGGGGTGGTCAAGAAGTTCCAGATCCCCCAGGAGGTGATACAGACACACACACACACACACACACAGGCCTTATATCTTAAAATGTGTTTATTACTTTAGTAAGTGATGAACCTGTTTTAACGACATTTGATTCTCCTCTCTGGTCAGGTGCTGGTTCGTTTCATGTACTCAGTCAGTAAGGGCTACAGGAAAATCACCTACCACAACTGGCGTCACGGCTTCAATGTGGGACAGACCATGTTCACACTCTTGACGGTACGGTTGGATTTTCTTAACGGATGATGCACTTTCATGCTTCCAATCCTAAAAAATATATATAACGTAAGACTATCTATCCAATCTGGGAAAATATTGATCTGTGCTGTAATCTGCCCTGATGTTCTGTGCATTTTCTTCGGCAGCAATAAAAGCGGTTTAATATTTTTGAGTTGAATTACCAAATGATCACTGTGTTTGTGTCTGTGTGCTCAGACGGGTTTGCTGAAGCGATACTACACTGACCTGGAGGTGATGGCCATGATCACTGCAGGCTTCCTCCATGATATTGACCACAGGGGGACCAACAACCTGTACCAGATCAAGTAAGTACCGTTGTGAACCTTTTCATTCATTTCTTATTAAAAAGAGAAAAATTGCAATAATCTGACTTTACTACCTCCCTAGCTGGGTAAGGAAAATCAGTTTCCTGTGGGGGTGTATTTTCACTTATGTTTAGATGTGGCTCAGTGTCATATCCTAGTATACAACATGAGTTTGATTACAATCATGTAATTAAACATATTTTCAACATATTTCACCAACTTCATTCCATTTAAATTATTATAAAATTATGAATTATTAGTTACAATTATTAGTAGTAAAGGCAGAAGATTCTTTCTTTCCCTCGATAAGTTTTTGATGGTCTTGTATTGAAAAGTGTGACACTGGTTAAATCTGCCCTATGAAGTCATATCACATCTTCAGTGCCAACTAAGCCTTTAACCTCAATATTGACGATCATCATTGCTGAGCTTATGTTTAATTCTGCTGATATCACCCTAACAGGTCAGCACACCCTCTGGCAAAGTTGCATGGCTCCTCCGTCATGGAAAGGCACCATCTAGAGTTTGGCAAGTTCCTCTTGGGTGATGAGGTGAGAAAGGCCTACACACAGCTTCTCTCCATGTATCCACTCTTATACATCAATGCTATTCCAGGAAACCTCACCGTGCAAAGCTTTCATTTGCAGAGCTCATGGCCAGGTTTTTTATTTTCATGTGGATAATATAAAGATGCAGAATGTCTCAGCATGTTAGCACAAAGTTCTCCTCACTACTCAAATGTGGAGATGGTAGCCGAATGGTACAGCCAGGCAATACATTCCCTCCCCATGCAGAAACTGACTGTAACTGTGGATTTTAGATCAATCTCAATGTACAAACCTGAGCCTGAGTTATGATATGTTATGATAACACTATTACTGTGACTCATGCCTCCTCCCCTCTCCCCTCTCCCCTCTCCCCTCTCCCCTCTCCCCTTATCTCCAGACATTGAATATCTACCAGAACCTTAACAGGCGGCAGATAGAGCATGTGATTCACCTCACGGACATTGCCATCATCGCCACTGACTTGGCTCTGTATTTCAAGTCAGTACGACCCCCTCAGTCTGCCCAATCACTCGATCCCTCATCCCTCTCACCCTCACTTTCTCTTACTGCTTGTGGTTCTACTTCCTACTGGACCCCCTGCTGTTCTGTCATGCCTCATCTCTAATTTCCCTTCATTTTTAACCTCCCTTATGAATGTACACATTTGTAAAATATGATGATTAATAGTGAAAGATATAGAAAAAATATCTAGACTTAATTTTGGCGTACTGTCGTCCCTCTCCTCCTACCTTGTTAGGAAGAGAACCATGTTCCAGAAGATTGTGGACCTATCACACACATATGAGGACGAGAAGAAGTGGGTCGATTTCATGTCTCTAGAAACCACAAGAAAAGAGATTGTCATGTGAGTACAGCATGTATGCGCATGCGCACACACACACACACACACACACACACACACACACACACACACGCACACACACACAAACACAAACACACACACACACAGGCAGGTATAGTTCCTTCCTTCCTTCGTTTACATTGTTCTAAATCTCTCAATCTTCTCCATGACAGGGCAATGATGATGACCGCATGTGACCTGTCAGCTATCACCAAGCCTTGGGAGGTCCAGAGCAAGGTAAGAAGCACTAGTACCTCGTGTCTAACATGACATGAGCATGCCAACAATCTGAGAGCTCCATGAGAGTGATTGAGACCTGCTGCTATAAAGATGTGTGTGTGTGTGTGTGTGTGTGTGTGTGTGTGTGTGGTGTTTTTCAGGTTGCGTTGTTGGTAGCAGCAGAGTTCTGGGAACAGGGAGACCTGGAGAGGACAGTGCTGGAACAACAACCCATTGTGAGTTTACACATTTGTGTAGTGTGTGTTTGTGTGTATTTGTGTGAAAAATGCTTGAGTGAGAGTGTGTGCATGAGCATGCTTGTGCATGTGTGTGTACATGCATGGGCGTGTACGCACGTATGAGTCTGAATAAGTGACAGAGTGTGTGTGTATGTGGGGGGGTAGTGATATGACCCACTTTCTGCAGTGATAACTCAATAAGGAGCTTGCTAATCTTTCCCTTGACTCCTTGAATGTCAGCTCATCTGCTTGTTAACTTTCTTTGCTACTTTTTGCTTCACACGCTCCTTTTGGAAAGCTTTCACAGTGATATGGAAAACTGTGCAGCAACTGGTGTTTTGCAATGTCAAAGTGGGTGAAGGGGTGAAAATTCTGATTGCAAATATGTTGGGGACCCAGAAAGATGGAATCCAATAAACTGGACTCCTGGCAGACCCCGTATACCTACAGCCAGACAAATGTCATAACTGTATCGGTGTCGCAGGAATGTGTCTGGCTGGAACAAGTCCTTACCCAAAGTTCACTCCTTGTAGAAGACTCTTGCTTGATGTCGATGTGTGTGACGTTGATGTACTCCTCCGGTCCAAAGAAAAAGTATATAAAACCCAGATGACCTACAGAAACCTTGATGCACTCCCAGCCCGTCAATGACCTGAAACAGTGCACAACCAGGTTTTCTACAAACATCTGTGAACTTGGCACTTACACCACCTACTCACTGACAACTAGCGGTCAGGTGCTCCTGCAGCAGTGTATTGATACCAACTTTGTGGGTACATACAAGAATAAAAGGCCAGCTGAGAACGGCAAACGGCTGGATGACAAAAGGAGAGCTACAAAGTCCATTGCAAGGACCTGGTGAAGCGTTGTTAAATTAACCACACTGGCTCTGGAAAAAAACCTCCTAGCGGTGAACCTGTGTCCGAGGAGTCCTACACCTACAACACTGCATTACATAAAAGATGTGAGAAACATTGCATTAACAACCACAGTCTTACGAAATGCCATCCACCCCAGAAACATTAACCCTAACCGACTTTCAACCCCAAGAGGAGCTGCCATCATTGACCTCAATGGACTGAGATGGTGTGTGTCTGTGATTGTCCTCAAACCTGTTTCTTTCTCTCCCCCCAGCCCATGATGGACAGGAACAAGGCAGGAGATCTCCCCAAGCTACAATGCGGTTTCATTGATTTTGTCTGCACGTTCGTCTATAAGGTACGGTTCACGGTTTCCTTTGAATCTCTGACCAACTAAAAGGTGTGCTGCAGTCACAGTTGGACTATATTTACTCTCATCTCAATACCATCAGTATTGTAATTCTGGACAGTGAGAGCAATTATGCACATGCTTGGTCTGAAAAATAAAAGCCACAGGCTAGCAGGCAAGTAATTCTTCCATGTTTCATTCGTTCCATTCATTTTCACTGCAGCATAAATGTGGCAGAGAGACACAGCAAAGCATTTAAAGACGTTGAGTGATAAACGCTTTTATTTGTCTTTGACCCGTCTCTCCTCAGGAATTCTCTCGCTTCCACCCAACAATCACGCCCATGCTGAACGGCATCCTAAACAACAGGAAGGAGTGGAACGCTAAAAAGGAGGAGTATGAGGCCAAACTCAAAGTCCTAGAGGAGAAGGCTGCTAAAGAGGCCGCAGGAAAGAAGAGGAAATAATCATACAATTGTGCATTGTGGTAGATTTGCACACCTTTTTGTACCACATTGTGGCTATTTCAATTGGGGGCACAAAATGGAGCAGGCAACAGCAACCCAAGGGATCTTGAACAATTGGGTTGTTTTCAGCTTTGTAATTTTCCGTGTTTTCAGAAGATCTTGAAATTTGCCACAACAGAAATACTGAGCAATAAAACTTCACCCAAAAAAAAATCCCGACCTTCAAATATGTTGACTATTCTGTCTGACAGAAGCTGCAGTGTGCTAAAGCAGGGGTCCCCAACCACTACCGGGCCACAAAAAATATTCTATATTCTGGTCGTGCCGCAGCGCCCCCCGATGGTCGGTCCGCGAAAATATAATCAACGACGGCCGGTACGACTTATAATAGATATCCTGGTCGTGTCGCTAAACGGAGTTAAACTGACCTTGAGTTGAGTTGACCTTCATGGTCATCTGTAGATACATGCTGGTACATTCAGGCTCCAACATCTTTTCATTCCTCCTCTTCAATAATATCTATGGCTTTGATGGGCAAAGCCATAGATATTATTTCACTATAGTCAAAATCTATATCTAGGTATTTTTGTACTATGAATCTTAAGTCTAGTCAGCTTTTCCTTTTCATCTCTTTCCTCACCTTTCGAGGATTCATGTTCCCATGTTGTAGAGATGTCTGGTGTGTGTGAGTTTGTCTGTCTTAGTGAGTCGTGTTTCTGCACAGATGACCACATTTTATATGTCTCTCCAAAGTAGTTGCCCATCCCCATTCTGGGGAAGAAAATATGTGTTGTAATAACCATGTACATTATGTGAGCGTGAACACGCTGTACTGTATTCCATTGAATTACTTTGATTTCAAACAAGTAATTGTTTGTATACTGGTAAGCCCATGTCACTGTAGACTGTACAAAATGTTTGGAGCTCTTTTTCAAATGTATGTTGTGAATTTTGTAATATTTGTTATAGGGTTCCAGAATATGAACATTATACAAAGAATATTTAGACTCAACTGTAGTATCTATAATTATTATTATTATACATATTATTATAGTACATATATTCCAAAACGTTAGTCAGTTAACTTTCATGTTCACTCCTTCCAGTCATTTAACATTTACAAATGAGAGTTTGTTTACCTTGACTGCAGACAGCCAAAGATAGATAATGCAATACAAAAAAAACAGTGGTTGCTCTCTATAAATGTTGCATCATATAAATCTATGGAAAAGTTACTGCCAGCAGACAAGCCTGTAGATGCTTATTCATGATGCCTTTGTGTGTCTAAGAGAATAGCTTAGGATGTTATAGGAAAATAATACAATGTCTTATTATATAAGGCCCACTGGAAGATTTGTTCAAATCCACACCAGGAAATGGGTTCCAGATAAGATTGATTCAATTTGTATATGGATCAAATCTCCATTCACACATCTAACCTAATTATGAACTGAATCTGATTGGACCTCACCCTGAGTTTAAAGCCAGTGGTCTTGACTCTGTTGGTTTAGATACCATGCTTCTTTGAAGCCCAATGCAGTGGCAGGACCAACAGACTCTCTCCACCTGTTGTAAACAAAATGTAAAATAATGTAATGTAAAATAACTCTTTGCTGCTCTGACGGAGCAGACCTGTTTGAGATGAGACAAGGGCGACGTGGCTTCTTGTAAATATTTCCTCCCTTCCTGTGAATATCAAAATATATTATTTTTCTAGATGACATATAGATGGTTATTACATAATGTATCATTTGTCAGTGATAGATAAGTTTTCCTAGCACTAGAAAACGAGTCATAGAAGAAAGTAATCTCTGATACCCCTTTTATGGAAACATGCTTCTATGTTGTTACGCTCCATTTGCTAACTTCTAACTATTCCACTTATGGAAGACCATGTAATATTAGGGAATAACCACCAACTATATGCTGCTAAACCCTGAACATTTTCAAAGTAGATTTAAGTTGCTATAGGGTCAGTATTTTAAAGCTTGCCTCTGTATGTACTCCATCTCTACAATGGTGACCCAAATAAAGCAAATGTATTTTTATGAGGTAACTTCGGTATATCCGTTTTGTTCAGGTGTGGTAACATGTTAGAGGATTTGAAGAGGGGTGAATCTTATTTTATGCCAAATCTAGAGAGCATGCCAGTTAAAACAATTTACCTGCCCACCATACCATTACTGGATGAGTGAAATGACATGTGTTTATATACTGGATGTTAAATGTACCTACAACCCTACATGCCTGTGTAATTTGCTTCTTATAGCTCGGGTAAGGTTTCCGTTTACTGGTGACTCACCAACAAAGCCTCTTATCGAATGCTCACGCGTAACAAGCATTTACCATACATGTTTTTTATAGTATACTTTAATCTTAAAGGCAACATAAAACGTCACATGGCCAGCACTGCTCTAACAAGGCAAAAAAGATGACTAATAAACCACTTTAGTTTATTATTGAAGAAACAATTGGAAGACTAATAACTGAGGATTGTCCACGCTGCACTTTCTACTACTGGCCCCTGACCCCAATCCTGGGATTGCAGCTAAACTAGGCCAGGATTACAACCATGCTCTTCTTCCTGACTCATCTTCTACTGAAGGACAGGTAGACAGACCGACAGACAGTCTGTGCACTAAAACAAGTTCTTTGTGCTGCATGCAACTAATAGACTATACTAAATACTAAATGACTTTAACACTAGACCTTGATCAGGTGATTTCAACTGGTTCCACTTTTTCAGGTAAGGTACCAAACATGCTAAGCACAACCCCACACTCCTACCAAAACCAGGAATTTAAAAAAAAAGAACACTTCAATTACATGAAAAATAATTTGTTGTTTTTATTGTGGTCGGAACATAACAGTACAGGTCCAGAGAAAGTTCACTTGAGGATGGTGTCAGAATTTGCTGCAGAAGGAGAAGAGGTAAAATAAATTAGAAATGTTATGTTGACAATATCCTACAAAGTGGTGTGCTGTGATAAACAACAATAGAAGGGTTGTGTTTGCAAGAGCGGGAGAGACAGACAGACAGACAGACAGACAGAGAGAGAGTCTGTGTCTTTGTTACCTTCAGCCAGCTGTTTGGCGATACGCTCCTGCTCCTCTCTGGTCTTCTTCTCCGCTTCCTCGATCTTCCTCTCCTCCTCGGCAATGGGCTTCAGGTACTCTGAAAGACAATAACACAATTGGTCAAAGATCATTATTGAAAATCATTAATATTCTTATTTCCGTTTCACATTCACGTGAAACCATCCATTACTCCCTCCGAAGGGGAAGGAGTAATCTTTGGTTTATTTACAGTGTGGAACACCTGGGTTTAAATCCACTCTGTTGTGCATTGTCAAAAATTGTCAGTGTGTGATGTCAGTGATGTCTAGTATAGCGCAGGACCAAAGGTAAGATGGGGGCACACTCAAAGATAAATTCAGCAGTAAGAGCTATGTTGTTAATATCACGATTGGAATTTGGTTCAGTGATAACAGAATGCCTCTTTGTAATCAAATATAATCACAGTTACTATGCGAGTAGGATGGATATTTGAGAGATGTTGCAGTTAAGAGATTGCAAGTTACAGTTTTCCCTTGACATCCTTAATGTTAATTTGTGTCACCTTATTTGTCTTTTAAAAGGTGATGTCACCCTTCCTTGGCTAACTTTACTATTCCTTGGGTTTTGTGAAACTGATGCCCTTGAAATTTGGACAGACATTCACAAAACACGTGCACTGACGCATGTAGACACCAACTTACCAAACCTCTGTTTGCCGTACAACACGCCGAGGAACAAGGCAGACCACCTGGCCGTCTGAAATACAAGATAAACATAATTCTGACTACTCAGCGTAACAAATACAAATGGACTAACAAATTAACCGTGCTAGCTGGAACAACTCATCAAGCTGAGCTGACGAGCTCTTTGTCGGTGTCATTGTAAGATTGATGCTGTCGCTCTGAAACACCGAACTGAGCACTATACTTTCTCCAAGTCTGTGTCTATGTTGTGTGAGCTGTCATGTAGTTAGCTTGGCACGTAACACGGTCCAAGTTCCAATTTTCTCTCTGACCTTGCAGCTAAAGTATACAGATGTCTGCTAAGATGATAATCACATTGCACACGTTCAATAACGATAAATACGAAAGTCCCCATCTGCTAGAAGTGAAAGATGCCATTTAACGCTGCAGGTGTAACTGTTCGCGAAGTGTGTGGCTCCCCTGTACAACCTGTCAATGTCATTAGCTGCCGGCTGGCTAGCTAACAACCGTTAGCATGCTGCTACTAGCATTTAACAGCTAGTTCGCCAACAGCTGCACGATCTGAGAGGAAAGCTACAGTTTCTATTGCCTGGATATGTAAAAAACGTTATTTATATAAGTTGTTCAGGCCGTTATTACCTTGATAAGCGGCGACACTGCAACCGGAGGAACCATTTTGATACTGTCGACTGAGGAAGTGAACTTCCGGGCAGGGCGGAAAAGGTTTTTTTTGGTTTTTTTTGGAGCAACGAAAATCAAGTACTGCAGTGTGCTACTCCTCCTCCAATGGCCCAATCCCAGGCCCAATCCCAATGTCCCCCCTAAAACCTAAACCCTGAACACTCACAGATTTAACTGACGTCACCTGGTAAATGCTTGAGTGCGTGCACCAATTTTTTTTTAATGTACGATTGTGGGTTTGGGACTTTTTCCAGGCTCTTGCCTTACAGAGTGGACGAGAGTTAATTGTCAATAATCAATTGACTCGTTTTGTCAAAACAGCATCCATCATCAAGCAAAAATTTAAATAAATGGTTGATGAATAAACATTTGTCCTTCCATTTGTTTACCGTTTTTTTTTTACCGCTTCCGGGCTTCCCCTGGTAACCCCGTATTTATTGTCACAACGCTATGAACTGTGGGTAATTCCCTCAGGCAAAGTCTGCATCGATGCGGATTTACGGAAAGTGTGCATAAAAGTCTGCGAGAGAGCCCTCATGCACTTGACGATTTGACAGTGGGACAGCCCTAAACCCTCGCGGATTTAGCGGGAACGCGCCTCAAAGTCCGTGAGTCCGTGAGTGTGGACATCACAAAGTGCTGTCCCATTCCTATTTATACAATTTCGAGCCCTTGCAGCCTCTCGCACTCAAGCATTTACCAGGTGACGTCAGTTAAATCTGTGAGGGTTCAGGGTTTAGGCTTTAGGGGGAACATTGGGATTGGGCCATACTTGGAATGTGATGTCACTGCACCACTGGTAGGATTCTAGCTAAGGGACCCCATAGACATATATACACAACCTCTGGCCCTCTGGCTCCAAAACGACCGTTTACGGGACACATATCATAGGCATACAAAGGACATTTATTGTGTTGTTTTTACCCAGGCGGCGCGGGTTTGACTCCCGGTATGGGAACTACCCTTTTACCCTGAACACCGGTAATTTATCACTTTCCATCATTTTTGGGATTTTGCGACCATTGTCATTCGTGTCACGGCGACCTTACACATCTTCTGATCTAGTAAAGACACACTCTCTGCTGAGTAGCTGTAGCCTGAAGCAATCAATTGATAAACTGAGGAAAGCTTCAAAAGAACAAGCTTGACCCGCTCAGCCAATCGATGCCTTTTGCGTCAAACCAAGATGGCACCCCGTTTCCGTGACGACGGATGTAAACAAAGTCAGCGGGTATCTCCTCTTCTTTCACAGTACACGGACGTTGTTTAGCCTCGTTTAGTGTTTATTTACCTGAAGTTTTCTTTGTTTTACCTGAAGGTTGTAACTAACATGTTCATATGTAACCTCAATGGGTGATGGAAACATGACACTGACATCACGTTAGCCAAACTTGTGACAAACGTGTGCTAACTTAGCCGGCTAGCCACTTAGCTTTAGCTTTACACGCAATGGGTTCAGTTCAATCACAGCAACCTCAGATCTGACAGTTTTAAGTCTTGAGGTCAGAGTTCTCAGGTCTGATCTGAGATGGCTGAACTATAATCTGTCTGTCTATTGGCAATCTGATGGTGACATTTTAAACTGAAGCAAAGCTAAGGTTGATTCCGATGGGCAATTTATATAGAGACTGTTCCTGTATTGTTAAGAACTGAAATCTTTGACAACTCTGAGCTTCACTAGTTGAGTGAATATTGCATTGTGGACAGCTTCTCACTAAATGAACTAGAAAATAATTCAGATGAAGGCTTTTATTTTGTAGGGTGAGCAGGACCAAAGCAAGAGGTCGCACTGGGAAGTGTTACTGGATCAAACTATCCCTGATGTTACAGTCCAAAACATAGACCTCTGCAGAAAGACAGTATGGTCCATAAAGTAGAAACTTAAAGGTGTAACATTGATGTGAATTAGCTGAAGAAATATTGTAACTCACAAAATCAACTTCAAAGTAAAATACATTTACAATTTACTATTTGAGTGTCTTTCATTTTATTACAAGAAGACAGTGACAATTATTCCATGACCAGTTTTCCTTGTGAATGTAATATTGTATCCCAACACCTTCTGATTTCATAACAGTGTGATCAATACTTTTAAAATTCTCAGCAAGAGGATGATAAATGCTGAATACTTCAATAAATGTAGGACGATACACTTCTGTAAACTGAAGCTCTCTGATTATTTTCTGTTTATTTTTTGACCTTCAAAGATAGTGTGACCAACAGAAAACAGGCAAAATAAGTCAATTTTTAGTATATTTATTGATTATACAAAATTATATATACATATAATTAACACATGGTCAATATTTATCACTTTTTTAGATTCCATTGAATATAAATGTACACAAAGCGATCAGATCAGTCTGTCCTATCAGCAGTGTCCTGTGTGCTGCTGTCTGTCATTGTGCTGCTGCCTTCTGTCTGGGAACCGACATCCGGCTGTGTTTCCTCATCCGAGCTCCTCTTGATGGTCAGCTCTCTCTCGGCCTCCTCGGCAGGCGGAGGTTCTGCTGCCTGGATGTGCAGCTTCCCGTCTGGATCCAGGTAGCAGCTGACGGCTTCAGGACTCAGCCCTTCAGGCAGATCAATCTCCTGCCTGAACTCCTGGCATCTGTAGGAGTAGGAGCCTTTCCCATCCTCCTGCTTCTTCTCTGTCTTCCCGCTAACTCTCAGCTTCCTGCCCACCTGCCTGACAGACAGCTCCTGTGGGGAGAAGCCTGTAGTGTCCAGGGTCAGGCCAAAGTGCTGCCCCTCTTCCTCCAGCTGGTAGGAGACCGGTCGGGTGGCCACCGAGGTCGGGACAGGCTGCCTCTCCTCCAAGATGTTGTGTTGAAGTTTGTCCATCAGCTCCAGTCTGCTGTGGAGCTCCTGGAGGTTTCTCTGCAGTAGATCCCGCTGGTAGAGAAGAGGTCTGACCTCTACAGGCCAGTAGAAGCCCATGAGTGGCCTGGGGGAAGCCTGGCGTCCATGTGAGCACAGCATCTTCAGTGGCTGTTGAGTGTTGAGTCCTCTTGTTGTCTGTTCTGTGTTGGTGGTGTTGTTCTGTCTCAACAGTGGGACTGTCCCAGCTTTTATATTCTAGCTGTAGGAGGCTCCAGTGTCTTCAGGAACTTTCCGGTCATTGCCACAACTTTCCACTGGGCGGAGCTGTTACTCAGAAGTGGTGACGTCACTGCACTAGTCGAACCCTGTAGGATCGTTCCAGCGTCTTTAGGAACTTTCTAGTCTATGCCACAATTCAGCACTAGATGTCACCAAAGCTGTATTCTAGACTGGAGTGGAGGCACAGACTGGAGGCAGGTAGCAGCATCTATCAATAGTTTCTGTAGCTGCTGACATCCTGTTTTTTTATCTGTCCGGTCTCATACAAACTGATAATTTACAGTTATTCAAAAACAAGATTTCTCAGTTATTTTTTTTTGCTGCAGGAGTTAAGGTAGAAACCTAAAGGTAAACCTACTTACTACAAGTGTTACTACAAGGTTAACTTTAATGAAACAGTAGCAGTAGTAACAGTAGTAGTGGTAGTAATAGTAGGAGTAGTAACAGTAGTGGTAGTAATAGTGTGTGTAGAGTTCTGTTGCCCCACTGACGTGTGTGTGTGTGTGTGTGTGTGTGTCCTCTGCTGTCTTGTGTTTGTCTCTGGCAGCTTCAACTGTCCCCTGGAGGAGATCCATCTCCTGGGGTCGTACACTCCTCACTCCCCACTCCCTCCCTCTCCTCCTCCCTCTCTGCCTGGTCCCTCTGATCCTGCAGTTCCCTACGTGGCCAGTAGGGGCGCTAAAGACTCGGCTCCTGTCTTTTCCTCTGTCGTGATCTGACTTTGTCCAGCTAGGAGAAACAGCCGTTGACGTCTTAAATGTTAAGTAGTACGTTTTTCTGGAAGTTGATCAGGTCCATTTTAACCTACAGTGCCTTCAGAAACCACCATTTTATATTGTTACAGCCTGAATTCAAAATGGATTTGTGTCACAGATCTACACACAATTACCCATAATGTCAATTTGCACATTTTTCATAAATTGATAAAAGAAAAATGCTGAAAGCTGAAATGGTTTGACTCTACTCCTTTGCAGTGACACTTCAAATTGAGTTAAGATGAATCCAAATTGCTTTGAATGTCCACCTGTGGCCAATTCAATTGAAAGAAAGATTCTTAGGTCTGGACATTGAGTCTGAAGCTAGCTAACATTATTGACCTGGGTGGTGGCACATTTTTGCCTTTTGCCTGCTAGAAAGGCCATAGTGGCTTTAGACCTGATGTGGCTGATGAGCTAGCTGTATAGTTAGTACTTGTTAGTTTCTGCTTTAATTTATATATTGCAAAAAGAAATGAATGATATCCAACAAATGACTATTTTACAGACAAACTTATTTATTTAACCCAGAAAGACAAAATAATTTCTCCATTTAAACATTTCTGAATCATTACCTGCATTAACTTTTCCAGAACCGTCATCTTTGAATTGTTCAGGTTATAAACTAGAACATGAACAACAATAAAACATAATAAAATTCACTTAACTTTAATTTCTAGTACATGACTTTCATTCCAAAATGAGATCTCCACCATTTTAACGATATGACTCCTACACTGACTAAATGAAAAAATGAAAAACTAAAGACTTTTTCTCACAAAATAACATTTTATACAATACAATCAGTTGCTTGGATATGTGGCATTTTTAAATAAAATCTTTCATATTTACTGTCTGCTGGAACCTCATCATCAAACGTTTTTCTAAGAGAAAACTCAAATGAATTCATGTCTAGCTATATGGTCTCAATAATAATATAAATATGGTCTCAATAATAATATAAATGTATGCTCTAACATATATCACTTGTCTTTATGAGATAGTAATATCCCTTTTTTTTGTAGAAAAGGTACAAATATACCTTTAGGGGTTAAAAAGCACCATGGATGTACCTTTTATTGTGTAATGCCGTGGTCACTCGGCCTTTCAGTACTATTGTGTAACTTAAAAGCAGGAGGTACAGTGGATGTAACTTAAGGTACTGCTTTGCTGACGAGAAGGTGCAGCCCCTGCAGCACTGCAGTCCCGGCTGGATAGATCCTATTTGACTGACAAATTGGCCTCAGCATTGAGCAGGTGGAGTCTGGAGCTGCTTCCATAGCGTCAGCATCTCCTTGGGACTCCGCTTGTGAACCAGCAGAACGGAACTGTAGGCGCATGGCTTCTCCCTCTCCGTCTCCGGGAGGTCAAATGTTAAAAAGCCGAGGTGGTGGCTGGGGGATAGCCCGAGCCTGTGCAGGCACATGCCCAGGTACACGTCGTCAATGGGGAAGAGGCGCACCCTCTCGGACACCTCTCTGAGACGTGTGACGAGTGAACCAGAGTACACCACGCCTCCTCCCCCCGCGTATGGTGGGTACACGCCTTTGTAGAAGCTTTCTGGGATGTAGTATTTCGTGCCTGGCTCACGGCTGGGCTTTGCATTGTTGATCACTTCCCCCACAAACAAATCCATCATCATGTCAGTTTCATTTCTATACGCTCTCCACATGATGTGCTCCTCCCACTGCTTGTGCAGGTAATCCAGGAGGGCGCCTGTTCGGACAAAGACGTCATCGTCGCCTTTGAAGACAAAGATGGCGGTGGGGCAGTATTGCTGGAGCCATCGCCAGAATAACAAGTCTTTTAGGGTCAGGTTAAAGAAAGTGTCTCTAAAGTCCCATTGTAGGATGTCCCTGTATTTCTGGCTCTCAAGCTCCAGGAGGTTTTTGAGATCCGGGTGAGGACCTGTGCTTGAGTCTTGCCTTCCAAGTAGAAAAACAGTGCGCACCAATCCGCCTTTCCCGTTCAGTTCTCCCTTCACCAAACCACTTCGCCCCCATGTCTCTCGGATGGCCTGCCTGTTCTCAAAGTTCCCCACCTGAGATTTGATGGCCATCAGGAGCATGGGGGTGTCCAGACCCAAGCTTTTGTTCTCCCCGCATGTACCAGGCTGATTGATCAAGAGGGGATACTCCCTGCAGTGCATGGACCCAATAAATGCCCTCATTTGCTCCGGCAAGCTGCTGAAGTTATCCAGGCAAGGCACTAAACACTTGTATGACACGCAGTCTGAAAGGCACTCCTCTAGCAATGCTTGCTTGGCGTTAGGCCTTCATCGGCATCCCGCTCGAGTTTCCTCGCAGTATGGGGTTATGCTTGCGGTCCCAAACATGCTGCAGCTGGTTCCACAGTGCGCTCTCCTCCAGACGGAGGTTCCAGAAAGGGCCCAGTGGATGTGACGCCAAAGCCCCGGAGTTAGCCGAAGCCCCCGGGGCCACATAGTGAACTATTATTTGAGGAGGAGTGTAGGAGATGGTGACGAATATGGACACCATGACATAAACCAGAAGGTGACCCGTCATCATGCAGGGCAATAGGCACATGCACAGCACTCTTCCGTTGCATTTGCAGCAGCCCATCGCCTTGTGTTGTGTAGGAATCAAATACCTGCATGCACAAGTAAAAGATGGTTAGATGATATTAATAGAAAATGTGAATTACCCTCCTCCCTCTCTGCAGTCACATGGGTCGGTCTGAGCATTTCTACACCTAGCACAATCAACCCTCTGGAGCTTCTGTCTCCTAGGTGATGCTCCATGGAGGCTTATTATCTGTCCACAGCCTCAGAGCATCACACCAAGCTACAGGTAGGCATACAGCCCTGTAGACACACTCTGGAACATGTAGACAAACTCGGAAATCTCCATCTTTCCTTTAGGCTTGCCTCTTAAAAGTAGACTAAACACTCACTGACATCAGGAGAAATCCTCCTCAGTTATTTCACCCTCAATTGGGTATTTCTTAATTTGGGTTTGCCACTTCCTTTATGTATTTTGTTGCATGCGTCATCGTGAAAATCTTAAATGATCTCAAACCACTGCATGCAAAAATGTGTTTGAACTATTTATTATACCTGCAATATCTCAAACCTATAATAGATTATTGTGAAGTCTACAGAATTACAGTCATTGCTGCAACTGTCGGCATAACCCTTGCTAACTTAGAAAGTGAGTGATAAAAAAAATGAAAGAAATACTTACAAGTGAGTGGACTTGTCCGGTTGAAGAAAGAAGACACAGTGATTCGTAGTGTCCAGTTTATTTTTTCACCCAGCGCGACTATAACCTGGTTGTCTCGCGACAGGTCTGTACATCAATCAAGTCCATATCGATGAGTGATAAAGAGCACATGCCTGAGAATGGAAACGGGCGTACCCATAACACAACGACACCCGCGGCAGAGCGACAGGTAACAGCTGAGGCAGACTAATGAGTGCGCACAGAGCATGCGCGACTTTGGTCCGTTTGACTACTAATACAGTAAATAATACCGTGATCAATAGGTTACTTTATTATACGGGCAGACTTCAGATCGGCCAGAAAAATACATTTTAGATCACTATCAGTTCTCCATTGTGAGACGTTGATGACTGGTTTGCATACAGGTGCTGCACGTGCATTGTCTGCATATTTGCATGATGTGGCTCAATGGTTAAGACACACCCACCGCATCCTCTCTCGTCAATCTCATTGGTTAGAGGTTTAGTGTTTGTACCCTAACGAAAAAGAACTATAATACATTTTAGAAGGAAGGCAAATATCCCTGATGTTATAGAAATGTAGTATATTAGTGATACAATAGGAAATATAAAAAATACAATAAAGTATAATAAGGTAACTATAACCTCACTATTTACTACCACTATATAGGTGCATATTCCTGTAGGACTATTATAGTGATTTCTAATATTTTGTGTTTTTTTAAATAAAACTTGAATGTAACTTAAAGGGACACAGAGTGGTGAGGGTAGTGTGAAGGACAGACCCACACCTCTTCAATGCAAGACTGCAGATCCAGTTTAAAATCTCTTTCTGGTGATCTGTAGGTTTTTTTTACTTCTGATTGAATTTGGATCTACTTAGGGGTCAGAACCAGGGAAAGTATGTGGATGTTTTACATGAGGCTTTACATTCTTGTCACTGGATTATGTTCAGGGACAATTTACGCAACACGTTGGTCTAACCTAAGGGTGGACACAGACTTTGACAGATCCGGATACTGGAGGAAAGCCTGGTTAGAGCTAATTCTTGGAGAAATGGTAGTATCAGTAGAAGTACTAGGAGCAGTAGAAGTACTAGGAGCAGTAGTACTAATACAAATAGGGTTAAGAATAATATGAATATTAGGCACTCTTCGCCTACCAGTTTCAACCGACTGTCCTTTCCTTTGTTTTTTCCAAACTCTCCACCATGCAAACATTTTCTCTATTTCTCCAGAAACGGGCAGGACTTGAAAGTCATCGTCATAATAATCCATTAAGCTTTGTTCTTTATTTCAAGAAAATTCGTTAAACACTATCTTCCAGTCAGACTCACTTTATCTGTTCAGTAGGCCTGTGTGTTTGCTTTTCCCATATCGCTGGTGACCATTATCAGTGTTTCTCTCTTGGCAACGGCTATCAACAAGACCTGTCAGACCATGCACGATGTTTTGATTGATTACGATGTAAGATTGGTTGACAGAATTGCATTCAATTGTACTCTTGATGACTTAATGAACGTGTTGATGTTTGTAGTTCAAATGGGTGGGCGGGTTCTCCTAATAAAAATCAATATAATATCACTGTAGGGACTTAGAGTGTGTCTGTGGTATGGTTTGTAGTGACTTAATAGTATTTTATTTCCCATGAAACCGATGTAATATTGCTATAATAACTCAATGGTTTAGGTCACCTCATCGTGCTTTGTGTGAGTGTGTGTGTGTGTGCGCAAAGTTGTGCTTTGAAAAACAAAACATTGCACGTGATTACATCTGTTCTGTTCTGTTATATATTATATGTACTCTGTTCTAATCTGCAATTCATTGAGTATTCTATTCTATTCTATTCTATTGACCTCTTCATTGAAATCTATTATGCAACTGTAAAAGGACAAACAATATACCCAATGGTAAACATCACCGACATACCTTTGTATGCAATAACCTGTGACGGACACATCCTCCAACCAATACAACACGCGCCTCGCACCAGGTTACCCGCTGAGCAGCATTCATCAGCCAATAGAAGGAGGGAGGGGGCGGGACATTGCCGCGTCGCTATTTGTGTGGGTGATCATGTTCGGTTGAGTTTTGAATGAGGGGGCCATCATCCCGGCGGCTTGAAGGGGGAAAATACAGTTTAAAGTCTCTCTAGGTGGATTTAACATGGACAAACAGGCTTCTCTGACAGGCGCCCGCCGAACTGTCCGTCAGTCCTCCGTTTCCGCTTAGGGTGAGTGTTTCAAACACGGAGCAGGTTTGATTTGTGAGCGACAAACATGCAACAGACGTGTTTATTTGTCTGTGACACAAAGTAGCAAGCTTGCTAGCGGTTTTTTGGGGGGTAAACTATCAGTCATTTAGAGACAAAAGAAACCTGAACGTTTCGCCGTGGCGTGTGACGGTGGATCACCACAGACGGCTGACAGCCAGCGGTCAACCGACACGCTGTGTTGGCTTGTCAAAGTCTAAACCCACTGGTTTGGCTCGTGTAGTCTTAATGTTCGTCCCCAAATCGCCGTTGGCAGTAGCGTATTATTGAAACCGTGTGTGTGTGTGTGTGTGTGTGTGTGTGTGTGTGTGTGTGTGTGTGTGTGTGTGTGTGTGTGTGTGTGTGTGTGTGTGTGTCCGTCCTATGTATGGTTTCGCCTGCAGAGAAGGTAGCCTAACCTGGGTGCAATAATCGCAATGGTTATAAATGAACAAGCGCGCGCGTTCACATAAAAGACAAGGCGTTACAGAAAATAACGTTGCTTGTTTTGTCAATAAGGCCACGACGGTGTGTAGACACGGTCTGAATTCAGAGTCAGTACAGAAACGAGCTGTTTGGCAGTCGCAGCTGTTTTGTTTTCATCCTGCTTTCTGTTCCGTATCCAGTTATTTTTGATGTCATTGTACAGGGAGGCATTAGGCCCACAAGACCCCATCTGACAGTTTGGTTTGAATTGTATTTTGTTGTTGGAGAGAGAGAAAATATGCTGAAAATAGTAATTGTTCTGCATTTCCTTCTTGCGAAAACTTTTTGTAAAATAAATAATCTTAGTAGTGAAACTAAATAATCTGTTATTTTGCCCTCAGGGGCCTTTTCAAGGACCTCAAGCGGGCCCCAGACCCTCCTTTGGGAACCACTGCCTTGTAGGACATGAACTATGTCATGCACAATAGTGTTGTGCCATTCGCAGTGCCTGTTCACAGCTGAACCTGTTGTTTATGTTCTGCATGAGTGAATGGGTCGACTGTGTTAAGACGCTGTAGTTAAGACCCGAGATGAATTCTCTCCAGGAACCGTCTGGCAGTCTGAGGCTGAGCCAGGGAGATGGATTCTCAGGAGCTTGGACTGTAACAGCAACACGCTGTGGATGATTATCCCTTCCTCCTGGCGATGGACTTCACTGAGGGGGAAATCTCAGGGTGGTTATAGCTGGAAGTTTTATTGATCAGTAACCTGCTGCACCAATCTGTTATTTGATATCAGCTCTGTTTCTTTAGCTGTGGACCTGAAAGGGTTGCAGGGCTCCGGGAAATGGATCCACTTTACAAATTTGATTTAATGTGATTATCTGGTAGTTCCTTCCTGTGTGTGCGTGTACGTGTGTGCGTGTACGTGTGTGCATGTGATTCAAAGGTTTTGCTTTTAAGATAGAAAATGGAAGTTTGATTATGTATTAAGTTTCTAGTCACACTTTCTACCTTTTCAATGATCTAACCCATTGTTTGTGTTTGTGTGTGTGATCTCTTTTCCCCCTCCATCCCAATAGGTTTCCCAATAGGTCTTCTCCTCCACTTCCTGTTTTCTCACTCTCCATCCAACTTTTTCCATTTACTCCTCTAGACCTGAGTGGGCATTACTCAACCATATATAGGCTACATATATAACTCTGTTAAACCTACAGAGAGGCCAGCTTCCCACCAGCGTCCCACCAGCTTCCCACCAGCTTCCCCCATCTACTTGAATAGAGTAAATAGACATACATACATCCTGCCATCTCGCTCCTGTATGCCCCTCCCCCTCTCTCTCTTTCTCTTCAAGTCAGATTGAGAGGGGCAGCAAAACTCTACACTTAGACACACACACACACAGGCCACCATGTCCTCCATCCTTCCCTTCACTCCCCCGGTAGTGAAACGCCTCTTGGGATGGAAGAAGACTCCAGGAGGTAGTGGAGGAGCAGGAGGAGGAGGGGAGCAGAATGGAGGAGGCCAGGAGGACAAATGGTGTGAGAAGGCGGTGAAGAGCCTGGTGAAGAAGGTGAAGAAGACGGGGCAGCTGGACGAGCTGGAGAAGGCTATCAGCACCCAGAACAGTAACACCAAGTGTGTCACCATACCCAGGTGAGGGATGAACACACACACACACACACACACACACACACACACACACACACACACACACACACACACACACACACACACACCAGAACCAAGTGTGTCAACACATGAAAGTAAGAGGCAGGGTGACAGATGCACAGGGGGCTTGCAGAACGGTAAGTTTCTGTTGTCCGGCCTCGGGGCCACTTCCCCATCCCACCGTGCCATGGGTCAGCAAGGCAGCAGAAGTGAAACCTGATTGGAAGAAACAGCTGCCTGTCACGTGATGCCATGCATGTCAGGTGGAACTGGAGTCTAGTTTGTCTTGACTCTATTAGAATACATCCACTGTCTGCAGACCAAAGTTCAATTTACTTCCATTTCAGTCCAGAATTTCCACCCAGGGATCAATAAAGTATCTATCTATCTATCTATCTATCTATCTATCTATCTATGAAGGTGATGTCAGTCATGACCAGCCTATAATTGATCAATTGAAAATAAAAAATAAAAAGATTTCAGTTGGAGAAGATCTTACCACAGCCCTGTTGTAAATATCAACCTAGACAGTTTATTGTGTGTGATATTTTTACTGTTGATCCTTGCAGCTGTTTGCTCAAGGGCACTTCAGTAAGGCGGATGCTTACAGACGTGGTGGTCTGCCCCCGGGTTCTCCAGGTGACGGACGTGGTTTGCGCAGAGAGTGTGCACCGTTAATGTAGGATCCTTTTTGAAGTAGCTCAGGTTTGGCGAGCATTTGCACAGCGCACAAGCAACTGGAAGGAAAACAGAAGTGGAAGACCTAAAGAGATGAGACAGCATTGTATTGAGGAAGGAAGTAAGAAAGACACAACATAGTTAATGGTTATAAATAAAGGGGACTGTATGGACCGACTCCTACAGGTATGCATCCTCTCGCTGTATCACTACACACTCAGAACAGGCTTGATATGCTTTTATGAGATCTGAAAATAAGCCCTGTGGTGTGTAACAGCTACGGTGCTGGACAACCACACTGAAAAAGATCTTGTGGATATATGCTCTGATGGCAGGCACAGATAGAAGTGTGCAGATGATCTTTTTCACTGAATATAAGTCATCAAAAAAACTTAGAAATGGCCTTTACATGGTTCTGAATGCATCCAAACTGACTAGATGCTGAGGTCATGTGTTCTCTCGGTGTAGACTCCTCCTGTTGAACTAGCCAAGTCAGCAGACGACCAGTTGAAACCCTGTCGTGAAGAAAGTCGCGAGGTCAAGGGACCAGTTGAGACCCACGTGAGTGACGCTGTCAATCAACCGATCCAGGATCAGCAGACGGGAGATGATCTAGTCTGTTTCTAATAAGTATAATGTAATGTTCCTCCCTCCACAGGGAGGTCAGAGGTCAGGGCTACAGCCGGTGGGGATTCGGTGTCTTGCTCAAGGACACTTGAAGGTTTCCCTACCCGCTACACCACGTCGTTACTTCAAATGTCTTCCGCTGGTCTCTGCTGTATCGTCTGGTACAATGTGTTTCCTAGTCTTGACCTGGACCTTGAAGACGGATGCTGAAAGCTGCAGACGTGGAGGGCACGGGGACGAAAAGGCCTGATCTACTCCTGCTGTCTGCATACTGAACAGTTCAGTCGCAGCCTTTCATTTCCACCGTGGTGTTTACGTGTCCTTGACGTCTGCGTGATGATCGGATCTCACCTTTCACACACGCTAAGCAAAGCAGGGCGAGTAGGTTGGGAGGTGACGAGGGAAACAAATTTGGCAGTAGTAGGGTCACCAGTAGTTTTGCTTCACCGTGGACGGATGATCCAGGTACAGATGCCATTTTAAAGATGCTATGTGTAGCATGTTGTGTAGAGTACATCTTCTATGAACCCCGTTAAGAAGAGATGAAGAACTGCTGCTGGTTTCAGGGGTTTCACCGGCATGTTGCATCTACCTCAGGTTCAGACTCCCTTTGGCCTTCTTCCTCCTCTCGAGGCCTTTTCCTTGCAAAATCCCTTTCAATGCTCATCTGAGGGAACAAACTGGTAATGATTTGAACTTTACGTTGACTATATAGACTCTGCTAGCGGCTGGGGTCATGTCCCCTCTCTGCCAGGAACATCCCAGGTTCAATATCGGAAGAAAAAAGTCGAATCGATGTCAGGTTTTGGTCAGACTGTCCTTGAGCAGGTGATGTCTGTCTGACGGTCTCACACAAGTGGATCAGGGAGAAAGGTGACAGTGTGGTGTGTTGACAAGCTACAGCTCAGTGGGATTAGTCTGGTGTGACAGTGAACATAACGTGATGCGTTAGAGATCCATTTAGATCCGTTTCTATGCTTTGACCAGCTTTTTATTTTGCGGCAGCCGTGCTGATGTTGTTGATGAGACTGTGTGTGGAAAACACTGGAGGGAGTTAGTTTTTAATACCAGGTATAAATGAAACGACAGAATGATTCTTTCATTTTTTGTTTTTGTCTCGATGATCTGTATCAGTTCCTTTCCCTTCTTTTGCTCATCTCCCCCTCAGCAGCTTGTGCTCATCCAGCCTAATCGTCTGTCCGAAGGAAGAATTCAGTTTGGAAGTGTAAAGGTTAGAGGAGCCAGCTGGGAGACTCTGGGGTCGGCGTACACCACCTCGAGTAGAGTCGAGTAACCGAACTGGTGCCAGCCTGATTGAAACCTTAGAGTGAGAAGCCGAGCAGAAAGAGGAAAAAGGAGGAAGTTAGAGGGGGGGATGAGAAGAGAGGAGAGTTATTGTGATTGCAACAAGGGGGGGAGAAGAAAAGGGGATGGAAAAGGCGACGGGGGAGCCACGTGAGACCAGAGAGCGTCTGATGCCAGGCCTCTCTCGGTTTCATCACCCGGAGGAATGGAGGCTAGATAGCTTTTCAAGTGCTGCTGATAAGGTGATAGTGGCTCTTGAATGTTGCCCCCGTCCTCAACCTAGGAAGCTGAGATGGTTTCTACCCTCCCCCCCCCCACAGGGTTTCAGGGTTTGGGAGTTGAATGAATGAATGTGAGTTCTGTGTTCCACTCATGAGGATTCACATTATCCTGCTTGTTTCACAATACTTCCTGTTGTTGTTGAGCTGTGCTGCTCACTGTGGAAGACAACGGTGTGTGGACAGAAATGATTGGAAAGACTTTTTTCTCTACTTTCTCAGTGAATTTAACTCATTCCCTCTCTATTGGCCACATGACTCCATTATTTAAGTAAGTGAGATGCCGTAGAGTACACTAAAAGCAGTGATGGACTTTTAGCCGAACTAATTTGAACTAAGACTTCAGATGAAAGTGTCCAATCCCTCTCGATGTGCTGCAACACCAGGTATCAGCAGCACCAGGTATCAGCAGCACCAGGTATCAGCAGCACCACCAGGTATCAGCAGCACCAGGTATCAGCAACACCAAGTATCAGCAACACCAGGTATCAGCAACACCAAGTATCAGCAACACCAGGTATCAGCAACACCAAGTATCAGCAACACCAAGTATCAGCAACACCAGGTATCAGCAACACCACCAGGTATCAGCAACACCACCAGGTATCAGCAGCACCAGGTATCAGCACCACCACCAGGTATCAGCAGCACCAGGTATCAGCACCACCACCAGGTATCAGCAGCACCAGGTAGCAGCAGCACCAGGTAGCAGGTGTAGCTTGTGTGTTGGGCCCGCTGGTGGCTGAAACCCATCCAGCGGGCGACCCTGTCTTGACAGTAACCGTAGTCTTCAGGTAGCGTTCCACTGATACCCGACTCATTTCCCTGTGAACAGAAGACGGGTTCATAAAGTGTTGCACAAATGAATCTGGCTCTTGTAGTTCTTTCTTTTAGTTCTCTCCTCTCCTTGTCTCCTCTCGTCTCCTCGCCTTGTTTCTTCTCCTCTCCTCTCCTTGTTTCTTCTCCTCTCCTCTCCTTGTTTCTTCTCCTCTCCTCTCCTTGTTTCTTCTCCTCTCCCCTCCTTGTTTCCTCTCCTCTCCTTGTTTCTTCTCTTCTCCTCTCCTTGTTTCCTCTCCTCTCCTCTCCTCTCCTTGTTTCTTCTCTCCCCTCCTTGTTTCCTCTCCTCTCCTTGTTTCTTCTGCTCTCCTCGTTTCTTCTCTTCTCCTGTCCTCTTTGTTTCCTCTCCTCCTCTTGATTCCTCTCCTCTACACATACACACACACACACACACACACACACACACACACACACACACACACACACACACACACCATGATATCTTACTACTGGAGGACAGTCAGTGTTTGTATTGTAGTGTGGTTTTCCTCACTCATTCACATTTCACAGCGTTGTTTTTCTGTTGTCGCGTCCCGACAGACACTCTTTGTCTCTTGGTGTTTTTTATTTCCTCATTCACTAATCACTGTTTTATGGATCTGTACTTGTTGTTTTACATCACACATTTAAGTTATCATGTCTTATCAATAATCTGCAGAAATGTCATTTATTTGTATATATTGATTATGTGCATTCAGGCGTTGTAGGAGTGAAAATACCATATAGTGCTCATTCGTGAAATGCATTGTTTTCAAGTAATGCAGATTAAAACTGTCATGGTGCATTTAACCATTTTATCCATAACAACCTTGGTAGGATTTGGAGAGTCAGTTGAAGAGGTTTCCATTCAAACATGTTTTCCAGTTTCCTTCCCTGTCATCTGCCAGGGGGCGGGGCCTGGCAGGGGGGGCGGGGCCTGGCAGGGACAGCCATGGACAGAGTGAAACTTTGACTTTTTTATACTGTTTGTAGTTCCAGGAGATTTCTGTTCTACATCACTGAAATGCATCCATTAGAAACCCCAATTATGAAGCACCGACGTTATGAAGTTTACTACATTTCAAAAATAATAAAATATATATTTGGAACGAAGGTTGCCAATTATCTACCCTTTCTTTGTCCAAGATCTTTAAAAATGGTGGGGTTAATGATCACTAGCTGTCTGTCAGATTTGGATTTGTCACATGATCACCTGTCATCCAATCAGCTTCTCTTATTGAGGACGAGGAGGGCGGGTCCTGACTGCCTCCGTGCCAATAAGAGACCAGCATGTTTGTGATGTCATCCTACTAATTTGGAATGAAACATCTCATGTTTACCATCTGTTTGTTTTTATTTTTATCCTTTTTGTATTTGTCCTCTGTGTGTGTGTGTGTGTGTGTGTGTGTGTGTGTACATGTATATGCACGTTGTGTGTGTGTGTGTGTGTGTGTGTGTGTGTGTGTGTGTGTGTGTGTGTGTGTGTGTGTGTGTGTGTGTGTGTGTGTGCGTATGCGTATGCATGTGTGTGTAGTAATTGCTCAGATCTATGGGGTCTAGGCTCAGGCCATACGATAGAGCAGTGGGACTCTTCAGGCATGTACGGATACCATGACCACAGCAGGTGAACACACACACACACACACACACACACACACACACACACACACACACACACTGAGACATGTTTACACACATCCTAATCTTTACGTCTGGTTCTGGGGACAATACAAAGGTTTCAGTATAAAAAGAGGAACGCCTGCACACTGTTGATCTCCACTGACTCAATGATTGATCAGTACACTTTGGCCCATCTGATCGTTTCAATAATAGAATCACTAGCCCTCATATAATGATGCTAAATGTAATAAAGACCTTTAGGAGTTCCTTTCGGATTCATATTAATAAAAAATGTGAAATGATGTAATCAGAAGAATCAGTTGATATGAATTGCTGCTATCAGATGATACTGATTGATTAAGACCTCAAAATTAAAAGATTTTCTAGAACGAGGAAGCTTCGTCCATCTCTCAAACCAGGTCAGTTATAGGCTTGATTTTACAAGTGACCAGTATACAAGGGGTAGTTTCTGCCAGGCGATTTGATTGGTCAAAGGCTCATTCACACTGTGCTGATGGACCCTGTTAAACACATGTACCTGCTCTCTATTGTTTCTAACCCTAACCACAGAGCTAGTAAGCAATCCTTCATGTTTTCTGCAGATTTTTACTCATAAGTAGGTACGCTACTTTTAAAACCAGACAGTACACATGCAGACATCAAAGCAGCCAATAAAGAAGCACAGACACCATGAACCGCCTGTCCAGGTCTCCTGTGAGCCCAGTGAGCTCATAGTCTTCACCCTGAAGACCTGAGAGAGCAGATCACTGACCGTCTTGTTTCTCGACCCCGCCAGGTCCCTGGACGGGCGTCTCCAGGTGTCCCACCGTAAGGGCCTGCCCCACGTCATCTACTGCCGCCTGTGGAGGTGGCCCGACCTCCACAGCCACCATGAGCTCAGGGCCATCGACACCTGCCAGTACGCCTTCAACCTCAAGAAGGACGAAGTGTGTGTCAACCCTTACCATTACCAGAGAGTGGAGACGCCTGGTAATGATTCTGGAGATGTGTGTGTGTGTGTGTGTGAGACCTATAAGAGATAGATAGATAGATAGATAGATAGATAGATAGATAGATAGATAGATAGATAGATAGATAGATAGATAGTCAGTCTACCAGCCACCCCTACTAGAAAGTGTCCAGGAATCAGGACTTTGCTGTTTGATAAATTAAGAAATTCACCAAAGTGCCTATAAAGAGAGAATTCAATTTCAGTGTAAAACATATTGATCTCTTTTTATCTGCACTTTAATCATTTTAGATTATTTCTATTCTTTATTTTTAAAAAACAATATATTTTTAAAGTATGCCTTATATCCTCTTTTATGCTCCTTTTTTGTATCTCTTGTATTCTGTATTTCTTTCCCTATGTAGAGCACTTTGAATGGCCTTGTGTATGAAATGTGCTATATAACTAAACTTCCCTAACGCTCTCTACATCCATGCATCAGGTTGTACTTGTAAAATACACACATTCCTTAACAGACTCAGGTATACAAGCAAAGTGCCGTTTTGCCCAGGCAGTACAGATAAAGTCTAATCAAAAATTAGGAGAAATTAAAGGAGTTTTGCTATAAAGCACACTTCACCATGTACATCATGAAATCCTGTGTATGTGTGTTGCAGTGCTGCCTCCAGTGTTGGTGCCGCGCCACACAGAGATCGTGACAGAGCTGCCGCCGCTAGATGACTACACACACTCCATCCCTGAAAACACCAACTTCCCCGCCGGCATAGAACCTCCCAACAACTACATACCAGGTCTGTGTCACTGATACCAGCCAACTAGATTTGTAGAGTAGAAATAGAAAGTCGATTAAAGCTGATTCTAACGAACTAGATTCTACTAACATCCACATGATGGCTGGTTACCTGCAAAGTGTGATTCACCACCCTGCATGGAATCATACACAGAAACACTCTTTTGACCTACAAGAAAACACACACCTCAGTTGTTTCTTCTTATGTGTATTCTCAATATATGTGTGTGTGTGTGTGTGTGTGTGTGTGTGTGTGTGTGTGTGTGTGACAGAGACTCCTCCCCCTGGCTACATCAGTGAAGATGGAGAGACGAGCGACCAGCAGATGAATCAAAGTATTGAATCAGGTAGACTACTTCTGCTGCTCTCCTCTGCCCAGTGGGCGGAGCAAGGCACCGACACTGCCAGGGTCGGGGGTTCAATTCCCACTGCTACAATACTCATAGTACTGTACGGTGCTTTGGGTAAAAGTGTTCCCTAAATATAAATGTACACATATAGAGAGAGACACTGTTAGTATTGTGTGAGTGCATCATCAAGGCCTTGAATCGTCTTGATCCAGTTCAATACAGCATACAAGTCAGTTCAGTTTTAGAAGTTCTTCCGTTGAGAGGTTAGTCCAGTCAGTCAGACCATCTGATTGGTCTAGAGTTGTTTTCAAATGTCTTATATGTCATTCTAACTAAGTCTTAAATTGAAGTTGATGAAAATTGAAGACACCTTGGTGAATGTTGACGCAGGTTTAAAAAAAAAACGTTTGGCCTCAAATCAAAATTGTACCAAAACTGGTTGCATTCAAGAGACGGAGCTCTTTGTTGACACCTGACTAATGATAAATGGAGTTAGATACAACTAAATGATGGTGATGTTAACCTGGAGGCGGTGTCGGCCCAGGGCTGCCCAGACTGACGTGACAACAAACCCCCTGCTGTGACATGAATCATCAAACTAGTTAATAAATCCTGAAAACAGGAAGGAGAGTGAGGAGGTGGAGAGATGAAACTCAGCAGGAGGTCTGGTGACATTTGTACCGACATAATGATCGTGATCGCAGGACAAGACAATTTTCCTTATCCTTAATATTTGTTCATGCCTTTCAAACATATTACATCCATGCACTCTTAAAGTAGTGCTTCCCTTGAGATCCCGTTATGAGGATCCAATGTTTTGATACCTTAAAATCATCAGACTTGGGGAATTATTTCCAGTTGCTGTGACATTTACAAACACGACAGACAGACAGACAGACAGACAGACAGACAGACAGACAGACAGACAGACAAGCAAGCACAGAGTCTAGACATCCAATATAATGTTATAATATAAAGTATGTATTGTTATGGTTTTGTGTTTGTTGTTCCCAGGCTCACCAGCTGAACTATCACCAAGTACCCTGTCGCCTGTCAGTCATGGCTTGGGTAAGAGCACTTCCAGGTCTGGAGAGATGGAAATCTATGGAAAATAATTCACTCATCTCTAGTTCTTAAAGTAACTGCAGCCATTTTCATTTTCCATCATACTGATTGATTCTGACGAAAATCTGGGTAATAACTGTCCTAATGGCCCCAAGGACACTTCACAAATCAACCCTATAAGCACTGAAAGTCTTTTACAACAATGAGGTGGATATATTTAGTTTTCAGTTCATCCATTACCTTGACAGCCTTCACTGTTGATCTTCACTAGACAGGCAGCCGTCCGGCAAACAGGAAACAAGGCAGTGTTAAAGCAGTGGTCAAGGTAGCATCAAGCCTGTAGGAGAAAGGCCTGACCTGAGATCATCATCATCTTTTTATCGACGTGTCTCATCAGTGTGTTGGGAAAGACCTGCTTTAATGCTTTAGGTGCTTTAGGCCCTTTAGGACTGCAGTGGAGAGACAAGACAAGCAGGTTGCACTATAGTGAAGCTATCAATGATATTTTGGTCAAGCAATCAATCAGTATGATGGAAAATAGGGTCCATGTTGAAAAAGGCCTGAGTTATACTTCAACGGGTTTTGGAATTGGACAGAAATGTGTGCAACAACACTTAGTCAGTTGAGACACACAGACGACAACACACTTCATGAGGCTGTAAACCAACTGTCATCTCACATCGGTATTGTCGTGAGCTGTAGAGCGATCTGACCTAGTTGACAGAAACCCTCCAACCCTTTATCAACTTACGTCATGTTGAACATGGACTGAAGTCTTCAAGTTCAGTCTGGAAAAAGTACGGGACTTTAGAAAAAGGGTGTGATGGTCAGAAGGAGAGAAAGAGAAAGTGTAGGAGTGTAGATGGATGAAAGCTAAATGACTGTAATGTTAGGTTGTCTCCTCTCTGCAGACCTGCAGCCAGTCACCTACAGTGAGCCGGCGTTCTGGTGCTCTATAGCCTACTATGAGCTGAACCAGCGGGTTGGAGAGACCTTCCACGCCTCGCAGCCGTCCCTGACCTGTCGACGGCTTCACCGACCCCTCCAACTCCGAACGCTTCTGTCTGGGGCTGCTCAGCAACGTGAACAGGAACGCCACGGTGGAAATGACGAGGCGACATATAGGTATGGACGCAAACACAAGCTGTGAGCACACACTGTATGAGATGTCAGCTTGATATCTAGTACTGAAATGAAATGGAGGCGTGTTTGTACTGACGGACACTCATGCATCTACGTATGGACACGTACACTGACTGTGACAAATAACCACACTCGATTTATCAGTTTGTAATGATTCGATCAGTCCAGAATGTTAAAAGGATTCACAGCACAGATGTTGCAGCACCGAAAAACCTTCCTCAACATGACAGTCTTCTTCAAACACTCACCCACACACACTGACGTACTCGTACGCCTGCAGCTGGGAAGGTTTCAGTGTTAACAGCATCATTACCGACGGGGAGAAAGAAGGGGAGGATGGGGTATGAGACATTCAGGGACATGTTGGGCTAGTGGAGAATAAAACAAACACACCTCAAAACGCTTCGGCCTGCTGAGCCACGTCAGCATTAGGGGCATAGTGGAAAAGGGTAGCAGGTACATATGCACACACATGTCTTATAATAATGATGATCAAGCAAAATAAAAACAACAATATAAAGTAAACACGGTGCGTGGATCAAACCGACCCATATATCGGCCTCTCTCTCCCCTTCCAGGTCGTGGTGTGCGATTGTATTACATCGGAGGGGAGGTGTTCGCCGAGTGCCTCAGCGACAGTGCCATCTTTGTCCAGAGTCCCAACTGCAACCAGCGATATGGCTGGCACCCTGCCACAGTCTGCAAGATACCACCAGGTAGGTATACATACATTCAGTCTCTGTGCCGGAAAGAAAGAAGATGACTAGACGCTGAATTTGTAGGAGAGGTTGGGGAGATGTGGCCAGCATGGGGTGTCTGTTCTGCAGAGGAGGTAAATTATAAAGACCTCATTGGCTGTTCCTGCACTTCTCAAAACTTTACATATCTCTAAGAGAGTTGAAGTTTTTGTTCTGACAAAATCAAACATGTTTGAAAATCTCCTGATGTCTGAGTCGGCTCTGATGTTAGGACTTTGTCTCAGAATGGAACAACTGCGCGCACACACACACACACACACACACACACACACACACACACACACACACACACACACACACACACACACAGCCTCATTCTGCAAGACACTGCCAGGTCTATACCCTTTCACACCGGAACTAGTGTGGTTGACCTTAGAGTGACCCTAGTCAAGATCAGGGTTCAGACCCAGGGTGTTGTGGGGTCAACGTCAACCCCTCCTTAGCTCACTTTTCCAGCACACGAGTGTCACAGTGGTATTTTCCAAGTTGAGACATTGCAGCAGTAAGAGTGACGTCTTCCACTCAGTTTAATAAGGTTGTGCAATGTTAATAGTTGCCAGGAGTTTTTGTTTGGTGAGTAAAAGCCGGATGTCGTCCGCCATGTTGAACGCATCTGCTCCTGTAAACAGTCTGCCTGACTCATCAGTTTGAACAAGATCTATTGTCAAAATGACAAAACACACAGAGGTATGGGAACATGAAGAAACACCACGTTCCCTAGAAGAACAACGTTGAGGCATCGAGCCAATGGAGTTTGACAGGCAGGGAAGGAAAACTGTCACACTCTTAAAGATCTATCTATTTTTAATTCCTTTTATGTTTCTGCACTAAAGCCTTTCCACAATGTGACAGTTTTTCTCACTCGCCCACACACACACACACACACACACACACACACACACACACACACACACACACTGACGTACACACAGCAGCTGTCAATGTTCAGTTAACAGCATCAATACCGACTTGTACAGAAGAGGAAGATGGGGTGTCAGACGTTCAGGGGTCTGACATGTTGGGCTAAGTCACACACACACACACACACACACACACACACACACACACACACACACACACACACCCTTGTATAGAAGCATCAGCAGAATGCCTCAGATGTACTCCATACATCTCACTTGTCTCACAACATTTCTCTCCATGTTTTTCAGGCTGCAATCTGAAGATCTTTAACAACCAGGAGTTTGCGGCGCTGCTAGCCCAGTCCGTCAACCAGGGGTTCGAGGCGGTCTACCAGCTCACCAGGATGTGCACCATCAGGATGAGCTTCGTCAAGGGCTGGGGAGCCGAGTACAGGTGTGTTCCTCTCTCATATCCCCAGCACTATCAAAACAATCTGGCTGTTAGCTAAATGCTTAAAGCTGCACTAGGCATCCTCACCCGTTGGCAGTGAGAGGTCATGTTCACCAACCCATGTTTCGATACGTCGCTTCCTGTCGGGGGAGAAGTGAACATACTAGACGCCACATTATTTGGGCAAATAGGGCAAATCTGCAGGGTCTCAATTGGAGGGGTGGGACGGGACACTCTTAGGCTGATCAGACGGGTGTCTCACCTAGTGCAGCTTTACGATGTCAAATAGGGGGTGTATGTTTGTCGGTGATAGTGTGTGTGAGAGAGAGGGAGTGACAATAAGGTGTTTGAGCAAAAACAAAAGGGAATATGGTTGGATGTGGATACTCCCGTAGTATAGTTAGTAGTTAATGTCTATTCCTGTCTTTGTTGTAAAATGTCAGTTCTTTTGGTCATCCATCCATCCATCCATCCATCCATCCATCCATCCATCCATCCATCCATCGTCTGCTCAAATGTCTACTCCTCCTGGCTTCGTGCTCTACCCTCCCGGGTCCCAGACAGTAGTTTGTGGGGGTGTTTTGGCTTGTCTTCACTGGCCAGCGTTGAGCTGCTGTGTGGCCTATCTGGTCGCGTGTCTCCACTGTCTGTAGCACCAAACACAGAACAGACAGCCCTGTCTCATAATCTGGTCCGACCTGGGAAAGGTTCAGCTTCCATTTACTCCTCCAGAGAAGTAAAGTGCTTTGTAACTGTTTGAAAAGTGCTCTACTAATACTATCACAGTACTACTAGTACTACTACTACTACTACCGACCTAAATGGTAATTTGAGGTAGGGGAGATGCGGCCATTGTTTTTAACTCTTGCTTTGGTTTGACTAGCTGGATAATCAGTGGAGACACAAAGCAACCCATCTAGTCTGAGCCGGGCTGAACAGAGCTAGTTGGGACCAGGCATATATCTGTCCACCTTACTCTGTCCTAACCCTGACGGTGTATTTTTTATCCCCACAGACGTCAGACGGTAACCAGCACCCCCTGTTGGATCGAGCTGCATCTCAACGGCCCCCTCCAGTGGCTGGATAAAGTACTGACCCAGATGGGCTCCCCCTCAGTCCGCTGTTCCAGCATGTCGTAAACCGGGACAGCGGCGATGACGCAACGTCACACAGACATTCACACATTGGGCCGGCGTGTCCTGAGGGAGGAGACCACCACGCAGGTTAACTGATAGAAAACTTTGATGGATATTTACAGGGACGTCTCAGTGGGCCAGATCTCCATGGCAACGTTGGATCACCGTCAGGCTGACATTCCAATAATCATGGACTGATGACCTCATAAAGAAACCACCTTGCAACATGAAACTGATTCCTACCGTGTCATAATGGACCACACCACAGCCGCTCTCATCCAGAGGGACACACAGCGAGTGACAGGGAGTTGACGGGACACATGGTTGTTTCAGGGATTGAACATGCGGCGTTCTAGTTACGGGACGTTCTCTCCAACCACTAGCCCACCTTGCCTTCTGACTACCACAGCACAAACTTGAGATTTCCGTTGACCAAGTTTCTAGTGAATTCACAACGTTAGTATCACATCCAGGCTGATGTGATGCCTGGATGTGAGTTTCCTGGTGTGTCTTGATTTTTGGTGACCAAACTCCTCGTTTTTACCGGAGATTTCCACTTTTCCCGCTTTTCTCCTGTTCAGTCCCGTGTTGTCGTAATCACATCCCCGATGGCAGCGATTATATGTTCTGCTGATGTTAGATTGACCAAGCATCGGTCTCCAGCTCCTAGAGGGGTGACCATTGGTCTATAGCCACTTTCTCTCTGTCTATATTTAACAGTACATACCCTCTTCACACACACACACGCACACATTTTGTTCATACACAATGTAACTTGCTGTTGCCTTTGCTTTGTCTTTACAAACCATTTCCTCTGCGTGCAAGATGTTGATTGGTCCTAAATAACCATGTGTCTGTGATTGGACAGAAATCAGGAAGTTCTGTTTCAGGATGTGTTTCTATTATTCTTCGGTGAGGAGTTGTGGTCAGTGGCTAACCGGCCATCTTATCTGGAATGAGTTGGCACATCATCCCTCTGGCACTTCACTCAACGTAAAGCCGTGAACTTGTTTCTAGATAGTTAAAAGCGTTAGCAGCTAGCTAGTTAACAGTTTGTCCATCCTGGTTTTGTGGCACACCCAGTCTCTCTCTGTCTCTCTCTCTTTCACATTGTCTTTATTAACCATTTCTATTAAAGGGAGGCATGTAGAGGACTTGAAGACTCATAGGAGTGGGTCTCACAGAACAAGTTGAATCAAAGGGTCAGCGTCTCCACCATGAAAAGGACAAACGCCCATCACTGACGTTTCCCTCAGATGTAGCCGTTGTACAAGTCTCACTTTTTGTGGTCGGACTGTTGCATGGTTTCTTTTTTTATATGCCTGGACTGTTGCACGGTTTCTCCATTATTGATATGGTATTGATAGGAAAGTCCTGCAGCGCACAATCGATGCAGGTTGCAGGTTGTGGGACTTCTAAAATGGCTACTACTGCACATGCACTGCCCCACATGATGTTCTTGCTACAAGAAAGTTGCCTTTGATGTGAAATACAGCGAGATATGCTTGGAAATGTACAGACAGGAATGTTGAAAAGCCTGAAGCAAAGCAAGCAAGCAAAAAAAATCTTCCATATTTTCCTAAAAGATTTTCTCCTGTTTGAATTGGGTCTTCAAGGAGACTGATGCCAGTCGGTCCCTAAATCAGTATTTTAGTCCAAATCTTTCCAACTCCAAGTATTAAAGCTAGGTTATACTACAGTTATTATTTTCCTTACACATTCTTTTAGCTACATTTTGTATTTTCATGTATTTTTTATATATAAATATATTTAAAATCTTCAAAGCTTTCTTCCTTTTTATTAGACTTGAATATTTTTTTAGACCATGCCCTCTTTTTAAAACTATCATGGCTTGATGATCATGTGTGAATCATGTAGTGTAGGCTGTAACATTTTTCACTGTATTTACCACTGAAAACAGTTCTTCAGTTTAAATTGCATCCTTAAAGGCTGTGAGGCAAAGCCTCAACGTTCTGTCCTCTTCACCGTCTTCAGTATCAGAGTGGGAAACCACCAGCAGCACCAGACATACTGGTAGATTTTGACTGGGTGGCACTTTGGCAGGTAACCAAACATTTGGAGATTCCTTTCCATCCTTAAGTCAGAGTTAGCTGGTTACATGGTGAAAGTGGCTGCGATGGCCGGTGGATGAAGAAGTTAGTTTTCCCCTACTGAGTATTGTGAGCTGTGTTGAGGTCTTCATCTCTACAGGTGTGACCTGTTCCAAAGACGGACAATGTACTGTACACTGTAGTGAGTCCCCTGTCAAGAAGCTGGTCACTGGTCAGATGAAAGGATCGTAGCAGTTTAGTTCATGTTTCGTTGTTTCGTTGTTACATTGCCAGTGTGCATGCTCCTCTTGGGGTTCGGAAATAACTCACGTCACACTGATGGTATGGCAGCATGGGAAATGAAAATCAGCCATGTTTGTCTACGATACCCGCCTCTCTGGCAGGTAATCAACTACTATTAGGAGGTTGGTTCCTGTTCTGGCTGGTAAAAGTTAGTTGATATGAAACGTGTCCCACCAGGTCGCGGGGTGAAGAAAACCCTGACTGCCCGCCACAGGAGGACTTTTATTTTGTATCAGGACTGAAACCAACCAACAGCTGTGATCTGTCTCTATATCTGTCTCTGTCCACCTGTATCATTCCTACTGAAGATCTACGGTGTCATCCATTTCTGCTTATTATTATGTTGTAATATCTGACTTTTCATATATGGGGGAGAAAGTCGACTGGACTTGTTTTTTTGCGATGTTAAGGTCATGATATACAAGCTGAAAGGGCAGCGTGGTATTTCCACAAGTCTGATACACCACATGTTGTATGCAGTGTAATATGACACTGATATAACCACGTTGATTTTATTGACTTTTTATTGAAGCAAACGTGCAAATTCTTATTTACTCAGAAATCTCACCGCAGTCAGAAATACTGTTTGTCTTCTGTGTGTGTGTGTGTGTGTCTTGTCAGCGTCCAGGAAAAGCCTTTTGTATATGATTTGTTTCTGAGTGTCAGCCGACATCGTCCCCAAAACCAACCAGCTTCTCTCAGATGGAAGATGAGACCAAATGTTTCATGTGACTCGACTGATCCCACATTAACTAAACCGTGATGTGTTCCAAAACCAACCCGTCTGGTTCCTGAGACGTTTCTACACGGCTCCAGTGGTATTCTTGTGTATTAGTACTTTTATTTGACCATACTCTGGTCCTTTTTTCTGTCAGAGCATATTCCATTAGACAAACAAGCTGTTAGGATTTCTGTCTTCATCGGCTTTCCAGGTGTGCTGCGTATACAGACGACTTCTTACAGTGTACACTAATAAAGCTGTTTTAATTCACTTGATGATGTGTGTGTGTCTGTGTGTGTGTATGTTACCACTCTTATTCTCCAAATATCAGAAAGGCACAACAATATGTCTCTATTTGACATTATACCACTACCTGTACTACTAATATTAATAATTATCACAATAATAATACAAATAAACAACATTGATTACTCATAATAATTAAAAGTAGAAGTAGTAGTAGCAGCAGTAGTACCTCTAGTTGTAATGCTCCTTAATGGCCAGTAGAGGGAAGTAGAAGCAAACTAATACACTAACAGACTTCTGTGTGAGAAGCTGTGAGGGCAGTATTGATCCATATTGTTGAAGTGATCTATAAACTTTATTTATCTGAATGTTTTTATTCAGAAGCTCTTCGGTGGAAAATACTTCAACACTTCAACCACTGCGTCAGTTTCAATACGCCACAATATAATTGTGTCGTGTGTTAGCATATGCTGCATTGAAAAGCAACACAAATGTCACGTGATGAAAACAACACTTCTGATACATCCGATCAATCAACACATGGAGAGTTATTTTAAAACACTAAATATCCATTACATGAAGTTTATCATTCAGTCTCTCACTCCTTTAAGAAGGGGCATGATATGTTTTAGTTGTTTGATATCAATAATTGATATAACAAATGTTCATTTCTTCAGTTCCATACTGTGACATGGTACGTGATAAGTGAAGGTTTGGTGGTCAGGATTTTAACGAACAGCAAAACTGTAATTCAGCATCAGTCCTGCAAAGAGAAAGACGAGGATGCTGAATGTCTCATGACCAGTTCAACTCGGCTTCATTGTTTTTCAAGAATGCCGTTTTCCTCTGATCTCCCTCAAACAGACAAATAACAGATAAAATGTTCTGAGATCCTGAATAATTTAAGTGTTTACTGGCCTGACAGTTAAACATCCAGAGACATTAACACACATTACAAACCTCCGCAGTTAAAAGGCTTGGTGAGTGAGTGGTGTGTGTGTGTGTGTGTGTGTGTGTGTGTGTGTGTGCAGCCGAGTGAAATGCCTATTAGAGTGAGTAATCTGTGTGTGTGCACGTGCATCCCTGCATTCATTAGTGAGCACGTAGAGTGTGTCTGTATGTATAGAGTACATGTAACTGTGTGTGTGTGTGTATCTGTGTGTTTACGTGCCCCTGCCATGTCTGTGCACGTGCAACACGTATCTGCGTTTCTGTTTGTGTCCATGCACGCTCATGCCTGTGTGTGTTTGTGTCTGCATGTTTGTATCTGTGTGTGTGTGTGTGTGTGCACGTGCACGTACCCGTCAGAGTGAGTACTCTTTCTAAGTGACCTGCTTCCATTACCGGAGCATCATTAAGCTGTTGTTGTTGATGCCGGTCCTCCATCCTCCTGGTCCGGCCTTGGATCCTTCCGCTCCCCCGAGGCCGGTTACAGCCGGAGCAGTAAGCGCTTCCCAAACCAATTAATACCAGATCCTGAATGTGCCTAAACTTTCTGGAAGTGTAATATAGACTGGTAATGGTGGCGGTCACTTTGATTTCTTGTGGTTGCCGTATAGATTTCGTTTTATGTTTATGCTTTATGATGGTTTACAGACACGGGCAGGTTAACTCCTGTGACCGTGGCGTCTGCTTTATGGGCTGGGTATCGACCGCACGACTGTAACCGCGCCGCGCCGTGTCACGGCTGCAGATGCAAAATGCTTTCCATTAAGTATAAGAGTATTTCAGTCTGGTGAGTTACAGTCAGTAGAACAGGAGTCTCATACTGATGATGCATCTGCTGCATTATAGACGCCACAGTAGAGAGTATGGAGCAGGGCGTCCTGTGGGTTCAGCATCCTGCCTGCTGAAGGGTCCTTGCTCTGTATCTCACCCTGACCTCTGACCTCCTGGTAGCGGGGGGGCGGGGCTACAAGGATCAATGTCACATCAAATTAAGAAGAGATAGAGTTTGATCACGGGCCTTTATTAGTCTCCATGTTAAAGAAATGAGACAACAGGAACAATCAAGTACAGTAGATATTTACACACACACACACACACACACACATTAACACAAACACTCATTTAAAAGCTTCTTTTGTCCCATTTATTTTGCCTTCATCTTTCAGTCTCTTTGACATTGAAATTAAATCACACCTTTAAATTATTTCATTGATTTGATTGAAAACATTATAAATTATTATTGATTCTTAAAGTCCTCAGATGATTTTTATTTATTTGTCATTTCTTTAGTTTGTCTGTTTGTTTCTGTGGTTTTCTCACGTTGATGTTCATCTTCACCATTACCACTAAATCCATGAACCAGAACTCTCCGTCTGCTGTGCTCCCAGTGACATAGTGATGTAAGTCCTGACACACGACCTGCTGGCTGACCCCAGACCAGTCATCCATCATTAATATGACTTTTGTTCTGACGTTGTTTTTGTGTCCTCTGACGTCCCGGGGTGAGGTTCCTCCCAGGGTTCCTTACATTTCACACTCCTGACCCCTTGATTCTAAACCTTAGACACGCTGCGTGTGTGTGTGTGTGTGTGTGTGTGTGTGTGTGTGCACCTCTGTGTTGGAGTGTTTCTTCATGGGCAGGGTTAAGTGGGTCGTGCCCAGGGGATAGGGAACGTGTTCTTCCAGTGTGTGTGTGTGTGTGTGTGTGTGTGTGTGTGTGCAGACAAACCGTCTTCACCTCTTGGCTCCAGGCCTTAGACATGCATTGTGCGTGTGCAGATGCGTGCACGTGTGTTGTGGAGCCATAGGACCTGCAGAGGGGTAACCATGTATAAGTCATGTCTGCTAATTAAGACTGGGCCCTAACCTATGGCTGACCTGAGTAAGGGACAATGAGACAGCTACAAGCCTTTGTACCCGGGGCCTCTCCTCCACACCAGAGTGTTGGATGTCCAGTGTGTGTGTGTGTGTGTGTGTGTGTGTGTGTGTTCTGGCTGGCTGGTAGCGCAGGGCTACCTTGAGCTGGTAACTGGAGCACGAGGAGAGAAAGAAGAAATGAGAGAGCTGAGAGAAAAGAAGGACAGTGAAACAGAGAGAGCGAGGGAGAAAAGAGAAGGGGTGAAAGAAAGAAAGAAAGAAAGAAAGTTCCTCTTCAGTGAGAGGAGGCAGAAGCCCGGCCCATGTAATTAGGCCTAAATGAGTTTTCCACTGACTCAGTGGGTCGTGGTGAAGCAGCACTGGGACAAAGATAGACCGGAGGTCAGGAAGTCATGGAGTCAGGGAGACGAGGCAAGCTGTGGTCACATGGAGGCGGCCCCAGGGGGCCCCAGAGGGCCCCGGAGGGCCGACAGGACGAGCAAGGAAGGTACACAACCAGCTTTATTACTACCATTAGTTTAAAGCTGCACAAAGTTTTCATGTAAAAGTACCCCCATCTTATCAGCTGGATGACAGTGGTGCTGTCTCCGCCCACAGGAAGTGACCAAATGAAACGTCCTAATCCTAAACAGCAGCGAGACAGAAACCCTGTCCAGAGTCTCACCTGCTACCTGGACGCCTTCTGGGGCCTCGTCAAGTTTTAATAATGTCAAACTGAAACGAACCCCAGAGAGGAATTCTCTTTCTGCCTGAATTGAATCAGAAGAATTAGTAGAATTAAACCAGTTTGCTTGTTTCTCTGAGTGAGGATCTTCTCAAGCCGAGGTGTCATCTTCCAGTCTGCTACAGACAGAAGTCCTGAAAGTGCTGAGAAGTCATCTGTATGGTTTGAAGAGGTGGACTAGTGGTTAGAGAGACTAAAAGATCACAGGTTTGATCCCGGCAACAGCCATGCATACTAGGTGTGGTTTAGATATATGGCTCCATATGCAACTGCCGTCTTGGTAGCCTTGTCTTGCTTACTGATGTTGCGGGGCATGAAACTGTGTGGACCCTTCAGATGGAGCTAACGGATATAAAGTTAGCTAGCAACCTCGGGAACGACACCTACAACAGCTGCTTGAGGTTTAGAAGTTAGCTAAATTGCTAGCTAGTTAGCTTCTAGCTAGCTCCCGGTAGTAGCCAAATATATATCACCTTAAAATGTGAACCTGTCTAACTCTTTTTCTAACTCTTTTTGTCAACGTGTTGTTTACGACAGATATCCGCTGATATTTTCAAAGATCGTCATGACAACAAGTCTCAGCTCCTCGCTGGTTCCTACTGCCGCACTGTCAGGCGGGGAAAGGAGAGCGCAGAAAGGCTGAGCGGAGAAACAGACGTAACCGCGGAGACAATGGCTCCTTCAGAGTCGGCCATGTTGATGATGGTGATGACTCCTCGGAAAAGGGCGCAGCGTTGTTGACCAATCACAGTCCCCGCTTATTTTCTTAGCGGAAATGCCAGGCGGTTTGAATGTTGGCGGCTTCAGACTGTTTGGGGGGGCGGAGCTAGGACCGCCAACAGGGATGATACTATTTCTGAACGGGGACCACTAGTGGAACAGAGTCAAAATAGTATATGAACACTGGGGAGCTGATGTTGTGAGAACAGTTGTGTGTGTGTGTGTGTGTGTGTGTGTGTGTGTGGTAATTATACCTATAAGGCAGATTATTGCTGCGGTGCTAATGAGGTTGTTCTCACTGAGGCAGAGAGCATCGCTGCTGTTGGGTTACACCCGTTACACTTGGAGTCATTTCATTGCGAGGCAAGTCGACGCCAGAGAAATGGATTGTTAAACTGATGAAAACAAGAAGACCAGGTCTGTCTGTCTGTCTGTCTGTCTGTCTGTCTCTATACCTCTCAAACAGCACCACAACACAATGCATCAGCTCAGCACACGTCACGTCATAAAATGTTAAAGGACTTGGTTGATCTACGACGTAAGCCTGGAGGTGTCACTGTTAAAGCCATTAAGTAAACCACAACTAGTCCTGTAACCCACCACTTAAAAACCATTCAACTGGTTTACAATCCCAAATGGATGCTTAAACGTCAGGCGCCCGGCCGGCCAGCTACCCCCCCCCGACCCCTGACACTAACGGCGGAGTCGCTCTTCTTTCTCTCGTTGAGGTCAATCCACCACAGATCAATGCAGGAAGTGGATTTCCTTTAGAATTCGAACACACGTCTTAGTCTTATTGGTCACCGGTGAGTTCCATTCGCCCAACCACAGCCCATTAAGATGAGTCGGCAGGAAGTGCGTTTGTGGTTGCAATGACATCACCGTGACCCGGTCGTGACCTGCACTCTGTGGGTTCAAAAGGTCACTGGATAACAGCAGGGGCATTGAGGGTGAGGAGGGTATTCTCTGGTGGTATCTATCTATCTATCTATCTATCTCTCTATCTCTCTATCTCTCTATCTATCTATCTATCTCACCTTCAACAATAACTCAATTGCCTTGTGTGTGTGTGTGTGTGTGTGTGTGTGTGTGTAATCACATTGATGTCTAATGTTCTTGTCGTCCTCTGGTTCAACAAACTCAAAGTAATGGGATTACTTCCACCCAGAGAAAGGTACTTCACTACATTTCCATCTAGGCTAGCTGGTGGAGGCGGGGCTTATCAGAGCACGCCAACTAAAAGAGGGAGACTAATTATGTCAGAAAGGACTCGGGGGACGAGGACAATCAGTTTTTGGATGATTCAACTTCATATTTAGAGGGGGTGGTAATTAAAGTAACATGTTTTGGATTGGTAACTGCAATATTATTACTGAAATTGAAATAGTAATTAAAGGGGCATGAAGTAATCTGTGACCTTTACCGACCTTTATCGACCAGTAGCAACGATAGAACTGATCTCCAGCCAGTGACGATGACCTGTAACTGACAAACACACACTCACATTCACAACAGAGACAAGTAAGAGATCCAATAGAATAATATATTATTATTATTATTATTATTATTATTATTATTATAATGTTAATATAATAATAATACTAGTGTTGATAATAATAATAATAATATTAATAATTATTATTTTTTAAACTTTTTTGGTTTGAGAACGAGGCTGAACTGTCTTGTGACGGCGCTATCATGTAGCGCCGTCCTCCATCTTTGATCAGGTGAAAATGTGAGTGGGAGGGGTGTGGTTGGGGAGGGGGGTGTCTTGAAACTCCAGTGGGTGGTGAGTTTTTGTTCCTAGACAGAGAACAGGCCAGAAAGTGAGTTTCTAGTGCCAGAAGTCTCCTGGCAAAGTAATCGGTAAGTCATTGGTATTGATCTCCAGCCTATCAGCCCCTCCCAGAGTTATCTTGGTCTTGTGGCTCTATTTAACAGATACAGTAATTGTGATTACCAAATACAGCTAATGTACTGAAATGTTCCTCTGTATATCTCAATAACACTTACATCATCACTTACATCAATTACATCAACCAGCAATTATGATGTCATAAGTGGAGTGGTATAACTAATAATGTAACACAGCTGATACATTCTCATTGTTTTGAGTTGTTGCATTACTGGTGAATATTACTATGACATCATCAGTTGAATATGACTCCCCTTATGAGGTCATAATTACCAGTTACTGTAATGATGTTACTGCTTGTGGGAATCTGTTTTATTACATTTCTGACTCATTTAGAGAGACAGTATTATTATGAGTTATTACAAGAAGTATTTATCTATCTATCTATCTATCTATCTATCTATCTATCTATCTATGATGATTCATTTTGGCGTTTAAAAACATTACATGATTGGCCTGATGGGGGCGCTATAATGAAAAGGCTAAATGTGTACCTTTGAAAGGCCGTCACTGTTACATCACTGGTCCGATGGTGACAAAACAGTGAAATGATGCATCTTATCACTGTGTTCTGGTGTTTAACACTGTTTACACTGACTGGCCTGATGGGGGCGCTGTCATTAAAGGTCTTGGAGGGATGATGCATCTTGTCTCTGATTGGCCCACGGGGTGACATGTTTACTTGGTTTTCTCTGCTTCACTCTCAGACTGAAAGTGAAGGTGACGGTGTGAGTTGGTGTGAATTTGTTTGTGATTGCCATGCTGAGTGAATCACGTGTGTGTGTGCGTGTGTGCGTGTGTGTGCGTGTATGTGTGTGTGTGTGTGTGTGTGTGTGTGTGTGTGTGTGTGTGTGTGCGTGTGTGTGTGTGTGTGTGTGTGCGTGCTTCTCTGTGTGTAAGATCTAAATGTAGGTTTCAACGTCTTATCTTGTTACTCGTCTCAGTAATGAGATACCACACACACACACACACACACACACACACACACACACACACTCACTCACACCTTTCCCTTCTTATCGCCACACACACCTCCACCTCTCTATTATCCCCCCCCCCCACATGCGCTACATGGCGGGGCGTGTGTGAGGTTATGAAAACAGTTAGGCTTAATAATTGATGTTCTGCATTTCAATCAATTTCACCACAGTGTTAGGCTAATTAAGGTTAGCGCCGTCCTCCCAGGGGCTGGGAGTGTGTGTGT
>JAXDDX010000008.1:3200000-3212500 GCA_034670405.1 Hoplostethus atlanticus
TTTTTAAAGACATCTTCATCCTGGATCCTTTCTATCGTAGAGATCTGAACCATCTGATCATCTGGTTTAAGACCTTCAGCTGAAAACCACAAACATTTAAAATGAAGAGATGAAACAAACAACTTCCTCTCTGTCTTCCTTTTTTCTTTCTTCTTTTCTTTACCTCTCGTCTTATTTATCCAGCTCTCTCGTTCTCCCTCCTCACCTCTCATCATTTCCATTTGTTTCATTCTCTTCACTCTGCTTCTCTCTCTCTCTTCATACTGATTCTTCTCTTCATCTCTATTCCCTCTTTTCCTACTTTCTCTCCATTTCGCTGACTGAGGCAGTGTTTCCTCTCTACTACTCTGTTTCTCTCTGTCTCTCTTCCCATTACTGTCTCATGTTCATATTGAATTACAACAGCTGAATGGAAAAAGGGAAAATTCAATAAAATCTCCTTTACATCGCTGGAATCCTTTTCTACTCGTTTGAAGCGGAAAATGTTTTTGTTGATGAAGAAATCATCTGATGAACATGAAGTGTGAAGCCTCGTGGTCCAGGCTGATGGATGGTTCAGTCTCATTCAGACGTCTGTAAAACGTCCAGGAAGCTGAAACCTGTCCAAGGTTTCAAGGTTCCCTTCGTGGTTTCATGACCATCAGCTGGTCTGTTGGAGTATCAAGACATGAAACATGAACAACATTAAAGAACAAGAACAGGAACAACACTGATCACTGCTTCACTCTCCATCTGTCTGGTGGAGTTTTTTTTGTTTTATTTCACATTCAGGGAAGATTTATTCAACCAGCTGGTGGAAAAACATCCAATTTTATTTTACATCTTATTTTATTTTACTTCTTATTTTATTTTACTTCTTATTTTTTTTCAAGACGTTTGGATGGAAACAGCGTCCGTCTTTTCTTTCCTCAACACTAACAGTTCCTCTCTGTTTCACCCTCCTCTCTCTGTCTCTCTCTCTCTCTCTCTCTCTCTCTCTCTGTTTCATCTCTTTCTCCTTCATCATTTCTTTCTGTCTTTACTTTTTGAAATGATTATATTTCCTATTTGTTCACCTCTCGCTGCCTTTCTCCCCCAGCAGGGCAAGGGGTAGACAGGGGGGAGGAGGGGGAGATGGGGGGGGGGGCCTGAGGGCACAGAGCCATATTGTGGGGTTAGGGTCTGTGTGTGTGTGTGTGTGTGTGTGTGTGTGTGTGTGTGTGTGTGTGTGTGAGTGTGAGTACTCTCCTCTGGCCTGGCTGTACTGTGGCATGTGTGTGTAAATGGATGAATATGTGTGAGTGTATGTGTGCGTTTCTCTGAATGTGTGTGTATTTGTGTGTGTGTGTGAATGAACGAATATGTGTGTGTGCGTGTGTGTGTGTGTGTGTGTGTGTGTGTGTGTGTGAACAGAGGCCCCTGGCCAGGCCATACGTTATTGATGCTCCCGCCTGGGGGTACGTCGGGGGAAATGGATGTGTGTGTGTGTGTATGTGTGTGTGTGTGTGTGTGTGTGTGTACGGGGGGTCATGTTGTGTCGTCAAACGGCGTCTGGTGAAAGATGGCCAGCGCTGATATGATCAGTCATCTGTTGATCAAGATGTACTGCTGCCGCCTCGTCGCTGTTTCTCTCTCTGAATTTCACTGTTTACTCTCTCTCTCTCTCTGTCTCTCTCTCTCTGTCTCTCTTTGTCTCTCTCTCTCTCTCTCTCTGTCTCTCTCTCTCTCTCTGTCTCTCTTTGTCTCTCTCTCTCTCTCTCTGTCTCTCTTTTTTCTCTCTCTCTCTCTCTCTCTGTCTCTCTCTCTCTCTCTGTCTCTCTTTGTCTCTCTCTCTCTCTCTCTCTCTGTCTCTCTCTCTCTTTGTCTCCCTTTGTCTCTCTCTCTCTCTCTCTCTCTGTCTCCCTTTGTCTCTCTCTCTCTCTCTCTCTCTCTGTCTCTCTTTTTGTCTGTCTTTGTCTCTCTCTCTGTCTTTCTACTGTTAACTCTCTCTACCCTCCCTCTGTCTCTCTTTCAATTCAATTCAATTCAATTCAAGTAACCTTTATTGGCATGAACAAAAACATTCAGTTCACAGAATGTTCAGATGTAGGAAACCAGTTCATCCAGGTGTTATTTCTGCTGATACAGTCTAATGGATTTAATGGTCTCATTGTGATCACTGTGATCACCTCAGATCCATGTAGCTGCTCTCCCTTCACCTTCTGAATTCACATCAGAAGGTTTGATATTGTCTTTGATATTTCTGTAGTAGAAGAAGAACGTCCCACGGTGGAGGAGGAAGTGCATCTCTGTCCGTCCAGCAGCGACCACATACACACTCCTCTCTGGGCAGCCATCTCTTTTTCTAAGGCCAGTTGGTCTGGATCTGTTCGGGATCTGGTCTGGATCTGGTCTGGATCTGGTCTGGATCCCTTCCTCTCTCTGTTTCTCTTTCTCTTTATTTCTTCCTCTGTTGTTTTTTCTCTCTATTGCTCTCTGAAACACAGTCTGGCTGTTGTCTCGTGTGTCTGATGTGACTTTGTGGTTTGACAGTATTGATGTTCATGTGTGTCCGTGTGTGTGTGTGTGTGTGTGTGTGTGTGTGTGTGTGTACTGTGCAGTATCTCCCCCTACATCGCTCAATATTGTTCTCCTTTGTCTTCTCTCTCCTCTCTCGTCGTGTCTTTCGCCCTGGTCTTTCTCTTCCTTTCATTAAAGTGTCATATTACATGTACATACACACACACACACACACACACACACACACACACACACAGGAAAACAGTGACACACAATCACGCAAACAACTCAAACACAGCCATTCAAATGCACATGCACACGCACACACACACACACACACACACACACACACACTCTCACTCTGCGGTGAGTAGGTAATGTGTTGTAGAAACAGTGGTTAACTGTCTAAAGTGCTCTGCTCTGTGGTGAATACCTGATGTAACCTTAAGACACTGTTGTTGTTCTCTGTGGTTAAAAGATAATGGGATTTTACTGTGTGGTTAAGAGCTGTGTGTGTGTGTGTGTGTGTGTGTGTGTGTGTGTGTGTGTGATTACTGGTGTATGTGTATATATATTAGGATGCACATTTGTTTATGCATTACTGTGTGTGTGTGTGTGTGTGTGTGTGTAGATGTATATGTTATATACATACATATTGTGTTATTTATTGATGTGGTTCTCATTTGTCTGTGTTGTTATACTGTGTGTGTTATACTGTATGTGTGTGTGCGTGTGTGTGTGTGTGTGTTGGCACGTCTATGCATGTGTCTCTTTAAATCATTGACCATTAGCACGGTGTTGTTTTCTGTGGCCAACAGATAATGTCTTTACAATGTGTGGTTAGGATGGAAACCAACACAGTTCAACACACACTGACCCTCCTGATGTATAATGTAACAGCACTGACCCTCTGGATGCAAAATGTAACAGCACTGACCCTTCTGATGTATAATGTAACAGCACTGACCCTCCTGATGTATAACGTAACAGCACTGACCCTCCTGATCTATAATGTAACAGCACTGACCCTCCTGATGCAAAATGTAGCAGCACTGACCCTTCTGATGTATAATGTAACAGCACTGACCCTCCTGATGTATAACGTAACAGCACTGACCCCCCTGATGTATAATGTAACAGTACTGACCGTCCTGATGCAAAATGTAACAGCACTGACCCTTCTGATGTATAATGTAACAGCACTGACCCTCCTCAAGATTCAAGATTCAAGATTCAAGAAGTTTATTTGTCACATACACACACGAGGTGTGCAGTGAAATGTAAAGTGGCAATGCTCAACAGAAATGTGCAAAGGGCAAAATAACAGGTCACACTATTTACAATAAAAAAACCAACACAATATTTACAATATCACAGTAAGAGCTCTATATAAAAAACAACACAATATTTACAGTAAGAGCACTTTGGAAATAAAAATATGGTAAAAAAGGGAAATCTTATGTATGTAATATAATATAAATTATGTGTAGTCTTTACCTAAGTGTGTGAGTGTGTGTGTGCATAAGAGGGGCAGTGTGTGTGTCTTGGTGGGGGCCCTGGTGAGGTCAGAGTTCACAGTCCTGATGGCCTGAGGAAAGAAACTCTCAGTCTCTCTGTTTTGGCAGCGTGACTACGGAGGCGCTTGCCTGACCGCAGCAGCTGAAACAGTCCGTTGTTGGGGTGGTGAGGATCCTTCATGATCCTGCAGGCTCTGGTTCTGCACCTCCTGGTGTATAAGTCCTGCAGGGTGGGGAGTGTAGTTCCAATAGTGCGTTCAGCCGAACGCACTACTCTCTGCAGAGCCTTCCTGTCCCGAGCGGAGCTGTTGCCGAACCAGGCAGTGATGCTTCCTGTCAGGATGCTCTCTACAGCTCCAGAGTAGAAGGACTGAAGGATCCTCCGTGAGACTTTGAATTTCCTCAGTTGCCTGAGGTGGTAAAGGCGCTGCCTAGCCTTCTTCACCAGAGTGTCAGTGTGTGTTGTCCATGTCAGATCTTCTGTGATGTGGACTCCCAGGTATTTATACCTGCTCACCCTCTCCACAGTAGTTCCATTAATCCCAAATGGTGCGTACGTCCTCTGTTGTTGTGTCCTCCTAAAGTCCACAATCAGCTCCTTAGTTTTGGTGACATTCAGGAGGAGGCTGTTGTCCTGGCACCAGAGTGACAGATCAGCAACTTCCTCCAGGTAGGCCTTCTCGTCGTTGTCGGAGATCAGGCCCACCACCACTGTGTCATCCGCAAACTTAATGATGGAGTTGGAGCTGAACCTGGCCACACAGTCATGTGTGTACAGGGAGTACAGTAGGGGGCTGAGGACGCAACCCTGGGGGGATCCTGTGTTCAGGGTGAGGGGGTTGGAGGTGTGTCTACCCACCCTGACCACCTGGGGCCTGGCGGTCAGGAAGTCCAGGATCCAGGCACACAGGGGGGTGTTCAGTCCCAGCTCAATCAACTTGCCAGCCAGTCTGGTGGGGACTATGGTATTGAAAGCTAAACTATAATCAATGAACAGCAGTCTCACATAGCCCCCCTTCCGGCTGTCCAGATGTATAACGTAACGTATACGTAATATATAACGTAATGTATAACGTAACAGCACTGACCCCCCTGATGTATAATGTAACAGTACTGACCGTCCTGATGCAAAATGTAACAGCACTGACCCTTCTGATGTATAATGTAACAGCACTGACCCTCCTGATGTATAACGTAACAGCACTGACCCCCTGATGTATAATGTAACAGTACTGACCCTCCTGATACAAAATGTAACAGCACTGACCCTCCTGATACAAAATTTAACAGCACGGACCCTCCTGATGTATAATGTAACAGCACTGACCCTCAGGTTGAAAAATGTAACAGCACTGACCCTCAGGATGCAAAATGTAACAGCACTGGTCCTCAGGATGCAAAATGTAACAGCACTGACCCTCAGGATGTATAATGTAACAGCACTGACCCTCAGGATGTATAATGTAACAGCACTGACCATCCCGATGTATAATGTAACAGCACTGACCCTCAGGATGTATAATGTAACAGCACTGAGCACACACTTGTTTTAGCAGACTAGAGGATAGTAATGGTTCTCAGAGCAGGGAGGGACCGAGGCACTAAGAGGCCTGAAAAGTGCTTTAAGTGAAGGTGTGGAACAGTGATTGGCCATGTTAGGCTGTGTGTGTGTGTGTGTGTGTGTGTGTGTGTGTGCTGCGATTGAGGGCTGAGGGAGGCTAAATGCCAAAGCAGCTTCATTATATTTCCAGTGTTTTGCGTGGTGATTCAGTATCACCTCTTCACTGGACATTTCTATTGGATCTCTGCTCTGATTGGCTAGTTTACTCATCTTTATTGTGAAAATCTGACTTTGCTGTTTGTGTCAATTACAGGCCGCTGTAAACGGTGCCAGTGATCTTAATCTTCAATGTTGTCGCAGTTTCTACTGGTGGCCGAGAAAATCATAGATTACCTAATACCCATTTAAGAGGCTGGTTATGGGTTAGAGCTTGGTTTAAAGGTAGCAGAATTAGGATTAGGTTAGTTTAGGACCAGAATTTGGGTTAAAGGTTAAGGGTAAAATTGGTTAAGAGTAAAATTGGGATTAGTCTGAGGTTAGGGTCAGGATTAAGGTTGGGATTAGGTTAAGGTTAATGTTAGTGAACGAATGTAGTCAATGAAGTATATAAGTATAGTAATATAAATGAGTGTGTGTGCACGTACTGTGCAGTATGTGTCAGATATGTGCATTGCTTTGTTGCATGGGTGAGCTGGTATGAGTGTGTGTGTGTGTATGTGTGTGTGTGTGTGTGTGCGTGTGCGTGTGCGCTAGTCTCTCTATTATCCTGACATGTCTGTCTGCTTCATGTCATAGTAGTCTAACATTTGTCCCCTAGACGGGTAACATTATCTACATCTCCCTCTCCCCTCATCTCTCTCCTCACCCTCTTTCTCTCCCTTCCCCCTGACATCTCTCTTCCTCCCTCTTTTCTTTTCTACAACTACAGCCCTCTCCCTCCATCTCCCCCTAAACCTCCCTCACTCTCTACCCATCACTTTCTCTCCTTCCTTCCTTCCTTCCTTCCTTCCCTGTCTGTCATCCTATCATTCATACACACTTCATCTCCTCCTCTAGTATGTCATCTCTCTCCCTTCCTCCCTCATTTCCTCAGTGTCTAGCCCCTAGTTGTAAACAACTGTCATATCTGGCCTTCTTAAATAGCCCTCACCGTCCACACACACACACACACACACACACACACACACCTCATCAATGTTTCAGAGGGAGGGCTGAATATCATATATACCTAGTCCTCACTTATTTACATCCGGCCGCCACTGAAACCTCAACAGCAACATCAATGATTCATCAGCCAATGTTTTAGCAAAATGCATGACTCCTCTGTCAATAAGGGAGGAGGGAGGAGGGAGGAGAGGGGAGGAGGAGAGGGGAGCATGACAAGGAAAGGAGAGAGGGGAGGAAAGATGGAGGAGAGGGGATGCAAGGTATGAAAATGAGGAAGGACAGGAGGGAGGAGGGAGGAGAAGAGAACATGAAGAAGGGAGGTAAGCAGAGGAGAAGAGGAGATAGAGAGGAGAAGAGGGAACCAAGGTGAGGAGGAGAGGAGACAAGGAGGTGAGGGAAGACATGAAAGAGGACAAGAGGAGGATGGAAGAGAAGGAGGGAAAAGGGAGGAAAGAGGGAGTAGAGGTGAGGAGGAGAAGGGAGTTGAGGAGAGAGGGAAGAAAGGAAGGGAAGGAGACAGGAGAGGAGATAAGAGGAGACGCGAGGATGGACAGGAATGGGGAAGAAAAGGAGGAGAGAGGGAGGAGAAGGACGGGGAAGAGGAGGCGAGGAAAGACAGAGGAGAGGTGAGGGGGACAGGGGAGAGGGAGGAGAAGGGAGGAAAAAGAAGAAAAGCAGGAGAATGGGGGAGGAGGAGAAAAGGAGGTGAGGAGAGTGGAAAGAGAAGGGAAGCACGGAGAGGAAAGCTTGAGAAGAAGAGGAAAGAGGGAGGAGAGGGGAGGAAAGGAGAAAAGGAGGGGAGGAAAGGAAGGGAGGAGAGAGGAGAAAGGTGACTCAAAATGCTGTGGAGGAGGAGAGTGAAGAAGTGGAGAGGGGAGGCAAGAATAAGAGAGAAGAGGAGCAGAGAGGAGACACCAATGCATCCTCCCCCCTCCTCCCCCCTCCTCCCCTTTCTCCCGCTGTCTAACACTTGATCCCTCTTTTAGTCTTTTTTATCTTATTTTGGTGGGAGATCAATGTTGTTCTGCAGACACCAGCAGTCCGATATGTCTTTTAGATCCCCAGAACACGAAGCCTCGACTTCACGACGTTTACACATCGATTTTAAAGATGCACCTGAGTTCAGTATGTGTGGTTTTATGGTGCAGGGTTACAGCAGACAGACAACACACTGCTGCAGACCTCAGATCTGTGAATGGAAAACACAGTGACCTTTAACCTTTGATTACCTTTAAAAACAACATAAAAACACATTTATTTCAACTGGCTCTCAACTAGTCTAACTAGTCTGTTACTGCTGCTGCTCTTTTCATCCTTTTAATTCTTTTTTCATTTATCGTTTTTGATCTTTTCATGGTTTATCGTTTAATCTGGTCTGTATTATTATTTTTTTGGGTAATCTTTTGTATTATTATTATTATTATTATTATTATTAATATTATTATTATGTGTATATTGTGTGAGATGTACAGGGATGAAAGACTGGAAGTTTTCTCATTGTTTTCTCTTTCCCATGCATACGGTAATGCATTAGGCACATCTAAAAAAAATCTGTAAAGCGAAGATGCTTTCAAAAATAATGAAATTTCTAGTTTCTAAATATCTAGTTCCTAAATATCAAAACATTTACAATAAAGAGCAGTGATGTAAAAAAAAAAAAAAAAATCTAAGACCAAATTTATTTAGAAGATCTGAGACAGGACTGGATGTGTTGCTGGACTTTTCTTCTATTGAACCTGAATCCTTTCAGCAGTAAATCAGACTGTATCGTTTTGGAAGATGTGAGTTTGAGATTTTGAAGATTTGACTTTTAGTATCAATAATATATATTGGTCATCTGAAATGTCACCAGTTCAAGTGACGATAACAATATGACAACACATTATAAGAAGGCAAGTTATTTTTATTTCAAAGGTTTATCAATATTTTATTATATTGTATTTATTATAAACATCTGTAAATGTTTTCTGGAGCTGCAGCAACAAACAGTGGAGAGAGAGACAGATAGAGAGAGAGAGAGAGAGAGAGAGAGAGAGAGAGAGAGAGAGAGAGAGAGACAGAGATAGAAAGAGAGTAACAGAGAGAAAGAGAGACAGAAACAGAGAGAGAGACAGAAACAGAGAGAGAGACAGAAACAAGGAGAGAGAGAGACAGAAGGGGAGTTGGCCTTGACTTTGAGGAAGAGTTGTTTCAAGGTAACAAGGAGGAGAAACTGCACTCTCTCTCTCTCTCTCCCTCTCTCTCTCTCTCTCTCTCTCTCCCTCTCTCTCTCTCTCTCTCTCTCTCTCTCTGTCGTTTGGCGCCCAGGGTGAAGTTATGATAATAAGAGAAAGGAAAAGCTATTACTGTGGCTGCTCTCTCATTATGTAAATGATATTAAACAGGCCTTCTGTGTGTGTGTGTGTGTGTGTGTGTGTGTGTGTGTGTGTGTGTGTTTGCATGTGCGCACAAGCCTGAGCAGCCAGGTGTGTGTGTGTGTTCATGTTCATGTTTGGATGTGTGTGTATTTGTGTTTTTATGTTCAAACATGTCTTTTTTAATGAACGCGTGCCTGTGTGTGTGTGTGTGTGTGTGTGTGTGTGTGTGTGTGTGTGTGTCCCGGGGCTACGGGTGCTAATCTCCACACAGTGATTACAAGGTGTCAAACTCCCCCACATTGATTATGACATGTTAATTACACGCTGTGTTTCCACCTGCTCTGATGACACAACACACACTTTGAAAGGTGTGTGTGTGTGTGTGTGCACGTGCACGCACATACCAACATTGGCGCACGTGCATGAGAGCCTTTTTGTGTGCATTTGAGAGAGAATCTGTGTGCATGCCTGCAATTCTGTGTATGTGAGTAGATGTAAGACTCTGCATGTAGATGTGTGTGTGTGTGTGTGTGTATGTTTGTGTATCTGTGTGTGTGTGCAGCAGACAACTAGCAGTCATTGAGATGTATCAGACGTTGTGGTAATTGCTGCAGCTAGCCGAGGTCGCGGCTCCAATGTAGCGGTGTGTTTACCTGCAGGCGACGGCGGAGGAAACATCACCTGCTGCTTTCACGCCGAGCATCATGGTCTATTTCTATTTCTGGAACTGAGACGGCGAAACACGCACACAGTGGGAGGTCGGGTTTCGTTGTTTTTGCACAGATTACTGATCTTTAGATTTAAAATGGTATGTTCCATAACAAAGTGATCCAACGTTCTGGTGTAAAATGGATCGGCTTCGTGGCGTTTGGTCATCGGTTTATATTTCATCAACAACATCCCTTCCACCTTTCATCTTAGCTTTTATTTGATTTTTTCCATGCACGTTTTCCATGCTCTATATCAATCAATCAATCAATCAATCAATCAATCAATCAATCAATCAATTTGGCCACTTTTTGCCAGTCATTTATTCACTCTTATACAAGTTACAGGGGTTGTAACAATAATAGTCAGGTGATGATGCAGAGTTCAGCCTCTTGGTGAGGATCAATAGTTCTTGTTTCTCCTGATTTCACCAAATCACACCGGGAGCCTTTCAGAGGAACCAGACACCAGAATCTGGAAGTAATCATGAAATTACAAATATTGACTGTTACTCTCCGTTCAGCAGCCTGGCGGTGTGTGTGTGTGTGTGTGTGTGTGTGTGTGTGTGTGTGTGTGTGTGTGGCGGTCTATCTAGCTTGTTTATATGCTTCATACCACAGATCCTTGGGGGTTTATAAATATTGATCGTTACAAAGGATGGATGGATGTTTGATAGCTTGTCCTGGCCCTGGGAATACACACACACACACACACACACACACACACACACACACACACACAAACTAAACCCCTAAACACAGACCAACCCAATTTCTGTTATGTGTGTTACTTTCTCTTTCACCCTTATTCCTCCCTCTCTCTTCCTCTCTCTCTCCCTTCACCTCCCCCTCTCTTCCTCTTCCTCTCTCTCTCCACCTCCCCCTCTCTTCCTCTTCCTCTCTCTCTCTCTCTTGAGATGTATTGAGTTGACTATTTGAAGGGTTTCTCTACAAAATGAGAAATCCACCATTTACCCCCCTCCCCAAAACACAGCACAATACATCAGGATGCTGATAGGGGGGTTGAGAGCAGCCTCTCTCTGATTGGTCGATCCCAGGTTAGTTTTAGAAGGTAATTGGTCATTTAGTTTTAGTGTCTGACGGATCAAAACAAGATGTAAACAAACTCTGAGTATCATTTATTGCCTCTTGATGGTTTTGTGGACTTACAGAACATTTTAGTGGGTTGAGTCTAATTCATCAGAAATCAATACATATATACAGTTATTGATCACAAATGATCGAAAGGCTCCACAAGCATTTTGTTTATAGTTGAGGGATGAGAAAGAGGAGGTCTGAGGGGATAGGAGGCAGCGTGGTGGTCTACATGGTGCAGTGATGTTTTATCTGCCGGTAGAAGAACCTTGACATCACCTGTTACATGAATTGTGTCGTGAGGTCGGGACGAGCTGAAGACGTTTGATGCACACACTGAGATCCAGAGAACAGGACGTAATGAAATCATCAATACAGGTACACATGGTCGCTCTGCATGAGGTTCCTCCAACACAATGAAGAACTCACTGAGAATCTGTCTGACACTTGAGATGCTTTTTGCTCCTTCAAACCTCCTGGAGCGCAAAAACAAAACCGCCATTCGTTAAAAGTTCAGGGCTCTTGAAATGCATTAGGTTGTACCGGGAGACGATCCACAATGAAGGACACACTGAGGACGGGTTCAAAACATTTACCTGAGCTGCATCGCTGCTCATGAAACTCTATTCAAACTGAATAGACACCAGAATAGACCCACAATAGGCTGCTGGGAGCACGGGGAGCCTGAGATGCACCAAGATGTACAGATGATTAAATGGTAAATGGCTGCATTTATACAGCGCTTTACAATATATACCTCTCATTCACACACAGTGAGCTACCATGCACTGGCTGATTTCAACCAGAAGAAGATTAGTTTATTTGCATTTCGGGGTGCACACACATGCACCAACACACACAACACATGCAAGGGGGGAAGTGGCCGCCGAACACAACACACACATGCAGGTAGGGTGTCCGAAATGAATGAGTCCTCTGCATTTTCCCATCCCCGCCGTCCTTCCTCCAGGGGCAGCCAGGGAGCAGTGGGCAGCCCTCTTTTGTCTTTCGGCGCCCGGGGACCAATTCCAGGTGTAGGTCCTCGTCGTGGTCAGGGACAGGACAGGATGTTGCATGGTTTTAGATGGGGTTCTTTATAGGAGGAGACCCATGTGAGCACGGGGAGAACATGCAAACTCCATACAGAAAGGCCCCGGAGATAACCCACCTGGGCACCCCAGAGTCAACAGCGCCCCAGGCGGGAATCGAACCCAGGACCTTCTGGCACGGTGGCGCAGAATCAGACTCCCCGATCTGAGGCTTCATCAGGACCGAGGATCAGCAAGGATCATCTGGTAGTGTGAAGCTGATCGACTAGCCCCGATAATATCAAACATGTTTGATATTTACGATTGGGAAGGTGTATGGTTCCTGTAGTGTGTGGGTAACTTACGACACTGAGTAGCCAATGGGAGGCGTCCTGTTCGCCTCCATCGCCTCCAGTTCATGTTGGTTGGCGTGAGGTCCTGAAGCAATCATATCATGGATTTTAATGACTTGAGATGAAAAAATATAATAAAATAAAATAAATAAAATAATAAAATGAATAAAATAATATTTAACAGCTGTTAGTAACAAGTAAAAGCAACTCCATTAATATTAATAATCCATTTTTCCC
>JAXDDX010000008.1:3217500-3220000 GCA_034670405.1 Hoplostethus atlanticus
GTCACCTGAAGAGAAAAACAACCAACTAAGATTCGACACGTCAAGGAGTCTCTCTCCAACATCTCTTGTGACGTTCCCACTAGGAAACGTCGCTAATGGCATCAAGCTCTAATTATGAGCGGGCGGCGACTCATCCATCATCCTGCTAGTGTCTCTGTCTGGACTGGGTTGTAATCATGGTCTGTCTCAGGTGCCATCTGTCATCCTCTATGGCTGACTGGCTCTGTACTAATCACTATTACAACCATATCACAAGGCCTGAGCGGCTCTTAACAGACTGACATCACCAATAACAACTCAACTCATCGTAAGCTGAATGACGCCACGCTGGACCATTTGAATCCTCTTCATTTCACCTCAGGCTCAGATTATTTTCCATTCTGCTGCAATAACGATAGAAACTTTTTGGATAAACGGTATTTGAACAGAACAGAGGTTATGAAAACAAGTAACACGTTCCCCTCACTGCCTCTGGTACCTCCATACGTTCTCATGTGAATGTGACGGAAAACGTTTAGAGATGCATTTGGATGCTACCACCCAGAGGGGTCGGGGTGATCTGCTGTCCAGGGTTCGACTAGTGATCAACCTCTACCATCATGAAGCTTCTCCATCTGCTGCTCTCAACACCCGGTGTCAGGTAGGTCTTTACCGGGAGAAACCCTCTGGAGACAGGAAGTGATGCGTTTTACATCTCAACAGAAGAACTGAACTCAAACCCTCCCTCTTTCTCCTCCTTCTCCCTTTCTCAATCAATCCCTTTCTTTTTTCCTCCTTTAGCTTTCCTCCCCTTTCCATCTCTCTCTCACTTCATCCTACTCCCCCCTCCAGACGCTCTGTGTCTCTCTACCTCCCTCTCTCTCCTCCTCTTCCTCCCCCCAGTATATTTCACCATTCCCAGATGCCTGGGGCTAGTCCCTTGGTCTGATGGCTCCCAGCAGGAGGGGATGCAGGAACACCGGGAATATCTGGGGAGCACACAGAATACTAACACAGAACCAGACGGTCAGGAACGTTCCTATTCCAACGCTGTTATTCACCCTGGAAGAGGTTTGCTCCTCAGTCAGACAGATAACAACATTATTAGACCATTTAACCACCAATACTGCTGATATTCTTCTATTCAATGGAAGGAGAAACAATGAATTAAATGACTCATAGTTGCAATAATAACCAATAATAATACTTTAATAATGGAAATGGTAACTGTCTCAATTTAGAAAGAACCAACTACATCAATATAAATATCTACAGTATGAGATGGTCGGTCTTTTAAAGGTATAGAGCGCAACAGTGACCGCCCACTTTTTTTACGGCTCTGGTTCCGGAAGTAAATTTCCCATTAATTTACTCCATTGACAGTTCAGAAAATCTTTATATAAAGAGTTTTAAGGCTGGAACCAAGCCAACCAGCTAGACGATGAATCGTGACCATAAAACATTTGATTCTGAGCAAAAAAAAGATCGGAAAACGGAAGAAAAGGCAAAGGTACAAGACTGTGTACATAATTATTTTATGAAGTGAAGGAACTACTCATCCCATAAACCATTGCGAATGATACTTTTCCAAAAACGTCCAAACTAACGATAGTTTGGCGCGCTTCTTCTTGAATTTAACATTTGTCAATAGTATAGTGTTGATATTGTTGTTGTTTTGTGAGCGTATATATAGTGTTTCATATAGTATAGTGTAAAGTGTTGTCATCGACATGGTACAGTGATTCGTTCCAGCTGCATAGGATAAGCAGCTAGCTAGGTGACGATAGTAGCTAACGTTAACGTTAGCTGACAAGACGTTCGCGGGTGCGGTAAACATTTCCATGGTAACAGCGAGCTCCACCAATCAGAGACGTCGCTGTTACACTTTAGGATTGTGGGTAGTGTAGTACTTCTCCATGACATCGCGAATAAAACATGTTTTTCTCAAAACAAGGTTGATATCATACGGACTTGTTGCTTCTACTGGAGCATACACTATCGTTTCACAACCTACTAGCTTGTGGTGAGTCTACCTTGGATGGTTACGACATTATGGCTAATAATCAAAATCCCTATGCAGAATATGAATGGGATTTTCACTTCCGGAACCACACTGTTGAGCTCTATTGGGGATGTTTGATGCATTTATGGGCCCATTTTGTGTTTGTATTTTTGCGTATCTTTCTTATTCCAGTGGCCAAACGTGGATGTCAAGTTGAGATGTTTACCGCTACAGTTTAATAGGAGGAAACCTAAATCATACAGGGAGAATGCACTCACACAGTCACACAATCATCCAAGCACACATGTTTTGATTGTTAAGGAACCTGCTGAGTCTCATGATGTGAGTCATGTTAACAGCTACGTGGTTAAACTGGTGTAAAGGGTTAGCGGTACCTGGTAACTGCACTGATGGCCTGTGTGTTACTATTCTACTGTGTTGACTGAAATAGTGGAATGGTTTTGTGTGCGTGAGTGTGTGTGTGTGTGTGTGTGTGTGTGTGTGTGTGTGCATATTCAC
>JAXDDX010000008.1:3225000-3262500 GCA_034670405.1 Hoplostethus atlanticus
TTGAGGCGCGTGGCTTCGTCTATCAGGGGAGTTATCGCTATCAAAATGGAAAACATCTGAACGCATGAATTGCGAAATGAAAAGCGAAGATGTGCAGTAAGACTCAGATCCTCTTCGTCACTGTGTTTCATCAGCTTCGGTTCGTCTGGAGGATTAGCAGCCGAACGCCGTCTGACACTTCATCACATTTCCTCCCTTTATTAAGAGACTGTCTCCCTTCGAGAGTCGCCAGGTCAAATCGAAACCCGTCTCCACACGTATGGTTCCTCCTTCATCAGGGTTTTATTGCATTAGCGTCGTCTGCATTGCAGCAAAGAGTAAATCTCTCTCTCTCTCTCTCTCTCTCTCTCTCTCTCTCTCTCTCTCTCTCTCTCTGTCCCATCAGCCAGACAAAAACAGAGGTGGTGATGGGATAAAAGACAAAAAGAATCCCGCCTCTCCTTTTTTTTCTGCCGACGTTAGCAGCTTCCACCGCGGGTTGATTGATACGGCGTCACAAGTTACTCGATTAAACGGCGTTTCACCCTGCAAAGATTCCTACTTAAAAGTCTCAAGACCTCTAAATTATTTATTGACGTCTGCTCCAATCTACATCTGGCTAAGGTGTGTGTGTGTGTGTGTGTGTGTGTGTGTGTGAAGGCTTTGGGGGTCGCAGCGCCTAGAGGAACTTGTTTTCCATGTGCACTTGTTCACCTGCCCGTCTCCTCTAATGGAGCTCCGCGGGGGGGATGAACGGGCCTGGAAGTGGCAACGCGGCGCTGAAATTGCATCGGCTTCGACTCTCCCAGGGAAAATCCCACCGCTCTCGTTCTGTTTCTCTCTCTCGAAAAAACGCAAACGCTAACTCACTGACAGGAAAACTACAAAAGAAGAGCATAAACACACACACACACACACACACACACACACACTCGCCAACTAAATGAGAAGGCATTGGGTAATATCCTCAGCAAGCAACTCAAGATTCTTTTTAAAGTTCAGTGGCAAACAAAGCAGTTTCTTATTCTTCTTACCCCCCCCCCTCCCCCAACTCCCCCCCCCCCCCTCCCCTCAGAGAGTCAGTGGATGGGGAAATACACAAGTCTGATTTAACTCCGAGCTGTTTGGAGGCATTTAAACTCCTCCGGCCCGAAGACGAGCAGCTCAATAGCAAAGTACTGGAGGGGAACAAGAGGTGGAGCGATCGAGGAAAGAAAAAGTGTACTTGTGAGTGAGAGTCTGTGTGTGTGTGTGTGTGTGTGTGTGTGTGTGTGTGTGTGCACGTGCAGGCTTGAAACAATGCACGTGCAAGCATTCATATGTGTGCCTGTACTTGTTGGCCCGATTGCGGCTGTGGAGGCGTTTGAGTGAATAATGGCCCGGTTTGAAACATCGCCCCGACCTTGAGGGTTGAAACATGGAGGTCTTTGGACCAAGTTGGAGGGAAAGTAGTGACTTCATTTACTTTGTGTTGTGCAGAGAGCGATGGAGGGGGGTTCGGGGGGGGGGGGGGGTGGCTTTAGCTCTCGAGGCTGGCCCATGTTTCTCCCTCCACTGTTTATTGAGGGCCTGTCTCAGGGGCCAGGTATTGATTTCTGCCGGGATGAGATGGGATAGCCCTGGAAGACTCGGTGACGGATGGATGTGGAGGGACGGAGGGATAAGTGGAGGACTGTAGTTCTTGTCCCGACACCGATTCGATTGTCTGGAACTGTTAGCTTTGCCTTGACCCCGCTCATTGGTTCCAGCTTAAGGAAACAAATATTTTACTCCATTGTGGAACTTGTTTTGAACCTATTTTTTTTTTACAGTGCAACAGAGTCACGGGCCCTCTAAAGCAGTTGACTGAAACTCTAACTCTAATCCAGATGACGTGCATCTCCATCGTTAAGTTGTATTGTATTGAGTCATGAGGGAAAAGGATGATGCAAAGACATATTTAATTATTGCTTAGAGGTAGGGAATCACTGAGCTTCTTCCTGGTCTGTGAACGCACCACACACCAACCTGGAGCTGCTCATGCTGCCTGGTGGACGAGACGCTCTGGAGGACTCTCAGGGTCTGGAGGCCTGGAGAGAGACAACGAATGAACCAACCAATGAAGAAGCTTTAGAGCACCTAATAAACATCCTGTACCAGGTAAGGATTGTTTTTCCTCTCTGGCCTGGTGGGTTGATTTCTTCCTCTCCTTCCCCCTCCTCTTCTTCTTCTCTGTTTAGATGCATGGCCCGTGAGGTCCCGTCAAAACTCTGTGTTTCATCTCAACTAGACACAAATTATACTTTTTGGCTGCCACACACACACACACACACACACACACACACACACACACACACACACACACACACACACAGTCTTGACTCAAGCCAAGTCGTTCTGTGTTCTCTATCAAGGTTATATAGTTGATCGTTCCCTGGTAACTGCCCGGTGAAAGTCACAAAACACACACACACATGCACACACACACACACACACACACACACCTCCCAGGCCCTCTGACAACTTAACGGCTGCCGATCAATGGTGGGAGGTCAGCCTGGTGATAGAGAGGCTTGGAGCTGTGTGTGTGTGTGTGTGTGTGTGTGTGTGTGTGTGTGTGCGTGCATGTGCTCATTTCTGTGCATTCATGTGTCTATGTGAGTGGTTATTTCTATGTTATATGTGTGTGTGTGTGTGTGTGTCCATCTGATAGAGAGCAGGGCTTAGGGCCGCCGAGCGATTGAGGGGGTGAAAAAGTGTCCAAGATTCATTTTTCCTCATCTGGTAGGGAGGGAGAGGAGGGGAGGCAGGGGGAGGCAGAGGGGGGGAGGCCGCTGCCTTATTTTTCTTGGCTTTAGCCCTCACGGTTCTAAGTGGGTATTGATCAGGTGCCTTAATGCAAACCTGTCAAATTAATTTTGCAGGGAGGGAAGGCGGTGACTGCTGCGAGATTGCTTCAACATCGGGGGGCTCCTGGAGGGAGGGATGGATGGATGGAGGGATGGAGGGATGGAGGGATGGAGGGATGGAGGGATGGAGGGATGGATGGATGGAGGGGGGACCGGGGAGGAAGCTGGTGTTCCAGGCCTTTCACTTCTCCTCTTCCTTTCTTCACTCTTTTTGCTTTTGCTTACTCGTCCTTCCCTCTGACTTTTTCCGTCCTCTTGTCCTCTTGTTCTCCCGTCTCTTCTGACTTTTGTTGAAAATCCATTGGAGGCCTTAGTAAGTGTGTGTGTGTGTGTGTGTGTGTGTGTGTGTGTGTGTGTGTGTGTGTGTTACACAAGTAAATATGTGATAACAGCTTCCTCCACCCACGTGGAGGAAGAGACTACCAGGGTGTCTGATCGAACCAGAGAGAGAGAGAGACTAGAGGACCATCAGTTATCTGGTAATGTTGGTTTACAGGTTCAATCGTAACCGCACCGATCGACTCCCACACTGAACTGAACATATCAAACATGTTCAATATCAGTGAACTGACATCTGGACGGGTCCTGAAGCGTGTTGTGATCAGAGTTAAGACCGCCAACAGCCAATCAGAGCCAAGTTTACAGTGAGGTGAGGGATATGTCTCCTGTCCTACAGTGAATCAGGTATCAGCCTATCGACCGTTACCTTCTGTCTGGTGAAGCCTACTGACCTCCGGGTCTCTCCAACCACAGGCTTCATCCAAATTCTCGTTTCGTGTATTTTTTGTGTATTTTTGTGTTTTTTAACTACATAGTGACTCCTGGTGAGGTTGTGACATTTCAGGGGTCAGCAGGATAATCTCAGTTACAGTATATTGTTGTTCACTAGTTTCAAGGTCTTCAACACTGGATCAGTATGTCTTCTGATTCCCCTCAGCAGTATGTAATGCCAATAAACTATTGATCGGGAACCAACTATTGGTCATGGAACCAGTTCCCAGGCAGATCCCACATGACAAAAGGGACGTTAAGGATAAATTTCATTTAATTTTATTAAAAACAACAACAATGAGCCTAATTATTGAGTTGTAGCTCGATCAATGACTGTATTTGTGTTCAGTCAAGTTTAATGGCGCTGAAGAGCAAACACATCATATTTAGTTTTGGCCCCTCATATAGATTTCACATCCATCCAAATTAAAAACAAAGACAGTCCTTAAACGCTGATTAGTGGTTTGGTTCTTGTTGTTCTGCTAGCTGAAGGATTTCACAATAAAAGAAAATCAATGCCAATGCAGCGCAGTACAATTAAGAGTGATTCAATGTGTCCAGATCGTCAATACTCGGACTTTCTGACTGTCTGAGTAATGAATAAAAACACTGGAGTGAGTGGACCGTCGCTCAGCGTGACTCCACCACGACACATTACTTGTACTTTCTTTTTAATGACGTTATCAAGGTTTGTGTGTGACGTTCTGAACGATGCAATAACCAGTCTGAGTCTTTTACCTACGTTTCAATAACCTCTGCCAGCTCATCCCTTCTGCTGCAGCTCAGAAAGGTTACAGACTCTGATAGTCCATCCTAGTTTAGAGTACTTTGGCTCTTCCTCTTTCACAGTAAAACCACTGCACACTGCAGATTACTGTTGGTACCTTTCTTTCTTTCTCCTTTCCTAATAGTACCTAAGTAAACCTAGTAAACCTACTGAGGCCCCGGGCACACTACAGGATCATCATGTCGATGATCAACAACCAGTCGGAGGATCTCCAGCCTGATGCTTGGTTGAGACCGATGGTCGGAGGATTCATTCTTAACCACACCGATCGACTCACAACTGATCAGAATCGCCCCGATCACATCAAACGTCTGACGGGTCCTGAAGGGTGTGAGGATCACAGATTCAACACAAGAATGGAGACATTTTAAGCAATGTCTCCGCCCCCCCTGACCGGAGAAGCCATTGATGAGAGAAAATCATGAGAGAAATCCTCCACCTCAAAAGACCCTACATCGCAAACCCGCCTTGAGACTCGGCGTCATTCTCCACTGTGTAATGTTAGCTAGCTAGTATATAATATATCTCAAATATGTCGTCAAATGCAAGTCAGGTCCACGTTGACAAGTATTATACTGCATGGTGAAACACAGCATCACCTCTTCACTGGGTGTTTCTGCTCCAATCTGCTAGCTTACTTGTTCTATTGTGAAAGTGACTTTTATATTCCTGTCCGTTAAAATCTGTCAATGTTGCAATTCCTTGGCTGCCAGGTGATAAAAGTCCATTTTTTATTTTTTTTTATAGTTGTAATACTATCACCTAGCTGTGTAAAATTGAGACTCTACTGCCTTGGGGAGGTTGAACTTCCTCCTGGGTCTTCCTGCTCGTGGGTTCTTCTCCTGCTCGAGGTCCTGGGAAGACGGAGGCGTCTCTCAGGAATGTGAATGAGTCCGATAATGCTCCCCTGGTCATTTCTCTCACTTCTCCGATAAGGTTATGGAAAAGGCCAGAGCCATCTGCCTTTCTGTTTATTGAGATGAAAGCACACGCTTGAAGGTGAAAGTCTTTGTGGTCGGTTTCATGCTCTGCTCCCAGAAGTCTTCCCTCTCACACAGAAATTCATCTGTACAACAAAATAACTTCCGTTCACTCAACAGAACATGTCCGTTTACAATGTTGACAGAAAAAGGGAGTAGTGAAAGAAATGGATGGACAGAGAGGAAAAACAACCAGAAACACTGTTGATGTTATGTTGTACAGGTTGAACTGCAAAATGTACTTTGAATTTGAGGTTTACTCCAGAAACTGGAAGAACGGCGGTTTGATACCGGACCTGCTCAGGAACAAGATTGACACAATGCACTGTACCTGTTAGTTACCAGTCAACTACAGTAAGTACATCGTTGTGGCCTTTCCTTCAAGTCATGTAACTTTGTGATTACTCTATTGAGTATTGACTATTGATCCGTGGGGAGTTTGTCTTTTTATTCTTTTCTACACTAGCACACCTCTTTTCTTCTACCATTTCACTATTTGTCTCTTCTTTCGCTTTTGCAATTTTCCATCTTCTTTCTCTTTCCCTCTGATTCTCTCTTCTGTCCCAGAGGTGATCTTGAACTTCTGTTTCCCTTCTTCTTCTTCTTCTTCACCACCACCTTTCCTTTTCTCTACTGTGCTTGTGTTTTCCTGCTTCTTGAAGTCTTTCCTGGAGTTCTTAATCATTATTTACTCCTTGGTGTCTTTTTCTTTGTCGTTCACTTCTCTGTCATTGTCTTTAATCTGTTCGGTTGTCCTTTTTTCTTACTGACAACCTCATTTCTTCTTGTTAGTTTCCTTTATGACTGTTGTTTTCTTACAATCTGCCGTTTTGACTGTCATCCTTTCACTTTCTTCATCTCTTTTTTCTTCTTTCCATCAGCACTGTTCCTGGGGCAAAGAAAATGAATAAAGGCTCATACTAGTATACTAGTATTATACCCGTGTTAGTGCCTTGCTCTCCCCATTGAGCTCCACAGAGTCGGTTCATATGATGTTTAATATTTGCAGTGAGTTATCTGTGTGCTGTGTTGCTGCTGTGGTTTGTCCTCATGCTAACCCGGTGGGTTGATCCGTCACCCTGCAGACTGAAGCCTCTGATGTGGTAATCAGGCCCAGCTGAGGTGGTCCTCTAATCTACAACACACTTTAGTGTCTATTTAGTGGGGCAGGGGACGCAGCTGGGCACACACACACACACACACACACACACACACACACACACACACACACACACACACACCAATGACAGAGCTGGCCAGGATGCATCCCGTAGATGCTGCCACCTGACCACCTTGACGCCGGCCATCCAAGGCTACGTTCACACTACAGGTGAAAACGGCCCAAATCTGAGTTTCTGGCCTACATGTGACACAGATCTGATTTTGGAACGTGGACTCTGCCGGGATTGTGAGGTGCTGGATCAAATACGACAGATTCCAGGTGGTTTCATGTGGCCTGGCTCCTCTCCTGCACCCACACATCTCTGCAGAATCTGCACAGACATACTGTGAAATACTGTCTGACCTCCACGGCAAGTATTCCTTAAACGTAACGCCTGGACCGCAACTTCACTGGAATTCTGTCTAGTAAATACAACAGGTCTGTTACTCACGTCAGATAGATTAGATTAGATTAGATTAGAATAGATTAGATTAGATTAGATTAGATTAGATTAGATTAGAATAGATTAGATTAGATGGTCTTTATTGTCCCCGAGGGGAAATTGCAGATATGCAGCAGTACAAAACAAGAGAGAGGTACACATCACTACACAATAAACAAGGATACAGGTTGTATAAAAAATATACAAAAAATATACAAGTAGTGCAATTAATAAGAAAGATACGACACATGAAACATGTTTCCTACATATATTCCACAATATTCCAAACTTTAATTGGATATTTTCTGTGTTCAACATGATTTAGTGTGCTGATAGTGTGGGCAACACAGCCATCAACTTGGTCATATCTTGCTCTCTTTCTCTTGTTAGTTTTTTGTTTCTATCTATATATGTCTTTCCCCGAGTGTCTGTCTGTCTGCATGCATGCCAAAATGTATATATACCACAAAACCTGTGCACATCAGTGTTGGTGTGCTGCTGCACTGGCATACCATCCAGACACCTCAAGGTTGGTTCACAAAATACTTCACTGAACCGAGACGACGTCTCTATTTTAGAGATATGCATTGATCAACTCAAGGTAATGATTTTCCCCCGGTAGATTGAGACGAGCTCTCCAGTGTTTTACTGGTGTCTCATCTCTGGACCGCTCCGCTGGATCAGGCTAATCTCTGGCCTTCTCTTTTATCTGGTTAGTTAGTTAACTCTGTCGGCCGGGGATGAATTAAAAACAGCCATAAGTAACTTTTACGATGTGGGATTGGAGAGCTGTTACATATCTCTCTATTTTTAATCTCTCGCTCGTCGTGTCTTTCTCCCAGTTTATCCGGGAGCTGTAAGTTTTATGCAGCAGGCTGTAGCCCCTCTCCATCAACCCCCTCGGCCTTTTGGGTGTGCTTTATGACCCACATAGTGTAGAATGGAGACGCCTGCAAACACACACACATACAGACATTTGCACACATATGCATGCATATAATCTCTGTACACACACACTCACACACACACTTGCACGTATTCATGCAAAAACACACATTCATAAACACACACACACACACGTACCCTCACCCGACATCGATACCAACCAGCAACTGTAGCGGGCGCCGCCGCCAACAAATCATGGTAATAACGCTGCTCTGGAGGCAGCGCGGCGGAGCTGACAGAGTTATGGTGCTAAGTACGGTGTTGATTCAGAACGAGCTTTAGACTTCAGATGTTCAGATATCTCACAGTCTAGTCGACATTTTAACTATGTTTTAAATTCATGTTGATGCTCGTGCAGATGAGCAAAACTCCCATCATCCATTTGTGCTCTGTGAACTGAAGTGTAGATATAAACATCTACACTTCAGCTGAGAGTATTTTACCTTCTAGTAGACGTTTGTATCCACACCGACGCCGTCTACCACTGAGCCACGCCGACGGAGAGGGACACCGATAGAGATCAGCAGTCAGACGATATTCCTGCTATCATAAAATGATCATGTAAGAGAGGAAAGTACAAAGAAAGTGCAAGTAAGTAAATAAATATCACTGAAACATCAACACTTATTAAATTTACTAATTACATTTGCTGTGTAGAAAGTGTTGTTCCTGCAGTTCTTTCTTTCTTTCTTTCTTTCTTTCTTTCTTTGTTCCTTCATTTCTTTCCCCTATTTTTCCCCCAGAATTCCCTGTAATAATCATGTTTCCATAGTCAAACAGTCCCATATCTGCAGCCCTGCTAGTCAGGTTATAAACGTGGACATCGGTAGAAGCAGAACTCATTCAATTCCCAGCGTTATTCCAAAGTGATTCTTGATTTAAACTCCCAAATAGAAAGACCATTTCAGACACATTTCCCATCCAGTTCTCTATTTAAAAAACTTTCTCTATTTCCCTCTCTCTCCAGGGCTCATGCAAACACTGCCTCCATCTGAATGGTAACTCGAATTGTCTCACTAGCTAGCTAACCGCGGCGGCACTCGAGATGCAAATGTGTTTGGTGTGTGTGTGTGTGTGTGTGTGTGTGTGTGAGAGAGAGAAATGTATTTTGGTGAGCTGCAGATTGGTTGTCTCGTCTCAACAGAGGTTCCATTACCTCTCCGTGGCTTTCATCTACTCAACGAGCAACAGCCCTCGCCATCTGGGGTGAATGAGACACAATGCATGCACAACACGCACACGCACACACACACACACACACACACACACACACACACACACACACACACTTATATATGCATAGGTGCGGAGCGAGAGAGAGAAAGAAGAGTGACAGGAATTCAAAATTACAACAAATTCAATCTATCTGAACAGTGAAGGAGCATGTTGGCGTCTGCAGGGATACAAACCGTGACCTGGTGAGACTTCCTCGTCGTCCACAGGAGCAGCTTGACTCAGATCAGAGTCACAGACAGACAGTTTGGTCATTGCAGTTTTCAGTGGCAACCATGTTAGCTCCTCAAGCCTGATGGGCAAGAGAGAGAAAGTCTTCAATATCTTTGATTTACAAGTTGAAGAATTTTGAATTTTACAATTTAGGCTTTCCCACCCAGCAAAAACTCGTTGAAAAGACGACTTGCCAGACGCCTCAACAACGTTGAGATTTGGTTGAAAAGTGAAAGCTGAAAAGATGTTTGGTTCAGGTCGTTGAAAAGACGTGGTTGTGTGTGTGTGTCTCATGAAGCAGACAACTTAACATGTTTTCATCGAGATATAATTCCCCACTTGCTGCGATGTGATCTTATGTTCATGGCTGTATGTGGTCTGAAACAGACGTCCATCTTGGGCTACATTTGGACCAAACCAGACGGACTAAAAACAGCCCAATCTTCAACGACTACTTTTGGGCTAAATAAAGGCCATGACGGGCCGACCAGACGGTGGCTTTTATTTTTTTTTATCCAGAGTGACTTTCCATGAGTGAGCAGGTCGGGTTCACTGTCTCGCTCAAGGACACGTCAACATGTCTTTTCGGTTACAGGACAGGCGCTCAGCTTCCCCACGGCCTCCTTAAAGTTTCTATTCTACAACTAGGCCACCCGGCTGTCCGACACGTTACACCTTCATTTGATTCGGCTTCAATCTTCCTGCAGCCTTTTATAACACTCTTACACTTTCAACAACTCGTTTTTTAGTTATGTCGTTATTTTAGCTCCGTAGGTATCGGAGCCCAAATTGCCTGACTTGAATCTCTTCATCGACTCGGAGAAGCTCTGAAACTGTGGAATAATGTCCAAAAAGTAACTTAAATCATTGAGAATGACATTTCTTGTATTAAATGAAGTGTGTGTGTGTGTGTGTGTGTGTGTGTGTGTGTGTGTGTGTGTGTGTGTGTGTGTCAGACAGATGACGTGTGCCAGGGAGGCAGATGCAGACTGTCACAAGCAGGAAACTCACACACAGACAGGACTGATTGTGTTTAGTTATAACTGACACACACACACACACACACACACACACACACACACACACACACACACAGACACAGACACACACCGAGAGAGAGCCAAACACTTATGAATCTCTCTTAAACCAACTCTGGAGATGTTGTTTTTGGAAAAGGAAATGTGTGGAGGATCTGAGACGGCCATCTGTAGATCTCTTATTAGTAGTGTTGGTTCCTGACTGCTGTCTGTATATTACTCTCAGAGCTGTGTGTGTGTGTGTGTGTGTGTGTGTGTGTGTGTGTGTGTCAAAAGGGAAAAAAGCTCCTAAATCTTCACACACCAAATTTCTTGATTATCGTTGATCATTGTCACTGAAACATGGATGAATAAATGATCTCTGCTTCTCTCCAAAGTTCAGGACAAATTCACTTTTTGTAAACTCGCAACTTTTGACTCGTAGAAGTCAGAGAGAAGTAAGAAGAAGCAAATGGAACCAAACCTCATATCAGTGTAGACTCCTTTTAAAGCTTCTGGATGCTTTTCAACATCCCGAAATGCAAACAAACAAAAACAAACCTGTTTGATAGAAAGGTATTGTTTTGCTCTGATTTGATACACAGTGCCTTGCAAAAGTAAGCCTTGACTTTCTGCACATCTTGCTACTAAGTTATTTCCACTACTGAGTGAAAAGCAATTAAAAGACATGGGCATCTTCACAATAAAAGCACTAAAAGACAATTTCTGATGGATTAATTTCTCTAGATCTGACAGTTCAAACTCATCTAGAGTCTCCAGTTCCTTTAGTTTCAAGTCTTTCTTCAGGGGTTTCTCTGCTGGGGGGGTTTGTTCAGCTGTCAATTAGCCCAAAGTGCTGTTGACTACAAAAGTGTCATTTTTACAGGTGAAGGCGTCCTGAATCGAATCACTGCTCTCAGTCTTCCCACCACTTCTGTTGTGTAGCATCATCAATGACCTCAAGTCAGATACCAAATAAGAACGTAGTCCCACCCAATGGGACCCAGGCTTGTTAAAAAGTATTATATTTGCCGCGATGCATTTAAAAATAGTTTAAAAATTTGTGCTTGCAGTGTTGTCCATTTCATGAGCACCCTCCTCCTCCTCCTCGTTCCTGTCACTCTGCTGCTGTAAACTATCTCATAAAGAAATAACCTTTAAGAAAAGACTGGTATGCACAGAGGGAGATGAGATACAAGGTAAAGGAATGGAGCATCTGGGGGGGGGGGTGAAAGAATAGAGCGGCGGTGGCGGAGGCGGCGGGGTGGGAGGGCGTCCTGCCTGTCAGTCCTCATATCCGTCACCGGTTCCATCCCATTCACAGCAACATGACGGAGACGTAAAGCAATCTACCTACCAAAAGACTTTAATTTGGAAATGGCCGCCCAATGAATCCCCATACAGATGAACAGGGAGGGACGCACAGGCATATGCATACACACACACACACACACACACACACACACACAGACAAAACACACACCTATCCATTACCTCAACCCCCCCCCCCCCCCCCCCCCACAGCCTCAGGGGAGAGGAGGAAATGTCTCTTTGAGGATTGAATACAGCGGGATGAGCTCTGCCACTTTAACCTTACATATGAAACCCAGCGCGGTGCATTCAGGCACACAGACACAAAACTACAACCAACCATCCACTCTCATCTCCTCTTTCTGCTACTGGAACAAAGTTTGGTAGGAAGAACATTTTGATTGAATTTTTTTTTATTTGTGGATGGTTCGTTTTCTCTCCTCTCTCTTTTTTTACTGCAGATTCATTTGTTTGACTGAGGTAAATCCTTGTCTCAGTCAAGTCCTGGAGGGTTTCATTTATTTACTGTATGTTACAAGAGATTCACTAAGGAAAGATAAATGAAATTTATTTTTAATTTATTTACAAATTTATTTTTAAAGCGTTTTTAAGGACATAAATATAAAGTAAACAAGAGATAAACACCAGCTTTCGTAATAATAATAAAATAATAATAACAATAATAATAATAATAATAGTAATAATAATAATAAATAATAAATCATTTGCCCCCCCTTTAATCTTCTATTTTACATTTACTCCCTAAAAGCTTCACTCGCGCACGCATGCACACAAACACACACACACACACACACACACACACACAAATGCACTAAACAAGACACAGACACACCATGCAGGCACAACACAACAGAAACACACTTGCTCCCACACCACACCCACCCTCCTCTCCACCAGGCCCCCCAAAACCCTTGAAAAGCCACTTAGCCTACGCTCCTCAAACGCCACTCCACCTCCCTCCCTCCTCTGATACTTCGGTCTCTTCTCGTCTACCTCTCCATCTTTTGCTCTGCCACTCTGCATGTCACAAGGAGAGAGAGAGAGAGAGAGAGAGAGAGAGAGAGAGAGAGAGAGAGAGAAATAGAGGGAGAAGAAGAGGAAAGAGTGAGACATCACTGATAGCATGATGAATTTCCTTTTACTCTTTGAGAAATACAGAGATTGTGATATTTTTCTCCCAATATTAAAGGATAAGACTTCACCGATGGTTTGATGGTTCAATGCAAAAAACAGAAAGCTGAAAGACAGCGAGACCAAACCATCAGATTAGATTCATAATAGATCTGTTTCTTAGTATTTACCTGTTTCTGTTGTTATCTGGGTCTAATAATGTATGGTATCAGTGTACGGCCTGTCCATGAGGCTTGGGGAAGTTTAGTACAAAACAAGCTCAATTTCTTCTTTCAAGAAAGAAAGAAAGACGAAGGAGCAACTCTGATTCTCTAAGATACTCAGAGTACAAAGGATCAGACAAACACTCAGGAAGAGACGAGGCCCGGGAAGGAGATGGTAAGTATTCATATGAGCTCTGATTCCTGAGACGCACACACACACACACACACACACACACACAAATGCACAGTGCACACATGCATTGAAGCGCCACACATAGACCTGTACATAAGCATGCACAACCACAGAACATGTATACACACACACACACACACACACACACATGCATGCCTCCCGTGTCCATATACTCGGTGCTGGGTAATTGAATTGCACGGCGGTCTGTACCTTTGAAATCTAGTTATTTTGTGGAAACTGTCGTTACCACTAGCCAGATGATGTTAGCCTTTAGCAGTATTGTATTGCAGACAATGAGGCCACTAGCGCTGCTAGCATCAGGTGTGTGTGCCTGATAGCCAATACTGACATCAAAAGAATTATTTCAGTGTGTTAATTGAATTGAGCTGTGTGTGCACGAGGATTGGATCTCCACTTTGAGTGTGTGTTGTGTCTCCACGCTGTGCTTTTATGTGTGTGTGTTATGTTGGTGAGTGGATGGGTGACTTTGAGTGTGTGAATGTGTGTGTGTGTGTGTGTGTGTGTGTGTGTGTGTGTGTGCACGTTAATTGAATTGGGTGTTCTTAAAGATCTGAGAGGTGTGTATAACAGAGCCTGTTCCTCCAGTACACCTGTGGCAGCGAGGAAGCGGCTGATTGTGTGTACAGACAAACCTGGATTAACACCCCGTGGGGCCCCTGGGGGCCCTGGGGGCCCTGGGGGTCACACCTCAAGTGGCCCTTTCACACAAATGCACCCCTAAATAAAACGTCACGGTTCTACGGTGGTAATAACGCTGTATTGAATAGGCCTCCTACTAATAAACATCACACAGAGAGATCAAGGTAGGCATGGTAGGCTGTCACACCCTGATGTCTTGGGGGAGTTACATCGCCTATAAGTGTTTTCCTTTAAATGATATCTATGAGTTTCTTGTTTTTTTTTATTTTGGCGACATCTCTGGTGATAAGTCATGATGTCACTGCAGTGTCTCCAGTCCTGTGACATCACTGGGCTCATGTCCCTCCTTCCTGAGGTTCAGAAGATGGTTAAGATGGTTTTGGTGCCAGTGACTGGAAAGGTGGCCGACGTGCTGGAGACACTGAGCCGTATCAAGAAAGTCACAGGTTGGATCCCCTGTTGAGGTGTCCTTGAGCAACACACAGAAACCCCACCTGCTTGAGAGTCTGGATCAGCGTGTCAGCTAAACGCCTGCAGTGGAAATTCAATTAACTAATAAAAGATTAACGACTCTTTTCTATCTATTTCTATCTCAAAAAGCAGATTAAGTTCCTTTTTGATTTTTTTGTCATTTTCCTTTTAACCATACATTTCCGAACAGAGAGCTTTAGAAGATTTGGTGTGAGAGGGTTGTTTTAAAAGGGGCTTGGCTCCGCTAAGCAGGGCGGCTAACCGAGCTAGCCCGCAATGAAATGTCCCAAATCCCGGAGACTTTGAACACTTTGACTGGAGAGTACGGAGCTTTCACAGGATGGGGCAAGAAAATGGGGCTTAACGCTGCCTAGTGAGAGAGGGGGGGGCGGGGGGGGGGGGGGGGGGGTGAGAGAGATAGAGAAAGACATAGAGAGAGAGAGAGAGAGAGAGAGAGCGATAGTAAGAGATCAGAGAAAGTCCCATCCATCTCTCAATTAGGAAATGAAAGCAGAGATCGTCTTAAGAGGTGAGGGATTACGTCCTGACCCTGATGGTGATTCACAACAGAACACACCACTTTCTGACTTTTTACATAATTAAGAAAATTCAATTCACTTATGACTTTTAAACCATCGCAGGAATCTTCAGCTCCGCGCGTCGATCTGCTTTCAGAGCCTCGCGCTTTGTTGACGTGACTTCTGCAACTAAGACAGCAGCTAAGTCCTAGAGTGTATTAGTGTTAAAAGCCATAGAAATGATACAGAGTGCATTAATGGTATCGGTTGTGGCCCACACCTCCACCTCCCACCACATCCCACCACCTACACCCACCTCCTACCACCTCCCACCACCTCCCACCGCAGGCCACTCTCACATCTCTGTTTGGAGAGTCAAACTGATGCTGTGATTCTTCTCTAAGGTGTAAGCTGAAACTGGAAGTAGAGCCTAGCTGAAACTCACTCAGGGTGGATTCAGGGTAGATTCAGGGTAGATTCAGGGTGGATTCAAGTTGGATTCAGGGTAGATTCAGGGTAGATTCAGGGTAGTTTTAGTGTAGATTCAGGGTAGATTCAGGGAAGTTTCAGGGTTAGATTCAGGGTAGAATCAAGGCAGTTTTAGGGTAGATTCAGGGTAGAATCAGGGCAGTTTTAGGGTAGATTCAGGGTAGAATCAGGGAAGTTTCAGGGTAGATTCAGGGTAGAATCAAGGCAGTTTTAGGGTAGATTCAGGGTAGATTCAGAGTAGATTCAGGGAAGTTTCAGGGTAGATTCAGGGTAGAATCAAGGCAGTTTTAGGGTAGATTCAGGGTAGATTCAGAGTAGATTCAGGGAAGTTTCAGGGTAGATTCAGGGCAGTTTCAGGGTAGATTCAGGGTAGAATCAGTGCAGTTTTAGAGTAGATTCAGGGTAGATTCAGGGTAGTTTGAGGGTAGATTCAGGGTAGATTCAGGGTAGTTTCATGGTAGATTCAGGGTAGATTCAGGATAGATTCAGGGTAGATTCAGGGTAGTTTGAGGGTAGATTCAGGGTAGATTCAGGGTAGTTTCATGGTAGATTCAGGGTAGATTCAGGATAGATTCAGGGTAGATTCAGGGTAGTTTGAGGGTAGATTCAGGGTAGATTCAGGGTAGTTTCATGGTAGATTCAGGGTAGATTCAGGACAGATTTAGGGTAGATTCAGGGTAGATTCAGGATGTGCAGGACTTCTCCACGGAGTGTCTGTGTTTATCTGTGTACACTGGTGGATTTCTGCCTGCTGAACTGCTTCCTGTTGGATTTCCTCCTTCTGTGTTGCACATCCTCCAGAAGATTGATAGTCTAGTGTTTAAATTGTCAGTAGTTCTACTGAAAAGGGAAGTTCAACTTTTGGATTAATAAATGAAATGGAATTTTTGTGTGTGTATGTGTGTGTGTGTGTGTGTGTGGTATAGAACAGTAGGGGAGGTCTGGTGCGCCATATGTTCCATTTGCCCCCCTATGGAGCATGGAACCCCTCTACCACCCATCATCTCCCCTACACACACACACACACACACACACACACACATGAAACACACAACACATGTACATACACACATATGCACTCAACAAGACACAGACACCACAAAGACACAACAACAAATAGCAACGGACAAAGCAACACAGACTCAAACACAAATCATTTTTTTGTGTCAAATGATTTTTTGGTAAATAGCTGATCAATGAAAAGAGCAAGCTGGTCATTATTGAAAAAAGACCCTCCAAGGCTTCTGTACATGATCCCTTACGTACCTCCATTCATACAGTCCGTCTTTACAACACCTTTTAGTAGGAAACTAACACGTTATGTGGCAGACTGAAATCACACACTACCATACCAATGTATAACTGTGGTTTGTGCTTTTGTGTGTGCATGTGGTTTGCATTTGTAAAAGTGTGTGTGTGTGTGTGTGTGTGTGTCTGTGCCACTGGGTCCCAGTGAGTAGTATGGTAATAGGATCTCTGGCTCTGAGCCACGGATACATAGAGAGATAGATCTCATTATCCAGGTAGGAATAAAGTCAGAGAAGAGAGAGAGAGAGAGAGAGAGAGAGAGAGAGAGAGAGAGCCCAGGGCAAAAGGAGGCTCCACTCTCTTCTCTCACTCTCTCTGTCTCTATCTCCCTTTTTCATCCACTTCAAACTTCTTCATCCCTTCATCTCAGCCTTGTCCCCAGTCGCCTGTCTCTCTCTCATGATCTTTACTGAGACGAAGTGATGTAGTCTATATGTTAGTGGACTTGTAGCATGGCAGCATGGTGGCTGCAGGTTAAAAGGCCCCATTTGCTGACAATACACTGAAACAGATAGGAAAGAGACGAGAGGAGAGAGGAGAAGAGAGGAGAGGAGAGGAGAGGAGAGGAGAGGAGAGGAGAGGGGAGGAAAAGAAAAAATAGAGGTTTGAGTAAACATCTGAGTTATGGTGAGGAAGGAGGCACAGGAGGGATGAGAAAAGGAAGAGAAAGAAAGTAGAGCGGTGTGTGTGTGTGTGTGTGTGTGTGTGTGTGTGTGTGTGTGTGTGTGTGTATACGTGAATGGATGAGGGGTGGTCAGAAGTGGTTAGAGGAACAGTGGCCTCCTCATCCCCAGAGGGCTAGAGAGCCAATGATAGCCTCCCTGTTGCTGCTTAGCTGATAACACATAGTACTGCCTCCTAATGTCTCTCTCTCTCTCTCTCTCTCTCTCTCTCTCCCTGTCTCTCCATCTATCTCCCCTCCTCTCTCTCTAACTCTACCTTTCAGTCCCCCCTCTTTCTTACCATTTTGCTCTTGCTATCTCTATCAACGCTCGCTCTCACTTTCCCTCCCTCAAGCTATTTCTCTCTCTCTCTCTCTTTCTCTCTCTCTCTCTCTCTCTCTCTCTCTCTCTCTCTCTCTCTCTCTCTCTCTTGTCTGCAGGAATGAATCAGGCATAAGAAGCCAAACAAGATTTTCAACCCATTGCTTTTGATTAAGTGACTTAACACAGAGGTCTGCAGCCCGGCAATATCACTAATGGTCCGGAGAAAGAGAGATAGTGTAGGGGGAGAGGGGGAGAGAGAGAGAGAGAGAGAGAGAGAGAGAGAGAGAGAAGAGCGCTAAGTCTCCCTCCAGTCGTACCATTATCCTCGGCTAAAGGAGAAAGTGATTATGAACTTTAAAGGAGCTTTCCTCTCGTAGCTTTCTCCGCAGCAAGTTTAGTTGGAGAGTTACGCTTAAGCCGGATTTGGATTCACGCAAATAGGAGGAGAGGAGTGACCCGGGGTAATACTCCAACAGGACTCGCTCTCTTTAAGATCATTGTCCTCTGCTGGAATTAAGAGAGAGTGGGGCGAGGGGTAGTTCAACATCAGAGACTGAGTATCGTAATGTTTTTATCTGTACGTTGTGTTCATGAGATACCTGATGCATCCATACAAACTGGGTAGTTATTATTTCTTGTACCAGAATTCTTCCAGTTCATGAACAGATGAACGGTTTTAAATCCCCCGTCTGGTTTATCAGTGGATCCTTTAATTCTACAAATGTTTTTTTTTTGTGCTTTTATGGAAATACAGAACATATGTCCCGACTTATCTGATGTCCTGGAGGATATCAAAACAATTTGGAATATGATCACGAGGATATACTTAAAACATCCCCCAAATAACAAAGAGATTTCCATCATAGTGTTTTTAGATGATGATTTCAAAACCAGTAATGTGGATTTCTGCTGCCATAAACAATATTTTATTAAACATGTTATTACCCTCTGTGTTGTTGTGGTCCGAGGGTCCATTCTCAACATTCAGTGTCTAGATCACCATCACCACAAGCAACCAAAAGCAACAACATTCACAATCACATTTTCCATTTTAGCATTTAGCATTTAGCTGAGGCTCTTCTGCACAGTGACTCACAGCGAGTGCAGAAGAAACCAACAGTAACTTTTTTAAAATGTGAGCTGTCACTCAACGCATTAAGGAAGGAATGAAAAATGTGAAAATTGGAGGTGTTATGTCTTTCTTGAGACATGAACTGACGTATTAAGACCATTATGGCTGCTGTTAATTGCATTGTTTAAATGAGGCAACACACCGAAAATGAATTTAGTTTCCTAAATTTCACTGTTATTGCTTTGTGCACCAGTCACAGTTTCCAAGAAACCTAGGATTCCCCAGGCGAGGTGTGTGTGTGTGTTGTGTGAGAGACAATATGTGTGCGCAAGTGCGTGTGCATATGGGCGCACGTGCACGTGTGTTTGTGTACATGTATGCGTGTGTGTGTGTGTGTGTGTTTCTCTGCACATTAGCGGTAATTATAGTCAGTAATAACCCTAACGAGGAGAGAGGGACAGGCTGCGTTCAGAGCAGCAATTACAAGTTAATCAGCCACCATGTTGTTGGGAGTAATTAGGCAACGCTGTGAAGGAGTCAGATCTCAGGTAGTTACTGCTGCAGTGAGAGAGAGGGTGTGGCTATGTGTGTGTGAGAGAGAGATAGATGGAGAGTGTGTGTGTGTGTGTGTGTGTGTGTGTGTGTGTGTGTGTGTGTGTGCACCATTGTAGTCCCACAATATCAAGTCAGTTCTTCCTTGATTCTGAAACACACATACATGTTACTGCACCCATTAATAACTGTGGTATGCCCATGTTTGGTTGTGTCTTTACAGTCTGTCTTTACAAAAGTGTGTGCATGTGTGTATGTGTGTGTGTGTGTGTGTGTGTGTGTGTGTGTGTAAAGATTCTAAATAGTAAAATTACTAAAACTTGACTTTAAAACTGCCTTATTCTAACGTATTAACCTGAGGAACAGGGTTGCTTCTATGGGGTTGTTCCATTATTTACACTGTTACTGTATTATTATCATGTAGTTCCAACACTTTTCCATTGGTTAATACACAGAAACACAACCGCTGTAAACTAAAGTGTGACTGGAAAATGTGTCTTCATCTTTATGTCATTCTCTTTTCGTCTCCTCGTGGTTAGGGTTCGGGTTGAAGGGCCTTTTCTAACAGACTGCCTGAGGAGCTGAGGCTGGCAAGATCAGTGTCATCGTGTTTCCGTTATGTGTGATATTTGTCCTTTGTTTATCATGTTTATCATCATGTCATGTCTTTCATCATCTTATTGTGTGTAAAGCACTTTGTGACATCAGTACATTGTCACAGGGGCAACAGGACGTCACACTGCAATATAAAAAAAAAATAAGAAAAAAAAATAATAATACAAATGGTAAAATAAATAAATTATAGATTATACATATTAGTTTTTACTTCATTAATAATAATAATAATAATAATAATAATAATAATAACAATAATAACAACAATAGTAATAATGATAATAATCATAGTATATGTAATATATAAAAATGACAGTAATAAATAAAGATGTAAAATAATAAATATAATCAATAATTAAATAATGATTTATTTTAATTTGATTAATTATTTCTTAACAAATAACAAAGTATTAAAAAAGGAAAAAACGTCCATATGAACAGTACGTCAGCGGTCCTGTCCACCTCTGGCCCCTCAGTGGGCAGAACAAACCTGGACTGCAACTCCGTGTCAGACTAATTACATGCTAACGTGTTTTGGCATTGATTGTGTAGCTTGTGTTTAATTGTTTGACGGGGAGGAGAATGCTGCGTTTCACATCCCTGCCAAGTGCCATTTAGACTGAAGTGCTAATAGCAGGGGTCTGACACTGATACACACACTTTAATTGTATGCTGTGTTAATGTGACACAGGGGAGGGATGGGGGTGGAGAGAGAGAGAGACAGAGAGAGAGAGAGTGAGACAGAGAGAGAGAGAGAGAGAGGAAGAGAGAGAGAGAGAGAGAGAGAGAGAGAGAGAGGTTTATGGTGTTATGTGTGTTTGTGATGCACAGTGTTAATTTCTAAAGCATTTAACCTACAGAGTTCAAACAAGGGCTGACACAGACCTGCTAGAGAGAGAGAGGGGGAGAGAGAGAGAGAGAGAGAGACAGGAAGAGAGCGACAGAGAAAGACAGAGAGGGGGGGGGGTGCAGAAAGACAGACAGAGAGACAAAGAGAGAGAGAGACAGACAGAATTCAGCCAATGACCTGTGTGATGTAGAGAGACTGTTCTGACAGCTCATTGCCCAGTCCTGTCAACCCATGGGCCCTGCTGTGCTGTGTGTGTGTGTGTGTGTGTGTGTGTGTGTGTGTGAGTGAGAGAGATAGAGAGAGAGAGAGAGAGAGAGAGAGAGAGAGAGAGAGAGACATATAGATGGAGATGGACATATTATAAATGTGTGATTAGCTAATAAACATGACTATTTAAATTATACATCAAACTTTTATTGTGTGTGTGTGTGTGGGGGGGGGGGGGGGGCAGGCATGTCTATGTTTTACTGTGTATTATGTAGGCCTATGTATATATGAACTGTAGTACTGTATTAGAAAGAAAAAGTAATCAATTATCAAGTATCAATTTATCATTATTTCAAAATCAGATGAAAGTCAAATAATCAAATGATTCTATTTTCAAAAACATTTAACTATTTAAAACTATTGTTAACTATTTTACCTACTAATACTACTAAAGTAGTAGTTGTATGTGTGGGCATGTGCTCACATATGTACATATCTGTGTGTGTGTGTGTGTGTGTGTGTGTGTGTGTAAGAGAGAGAGCATGTATATATTTCCTTGGGTGTGTTTGGGTGGGGCTGGTAGCGTAATGAAACTGTCACAGCTTGTACCATATGACACTTCAGTAGGCTGGACAAGGGAGGGTGGAATGGTGTGTGTGTGTGTGTGTGTGTGTGTGTGTGTGTGTGTGTGTGTGTGTGTCAGGGTAAATGATAGAGGAGGGTTGGATTGACCTCCTAATTACTGCAGCAGTGATGGGAGGAGAGACACGAGGCCAGGGGTTAATAGCCGGGTTGTCGGACAAGAAGGCTGAAGAGGGGAAGGGGAGGGAGGGGGATAGGAGGGAGGAGGAGAGAGGAGGGAGATTGAAGGCAGGAGGAGGGAGGGAAGGGAGAGGAAAAGAGGGGGAGGAGAGAGAAAATAGTAGGGAGAAGAAGGAGAGTGGAAAGGTGGGGAGGAGAGAGGAGAGGCAAGGGAGGAAGGAGGAGAGAGGAAAGAGAGGGAGAAGGAGAAAGGAAAGATGAGGAGGGAGGAGAGACAAGGGAGGAAGGAGGAGAAAATAAATTGAAGGGAGAAGGAGAGGGTTTAATCAATTTCCACATACAGATGATGAAAACTGAAAGAAGGGGGCAGAAATAAGTGTTTACATGTGAAAACCATCATGCATTGAATTCCCATATGTATCTTCACGTGACTTTAAAGGAACTGACTAGTCTTTCCTACTCTATGAAGAGACTGAGTTGCTTCTAATTGAGCTCAGCTAAGGTTGACCAAATGGTAGTGAAAATAGGATTTATGCCAGGATTTAAAAACATCAGTAGCATTTGCCTGCAGTTTTCTTTTTGACTGCTGGGATGGATAAGTAACCATCGTCTTGCTATCAGAGTGCATGTGGCGGTATACATGATGCAATTAGATCTGATAGAAAGGACGGTGCTAGACCATGTCATGTTAGCAGAAGCACTAGAAGTCATTTCTGGCATGAATTGGGAGCCAGTTTAGGGAGGACAGGATAACATTATAGTACAGTCATTTAGCAGACACTTTTATCTAAAGCTACTTACAAAGGTGATAGTTGCCACTATGTGGGGATCGAAACCCACGACCCTGAGACTGAGAGGCTCATGCTCTACCGACTGAACTGTCCGGGCAGGATTATTTCTGTGTCTGCCATTGTTAATATAAGTCAAATTTGAGCAATATTGCAAATATGGTAAAACATTTTTAGTAATATCCTTAATATGTGACTCTGGGAAATCATGCAATTATCAAAATTAAGATTAGCGTTCTCAAACAGATGCCAGTGTCTAGCTGGTCCAATAACCAATATCTGATTTGTTGCCATTGAGGAGCAGGTACTTTAGGTCACACCTCTAATTCTAAGAGTTGGGAGTGGTCATTTGGTTAATGCAGTGGTGTCCAACTGTGTGCCATGGAAGGCCAATAGTCTGCAGGTTTTTATTCCAACTAAACACTCCACCTCCAGCTGATTTCACCTTCGAGCAGAGAGGGAGCGGCTACTTCGTGAAATCACCTAGTGTAGTTATTGGTTGGAAAGAAAACCTGCAGACTCTTGGGAACCACTGGTTTAATGGGTATATAGAGTTGAGTGTCATCAGCATAGCAATGAATATTAATGACAAATTTATGGATGATCTCACTGTACAGCATGTAGGTAGAAAAGCAACGGGCCCAGAACAGAGCCTTGTGGTACACCAAAGTACACATTACAATACTCTGAGGTCATATTGTTGTGGAAGATGCGATGCGTTCTTTCTAATAGATAAGACCTAAGATTTGAGTCAATCAATCCTCTCGTCATGTAAAGGCTAAGTTGGCCATTGGCCAATTTCCCAAACATTGTTGGTAAATGTTTGGTAACTCATCGCTAACCCTGACAGAATTTCATTAGTTTCAATAGATAGTTTGAGTGTCCCTGATGGTCTAAGTGCTGCATACTTGTAATTTTTGTCATAACAATGGAAACATTTAAAGATAAATATACTGACTATCAGAACATTCAACACAAAAATATCAATGTTGGCTCTCAAAAACCCATATTGTTCAAACCCTATAGTGAATCAGAAAGATAAAATGTTCTACAACACGCTATTAAGGTGACCATACATACTCCCTTTCATACTACAAGTACTTCAGCTACACAACACAACACCGCAACACCCTGCTTCACACCCACAGACACATCCACACCTAGGAGCTGCCCAGTTCAATGAGTCTTGTACTTTTGGGGACTGGGAAGCTTCACTGGCGCAGTTGGGGGTTGAGTAGCTTGCTTAAGGGCACCTTGACAGTAGTTGTGGAGGGAGTGTTGCTTTCATTATCAAGCATCATCATAGCTGGCATCCTCTCCAAGTTGGGTGCTCTTGTGCATTCAAGCTGCTCCAGGCTGTAAACACTGTGAAGGGGATAAGTATCATGCCAGGATGAGAAGCCGCTGCCAATCTCCAGCAATACTGGAGATACTGGTAAATTTCAGCTGTGACTAAGTTATGACGCCAAAATACAAATATGACTAACTCACTGAGGAATCCATTGGTTATACCAGACATCCATCTTGAAAGACTTGCACCGGTGAAATCAGCAAGACCCTTTAATTATCATTGAATATGTTCAGGGAGGTAAATGAGCACCAGCCACCAGCCAATTACTGATAAAGTGTGTTTTTCTCAGGTATGTTCATCTACTACCAATCATCACTTGAAGGTCCTATTCTTTTCTAAAAAATCTAGTTGGCTGATAAACTGTAAGTACAATATAACAAGGGTAAAACAGCTTTCATTAATTTCCTCTTCAGTCTCTACTTGTTTTTTCAAGCAGCAGTGTGTCTTCGCACTAGTCTTCAATTAGCAAGTGTTGCTTTTTCCTTGCGGTATCTTTCTGAACCTGAACCTGGCACCCTGTTTGATTCAAGTGTGTGGAGTTGAGCATGATATTTTCACTATCATAAACTTTGGGTACCAACCAGTGTCAGCATCCTGTTCTCCTGGTATACAAGCCCAAACTGGGCTTACTTATCATCAAACATACTGGTACATGATACACATCAAGTGTACCAGTCAAATGGCTTTGCCAGAAAGTCGATCAGAATCGAAAAGCCCCCTATGTTCATTCTAATTCTATACTTCAGAGCATTGTTATCTAGGCCATGTTACCAGAGAAAACATTGTAGTTAACCACTGGTGAATAAAAAATCAAAATTAATTTAGATAAGCCTCCTCCAAAATAAAAGCAATTTCCCCTCTGTGTGTGCCTGGTACAGTTTGTCTGTTGCCTGGAGCGGTGAGAGGCGATTAGAGGAAAAGGGGGTTAGAAGACAGAACCTCATCAGGAATATGGAGCGACTCGGAGACAGACAGCGGCACACCAACTGACACCCATAACCCAATTAAAACAGGGGCGAATGAGAAAGCAATAGGCTGAAAGGGAATTCGCTAGAGACTTTGCAAATAATTCATCTGTGTTTAGGGGTGGGTGCTGAAAAACATCTATCGGCTGCGTGACAATTATTGCTATGGATACAGATATTACTGTAAGGAATCAAAAGCTATAAGATGTGCGATTCCAGGTTCTTCTACTAGTTTCTGGATATTTCAGTTGAGGAAATCAATCGAGCCCAGTCTGATTCTATTTAGGAAAGCAAATGGCCTGCACAGATGTAACACAGCATGAATTAGTCTATTGATTAATCAAGTGTGCTTTCAAGTATTGTCTTCAAAACCATATTGAACCTGTCAGAGCTGGTATGTATTGCATGTTTGTGCACATTAATAACTGTTATATTCTCAGGGATTTTAGAGGAATCACAATTTCACCCACATTGTAATTAGGAATTTGTAGTATTCCTCTGAGACACATAGATGCTCAGATATCACCACATTGATCATAAGGCATGAAGGGTGTTGGTGCCTTGCTCAAGGGCATGAACTTTGGCTGTTGCTGAGGGTGGAAGTAACAAATGTCAATTAGTCTCTTTACTGTAACTAAGTATCTTTGTGTGTACTTGTACTCTTTGAATATTTTTTCAAGTCAGTAATTATACTTTAACTTGACTATGTTTTGAGTTAAGTATCATAGGGTTAATGTACATATTGTAATGTACACATTTTGTTGCTCTCCATACGCAACTGGCCAACAGGAAATTGGCTAGCTGAGGACCTATTAGTGGACAGTTAACAATCAGTAATCTGGCTTTACCTTGTTTATGCACTTTATTTGTTCATTTTGCATTTCAGTTAGAGAACCTGGTTTGAACTCCCTGTCCTCTTGTCATTTTTACATTACAACAATCAATCTAAAGTAACTCTTCAGTAGAACTTCAGTAAAGTAACACTTGAGTAGAATAGTTTTGTACATCTCTTGCAGGGATTAAACCCGTGACCTTCCGGTTATGGGATGGACCAACGGTCCAGTTAGAGCAGGAGAGAATGGAATTGTCATATGGTGGGAAAAACCTGCCAATGGGGCGAGATAATACAATCACCTGGTTCATGATTGGATTTAATGACATCATGTGATCTGTCTTCACCCAAGATGTTGACATTTGTTTCAAGAAAATTCTCCCATCTGGTGAAACTGCAATGAAAACAAATGAACTTAAGTCGATGTTAAAATGATTTAAGTCCTTTAAATAGTGTAATTATGGAGTAATATTTTTAAGATGAAGAATAACAATAATCATGGAGGCAAGCCGTCCATAAGGCTGTTCAGTACAGAGATAATCTGCTCTGACAATAAAATAAAAAGCCTTTCCATAATAATTTAGAATATGACACATTTTATGGCATAATTTACCTGTATAAGACTTTTCATTACAGAGTTAAAAAGGTTCTTCACAAACAATAAAATAATAATAAATAAAAGCCAATAAGATAAACAATAAAAATTGACAGACACTACCAGACATAATTGGAATTAAGAAAAACAACAGGGTTACGTAAGACTAAATCAAATCCAACCAGAATAAAAAGGGTCAAAACAAATTATCTAAATGGCGGTTTGTAATTTGAAAAAGAAAAATGCTTCAAGAAGTGTTGACACCGTTCTGCACCTCAGGCAGGGCGCTCCAAAATACTGCAAAATACTTAAAGACTTAAATAACAATCAAGTCTCACCCAGAAACAACAAAAAGATATTGGTACACCTGAAGGGGGCCTACCGGATTCAACCCATTTTGCGTCCCAACCACAGTTGGAGGAAGCCTGAAACACGGGAGGAAGTGAACTCAGCGCACTGCAGAGTCTGATGGTAAACTCCATTATGAAACACTGATGGTTGTGTTGGTGTTTGTAATTAATTACCCTGATTGATTTAGGGCTGCAGCGTTCTTTTGAGTGGCGTTTCATCATGATGTTCTTTAGTTAAACCCCGCCCCCCCCCCCCCTGCTGATCAGCCAACAATTAAAACAGGCATTTGCATCTAACATTATACCCTCTATTAGCTGGCAAAGGAGGAACAGAGCTGAAGGGGCAGAGGTTGAGTAACGACACAAACAAGGATACGTGTGTGTGTGTGTGTGTGTGTGTGTGTGTGTGTGTGTGTGTATATACAGGACTATTACACACACACTCTGGCCTCTCGTTTCTTTCTGCATTGCCCAACTGATTTATGGGAAATGTGACTGCCAGTTCCATGACCCTGCGACGGTACTCCATGTCCGACCCTTGGTCTCCAACACACACACACACACACACACACACACACACACACAACCAGCCGCCCAGCCATCACTCGTAGGAATATGAGTTGCCACGCCAAAGACGGGGGTCCACGGGCTGTCCTTGGGGCTGATTGGCTGAGAGTTGTCAAACGATGGCAGCGGCGGCGAGCGGGGGGCCTCGCTCTCCCCCTAAAATCAATTTCAATCAACGTGGAGACGCAATATTATCAAATGTCAAGTCCACCGCGGCCCTCGGCCCCGTGCCGCAGCGAAAAATTATCCCTGACAGCCACTTGGCGACTTAATTAAGTGCAAAAAAAAGAAAAAGGAGGAGAGGGGAGGGGAGGTGAGGGGAGGAGGGGGAAGGCGGGGGAAGGGAGGGAAGGAGGGAGGGGCGGCGGGGGGGATTAAGAATCAAAATACCTCAATCGGTCGGTTGGTCTTTTTGTTTGGTTGACTGGTCGTATTGACAAGCCCTCAGAATGATAGCCTCACAGGGGAACAGTCAGGGAGGGAGGGAGGGGGGAGGATGGAGGGAGGGAGAGAAACATGTAGGGATGGAAGGAAGAATAGACGGGAGAAGCAAGAAAAGGAGGGAGGGAAGGAGGAAGGATGAGAGAAAGTTAGAGAGGGATGGATGGATGGAGTGATGGTAAGAGGGAAGGATGGAGAGAGAGGGAGTGATGGATGGATGGATAGGGGATACGGTAAGAGGGATGGAGAGGGAGGGGAGGCAGGGAGGGAGGAGGGGAGGGGAGGGAGGGAGGGCTGAGAAATGTAGAGATGTAGGAATGAAAAAGGGAGGTAGAGATGGATGGGTTGAGAAAGGGATAGAGGGAGGGGTAGAGGAAGAGAAATAGTGGTGTGAGTGGTAGTTTATTGACAAGAGTCTCCCTCCCTCCTTCCCTCCCCCCCCTCCCTCCCTCCCTGTCGGCTAGCCAGCTCTCTTGATATTGAAATGATTCCTCGGGAAATAAATCACATTTCGATTGGCTGGTAATTGCTGAGGATCGATCGACGCGTTCTGCTTGGCTCTCTGAGGGATTTTCCTTTTGTCCAGAAAGCGTACACACACACACACACACACACACACACACACACACACACACGGTCAGTCGACAGGGACCTTGAACCTCGAGGGAGAACTGATACCTGATTGGGCGAATCAGTAAACATGAGCTGCTGATTGTTCCTATGCAGATTAATATAGAGGAGGGGGGGCGGGGGGTGATGGGGGGGGGGGGTAAGAGGAAGAAAGTCAGAAAGACAGCCAGAGAGAAAGAAGGAATGAAAGAATGAAAGAAAGAAAGAAAATTATTGAATGACTGAATGAATGAATAAATGACTGAAAACAAGAAAGAAGGAAGGAAGAAAGAAAGAAAGAAAGAAAGAAAGAAAGAAAGAAAGAAAGAGAAAGAAAAGCACAATGTCCAAATGTACTGTAGTGAGATAACGACTGACAGCATAGCAACGCGTCGTGTTGCTAACGTTGAGCTAGCTGCCTCGTTGTTCATCATCTCACCTTTAAGGTTCGGGAGGTTTTCTCCTTCCTGCTCGGTTCATCAGCGGCGCTTTTAATGCTCATCGTGAAAACGAAGGGCTGATCCATGATGGGAAATTCTGATCAATTTTGCAATCAGTCATCAGTTTCAGATCTCCCTCATGTTAAAGGATGATTTATAAATGGCTAGAGGTCCTCTGGGCGCTTCATCAGGCTAAATGAGAATGGCCTTTCTACTCATGTTTTCTATATGACAGGGACAAGCAGGTTGTCAATACAGAAATGACCCTGCTAGAGGGCTGACACAGACACACACACACACACACACACACACACACACGTGCATGCTAGCACACACATGCTGGTTTGTACACATTCAATAAGAGACATGTACATACACACCCGCAGGCACACACACACACACACACACACACTCAGATGCAGACATTTGAACAGCGCAGTGCAAAGAAACAAAGAAAAGAATGAATACACCAACATGTAAACGTGTAGACGTGTAGAAGTGACGCACACGCATGCACACGTACTCAGATACACGACTACTACAGACAGTATATACTCACACACAGGCGATGGATCAGTCAATACACATCACCTTGACGTATCACCAATACGTGATCACCTTAAGATTTACAGGTAGCAAGCAATGTAAACAGCAGCATGGATTTTTCTGTTTCCATAAAATACATAAACAATTTATTCACCTTTTGAGGGAAAATCAATTTGATCTGCTGGACGTACGACCGGCCGCTTGTCCCACATAGAGAAGGAAAAAAAAGATTGTTATTCAAACTGGAGAAAAGATGACGTCGAAATATTGAAAGACATTGTCAAGACATTGACTTTATACAAGTGAACACAGTTAATTCAACTCTGGTGTTGTGAACGCCCCAGAGCCTTACCAGCTCCACGAGTGGACAAACAACTCTCCAATCAACACGCAGTATTATTATTTATTATTAACACTGGAATATTTGCTGTTTGATATGAATAAAAGTTGTATAGAGTCAGATGCTCCATCTTGGTGAGCAGTGCCAAATTTAGTTTTTCTATTCAAAATAAGAACTTTTTCTCCAGGTACAATAAATGTAGAGGAATTTGCCGTGGTGACATTGGTCAAGTCAAGTTTATTTGTACAGCCCTTAATCACGGGTACAGTCTCTGAGGGCTTCACAACGCCACATTATGAAAGCAAAAAATGACGACGCACGACAACCTTGAACCCCCGCTGAGGACGAGGAAAAACAGGCCACCTTTTTCTGGGAGAGAACCATGGCCTCAGACCTGGAGGTGCTGATCCTCATCCTGACTGTGTCACTCAGCTGCAAAGCCCTCCAGTGCACATTGAAGATCACGGTCTGAAGCCAGAAGGATGACATCATCTGCAAACAGCAGAGATGCCACCCTAACTTCACTAAACTGGACACTCTCCAGACCTCGGCTGTGCCTTGACATCCTGTCCATGAACATCACAAACAGAAGAGGAGACAAGGGGCAGCCCTGTCGGAGTGTGATGCCCACCTGAATGAGTTTGACCAGGGACCGCCGCCCCATCTGCCAATCCAAGACGTTTATTGGTTATATTGTAATGATTATTTTTTCAAATGGTCAATATCTCATTTTTGAATGTAACCTGTATGCTTTCTTAATGGCAAAAGTTGATCACATTTTCTGTCCAAAATCTTTTCTTTCTAAAGTATATTCTGTATGCTTCAGTTTTTGTGTAAATGTAATGTAAAGTATAATTTAAAAGTGACATATACTGTGGTGGCATTTCTGTGACAAAACTGTGTTGTGATTGGCTGTGATTGATCCCCCCCCCCCCCCCCACACCCCACCCTAAATCTGGTATGCACTAGTATGCACTATGGTTCTGAGCCTTTTTTGACTTTGAATGAGGGCTTTTATTTTTGTGACTCACTTTAAATGAGGGAGAGGTACAGTGGAGAGGAGAAGGCACCTCCGTTCTCTGTTATTTGTCTGTTTGTGTTTATGAGTGTTGCTCGGTTTGAGATTGGGTTTGTAGGCTGGTATGTCACACACACATACACACACACACACACACACACACACACACACACACACACACCTAAGGGTGCTTTGTGTAAATAAGCGTGCCTGCACCCCTGGAGGGGGGGGCAGAACACCCATCCATCTAGCCCTGCCTAAGGTCATCATACACACACACACACACACACACACACACACACACACACACACACTCCTCCCTCCAGCCATCATTTAGTGGTTTGTGTTCAGAGAGTGTTTGGGATGTGTAACACTAGCTGGGGAGATGACACAGGAAGACACAGGAAGACAGAACACTGTCCAGAGGTCACAGTGTGTGTGTGTGTGTGTGTGTGTGTGTGTGTGTGTGTGTGTGTGTGTGTTGCTCTAATGTATTCAGGCTATAGAGGTGGCAAACACCTGCGGAGTGCTGTTCATGCTGCTCGACCCTTAATGTCTTTGTCTCATTGCACACACACACACACACACACACACACACACACACACACACACACAGTAAATTGGCTTTCTAAACACTGGATATAATATAGATTATATATAGATTTTTAGTGGGCTTTTTTGGGCTTTTTTTGCATTTGCATTCCCTCTCTCCCTCTCTCTCTCTCTCTCTCTCTCTCTCTCTCCCTCTCTATCTATCTCCCTCTCTCTCTCTCTCTCTCTCTCTCTCCCTCTCTCTCTCCCTCCCTCTGTCTTCCTCTCTCCCTTCCTCTCTCTCCCTCCCCTTCTCTCTCTCCCTCTCTCTCTCCCTCTCTCTCTCTCTCTAGAGGGTTTATGGTACTTTGTTCTCTTCCTGTCGGTGAGCAGACCTCTCGTCACCCTCCCTAATGATTACTATGAGAGAGGGAGGGATTGAAGCAGAGAGATGGAGGGTTGGATGGATGGACAGAACGACGGAGGAAAGGAAAACGCAGAACTAGAAAGCTGCTTGTATTTAAAGAAACATGGAAACGGCATTTCGATGGCGTCTTGCTTCGACGCGTTAACTAAGGCAGTGAAGCCCATTGCATGATGGGAGCAGCTGGTGAAGCAGTGAACTTCTTTTAGCTTCACAAATTCCAGATTCTTCTAAATGGATGAATTCAACCTTTAACCACCGTGACCACCGAAGAGTTTATAAGTTTATAAGTTATTTTGATTGTTTGAAATGTGGATAGAGAAACACAACAATGATGGAGAGCGAGCAGAAAAATAACATTTATTAACATTTACTAAAAGTAGTAAAAATAGTTAATGGTAAATTTGCTTAGAATGTGACAGTAAGTAAAACTACTAAAAGTTTGAAATACCTATTTAACTATAATGTCTAAAATGTGTTTAAATGTATGAATTTACAGGTTTACCTTTTCATTGGAACAATTTAAAATGGAAGGTTAAGAAAAATAATAATATAAATATTATTAAAATATTTTACAACTTTGGTATCAAGAATACCATTTGTTGGTAATTTTCTTCTTAGGGAGCAAAATAAGAAGAAAGAAAATACTTACAGATCTATCAAAGTACAACATGTTACCCAGAGTTGTGTGTGTGTGTGTGTGTGTGTGTGTGTGTGTGTGTGTGTGTGTGGTGCCAATCATAGTGTTTTTGTTTCCATTGTTGTCATCCTATATACTGTAAATATCTATTAACAAAAACTGAACTGAACAATCAAATCAAATGAAATTGTGTAATAGTTTCCCTTAGTTAGTAAATCGGCTCCTTCCACATCATCAGAAACATAAACACAAAACAGTCGTCCACTTGAGAACAACAACAACAACCTTGAGAGTCGTGTCGCCTCTCAGCTAGTGACTGAACAGAGTCGACTCTTGGTAAGAGTTGATTCGACTCCCACGATTAGAATCAGTCAGAACCGACTGAATCAAATGAATCAAATGATCAATGAGTCATGAACCGCTAAACAAAAAGACAGCAGGTACGATGGATGAGATAAAGGTGTGTAATAGTGTAGCAATAGACATCAATGGATATTACAATCATCACTTACATACATGCAAAGACACACAGATACAGATCAAACAAACATGAATACACACATTCATACCACCATACATACACATGTACATGTATATACTGTATATAGACACATACACTCTCACATCATAACCACGACATACAATCAGTATGTCGTGGTTATGGAGCATTAGGAGTATTTACCATCCTGACCATCACTTAACAGGACTCAATCTGTGTGTGTGTGTGTGTGTGTGTGTGTATGTGTGTGTGTGTGTGTGTTAAAGAAGCTTTTAGAGAGACAGAGGCCAAGCCATTCCTCTTCTCTAACTGTCAGAGAGACCTCATCTCTGATTGTTGTTCTGTGGTTCTGGCAAACACACACACACACACACACACACACACACACACACACACACCCTGCTACCCTAGTACACTCACATCAAGAGGGCAGGTCCCTGCTGGCTGCCTCTGCCCTCACACTCCTCTTATGTTCTTAAATATTGATAAGTAGCTTTGCAACATTAATATCTTAGATGGCTTACAAGAACACTTAAATAAAATCTCACCCTCTCTCCCCCCTCCCTCCCTCTCCTCCAGCCGCCTCCCTCCCTCCCTCTCCCTCCTCCAGCCGCCTCCCTCCCTCTCCCTCCTTCAGTCGCCTCCTCGCACTTGTTTTTCATTTGTGTAATGCGTTTGTCTGTTTGTGAAGGGGGGGGGGCGGGCAAGAGGATTATAGGGAGCGTCTGTGTGTGTGTGTGTGTGAGTGTGTGTGTGTGTGTGTGTGTGTGTGTGTGAGTGAGAGAGTCTGTTGATGCTTTTTTGATGTTTTTCGTTTGGTGGAGGCAGTTGGAGGAAGTTGAAACGTGTCTCTACTGCTGAGACTCTGATAGAACAAAGTCTAAACAGTTTCTTTAAAGGATTTATTTTATTATTATTATTATTAACGTGTCTTCATGTTAAACTGCGTCTGCCGAGGTTTGGGAGGCAAAACGGGTTGCAGGTTTGTTTCTGATGGACCTGCAAAACAACAATCTAACAATCTAACTAACTCAACTAGATAACATGATAACCAGAAAGAGGCTCTGACATGAACCACTAGGAAGCACTGAAAAACATTATGAAGCATTTTGAATGAGATATCCACCATTTGAAAAGAAGATGGTATCATGATACCCTGTCTGAGCTCTTGTTTATTGGCTCTTGTTTATTTGATACACTTATTTGTCTTAGCTCTTGTTTATTTGATTCACTTATTTGTCTTAGCTCTTGTTTATTTGATTCTCTTATTTGTCTCATTTGTTTAAGATAAAGTAGGTTGCTAACTTATTGCACTCTTACCTTAACACTAGTTATGCTCTTAGTTGCTTGTTTAGGAAGGAAATGCACTTACGATTTCTGGTGACTAGTAGTTTCTTGCCTACCTATGTTGAATGCACTTATTCTAAGTCGCTTTGGATAAAAGCGTCTGCTAAATGAATGTAATGTAATGTAATGTAATGATGATATAATAATAATAATAATAATAATACTGATAATAATATTAATACTGATAATAATAGTACTGATAATAATATTAATACTGATAATAATAATAATACTGATAATAATATTAATAATAATAATACTGATAATAATATTAATGCTGATGATGATAATAATAATAATAATAATAATAATAATAACAATAACTTTAATTTAAAAGTTCCTTTCATAGTAAAGAGAAAAACTCAAACAAACAAAACAGTTAAAAAAATGAAAAAATTAAAAAAAGATATTCTATGAATCCAGTGGCCAACAGGTTTCAGGTTTCAGGGTCCTTTGGTGGAAAAACGTCTAAAGAGAGGAAGGAAGAGAACGAGCAGAGGGGGAGGAAACATCTCCAGTGATAATCTCATTTAGGAAGAAGAGAGTCATTCATTTCACTCACAGCGGATCACGGACACTTGTTAAGGCTTAACACGGTATAGCATGTGTCTGTGTGTGTGTGTCTGTGTGTGTGTGTGTGTGTGTGTGTTTGTGTGTGTGTGTGTGTGTGTGTGTGTGACTTGTAAAGACTAACCCTGCTGAGGTCCTCAGAGGCTGATGGAGAGTTTTAAAGGGATTAGGACGGGATTAGGGATTAGCCCTGACTCTTATAGCTGTTCACTAGCAGACACCAGACACACTGTCTGAGAGACACACACACACACACGCACACGCACCCACACACACACACACACACACACAGTGACCTCTGGACAGTGTTCTGTCTTCCTGTGTCATCTCCCCAGCTAGTGTTACACATCCCAAACACAAACCACTAAATGATGGCTGGAGGGAGGAGTGTGTGTGTGTGTGTGTGTGTGTGTGTGTGTGTGTATGTGTATGTGTGACAGAGAGAGAGAGAAACCATCAGGAAGGTTTGCATTATTGGAGTGTGTGAGATATAGGTCAGAAGTCAGAGAGAGGAAAGAAAGAAATAAGAAGAATTAAAGAAGAATTGTTAGAGTATAAACAAGCAAAACAAAAGGGGGAGGGGCTAAAAAGAAGGTTTTAACAAGCTCTGTACCAAGTCATGTAGTTTGGTATTTAGTCTTTAAATCTATTTTTATTGTTTAGATCATTTCATTAGTTATATTTTCATTATTGAACCTGAATCAAGATATATAATATTGATTCCAGTGGAACAAGTTGCCTTATTTCAGGATCTTTAAATAATGAAACAAATGTTAAATGTTTGTTTTGCTTCATTGAAACTCCAGGAAGTGATTTAATATTTCAATATCCAACAGACAGACTGAAACAGGTTAAAACAAACAAACTGTTTATGTGTTGTTTATTGTTTATTGTTATTTTGTTTGTTGTTTAAGAAGAGTTGATTCACTTTTCTCTGCTTCCATTTCAAAGTCAAATCACTCTTTAAATAGTACGTCTAAAAAAAGGCTCAAAAACACAGTTGGGATATTATGAGTATACACACACACACACACACACACACACACACTCTCTCTCACACACACACACACACACAGATACAAACACCAAACCGAAGAAAAGGCCCCCTTGACCGCGTATTTACCCGAGCGCAGCCTCTTCCTTCAACAAGACAAATATTTGGTCCAGAGCGCTTGCCACTGTGTGTGTATGTGTGTATGTGTGTGTGTGTGTGTGTGTGTGTGTGTGTGTGTGTGTGTGTGTGTGTGTGTGTGTGTGTCGCCAGGCAGTTTTTCCGGGGGAAGCCAAATGGAGAAGAGTGATAGGCCGACGTACGGCGAGGTTCATCAAAGTCACGCCGCGCGACGGCGCTCATTTTTCATTGGCTGAGGGGTCCTGCACACCTGCAACCTGCAGCCGGCCCACCTGAGAGAGAGAGAGAGAGAGAGAGAGAGAGAGAGAGAGAGAGAGAGAGAGAAAGAAAGAGACAAAAAGTGAGAGAAAGAAAGATGGTGAGAAGAAAGAAAGACAGAAAGAAATGGGGAAAGAAGATAAGAAGAAAGAGCGTGAGAGAGACAGAGGGAGAGAAGGGGGGAGAGAAGGGGGGAGAGAGAGAGGGAGACACTAGTCGTTGGGACAGTTTGAACGACAGCGTTCTCCCTTTTACATTTCACACCCGGACGCTCCTCGCACCGCCAGGGGGAGGAGGTGGGGAGGAGGAGGGGGGAGGAGGGGAGGAGGAGGTGTTGTTTTGCTCAAGGGAGAAAGACGAGGAGATACATTCTGAAGATGTTGTTATTATACCTTTACCTTGTTTTGGACTCACAGCAGTGGACACACACACACACACACACACACTCTGCTAGAAGTTCACCTTTCTAAATGTACAAATATCTTCATCCATGAAGGAAACTAACACTTGGTCGTTCTGTGTGTTTTTAAGTCAGTACCTGGTTCCAGATGGACAGCAGGACTACGTACACCTCCTCCTCAGTCAGGACGCCTTCAGCTTCAATGTCTTATTTTAAAACATACTTTTATTATGCTTTGTGTTGAGATTGATTCTTTCATCTCATCGTTTATTTTGTCTGTTTAGTTTACTGGTTTTATTGGTCTGGTTGTGTTTAATCCGATGGGTAGAGCAAGGCACTAACACTGCAGGGTTGTGGGTTCAGTTCCAACATGCTGAAGCAACAGGAGTGGATGAGCTGCGTCAATAGTTATCAATGGGGATGAGCAGCAACACAGCAGGACGAGGACCATCAGATAGAAATCTCTTCTACCTCTCGCCTCACTTCTTATTTCTCTCTTCCATGATCAAGCGAGGAATGTAAAAATACGAGGGAGGCAGGAGGAAGTGTTGAGGAAGAAGGATGAGATAAAACCTGATCCCTGAAATGTGATGGCATTAAGATGTGCAGGGTTGCAGCAGCAGTCGAATTTACTGAGACAAAAAAGTGAAAATAAGTGAAAATGATCAAAGTAGATGCAATATGAAGAAAATGAAGAAAACTATCAAAAACGACACACCTTCCAAATACGTTAACTTTACTAAGTATTATCATCACTAGTGTAATAAACTACCTGCAATACAATAAAAAGAAAAGTCATTTTTATCATGTTCACCAAAAACATCAGAACTTTATTACATTATTGATCTGTTTTTACAGAAAGCATTTAATGTCTTTTCCACATAAAATGTACCACTAACAGCAATAGTGAGTTGGGGAGGTGTGTGTGTGTGTGTGTGTGTGTGTGTGTGTGTGTGTATCACCTGCAGCAGGTAGAGGTCATCACAGCCGTGCGATGTCCATCGTTCCTGTCAACTCACGTTTGATTGTACACACACCTCGCCGTTGCCCCCGGCGATAGAAACCCAGCGTCCGTCCGATATACTACACGCT
>JAXDDX010000008.1:3272500-3285000 GCA_034670405.1 Hoplostethus atlanticus
TCTGAAGTTCACAGAGAAAGAGAAAGAGAGAAAGATTGATTGTGGAGTTGCTAGGTAGGTTTCAGACCCGATCAATGGTTTACTCTCTGTGCGGCAAACATCCTGATATTTTCCCGTAACTTTTCCGGCAGCGACACCAAACCAGTTGCTGGAGTCCTTCATTCATTTTCAACAACTAGAGAAACGTAGCCTTGGTTTCCTCGTTTGGAAACCTTGAAAGGTCGTCTGCATGGTTTGGCTGAAATAACCCAACAGTCCAAATATGGGCCTATCACTGAAACACCAGTGAAACAGCTAGCAATGAGTTAGCACAAACTGACCACCACACAGTAGCGAGCAATGTGGTTCTGAGTCTGGACACAGTAAAAGTCTTGATTTTAGGACATTTTAAGGAGATGTTGATGGACAGTTCTCAAGCGATGCTCAAGAGCATCTTTGATGTCCTCCTCTGCAGCCTGCTGCCTTGTTAATACACTATATGGCCAAAAGTCAGTGGACCCCCTACTAGTTATTGAGTTCAGGTGTTCCTCAGGGTTTGGGCTTGGCCCCTTAGTTCCAGTGAAGGTAATCTTAATGCTACAGGATACCAAGACATTTTAGCCAATTGGGCGCTTCCAACTTTGTGGCAACAGTTTGAGGAAGGCCCTTTGCTGTTCCAGCATGACTGAGCCCCTGTGCACAAAGCGAGGTCCATAAAGACATGGTTAGACTTGGTTAGACCAGTTTGGTGTGGAGGAACTCGACTGGCCTGCACAGAGCCCTGACCTCAACCCCATTGAACACCTTTGGGAGGAACCAGAACACCGATGGTGAGCCAGACCTTCTCGTCCAACATCACTTCCTGACCTCACTAATGCTCTTTTGGCTGAATGGGCACAAATTCCCACAGACACTCCAACAGCTTGTGGAAAGCCTTCCAGAAGAGTGGAGGCTGTTATAGCCGCAAAGGGTCCAACTCCATAATGCCCATGGTTTTAGAATGGGATGTCCAGCAAGCTCATAGGTGTGATGATCAGGTGTCCACTGACTTTTGGCCATATAGTGTACTTCATTTTGTCTCAGTCCATTTCTGCAGAAGGCAATACTGCCTGTTTACTCAGACTTTAAATGTTAGCCGTGGTTAGCCTTAGCGGCTGGGCTGTCCTGAGGCTGATCTAGTCCCCTTCACACAGCTCAGTTAGTCCAGAACAAGGTACCTATCATACAAAAACAGTAAAATGACTGCTGGTGTGAAAGTACAGCACCATGTTTCACTTGTTTGCTAGATAGTTCATGTTTGAGGATACATTTATCTGTGGGTTTCAATATTAACTATCAAATTTCAAGTAATTTGATAGTTCATTTTTCAAGTAATTTTTCCACGTTTTGGTTTTAAACTCTTCATTGTCTTTGACTAGCTGAGCCTCCCTGACGGTAGCCGGGCTGGCGGATGTCTTTACCGCTGCCAGGCAGAACGCAGTGAAGCCGAAAGCCTCAGAGAGAGAGAGGGAGGTTCAGCGATCGCATGTCGGGTTGTCATGTATGTCAAGACCATTATATTTCACTCAGTTAGAACGATGACCGAAGAAAACAGGAAACTACATCCCATGATATCTATAACTCTGTTGCTGATCACACCGTGCAGGTCTTTCAGGACCAGCCGTAACCTAACACCTGACCTATCCAGAATATGATTCCCCAACACCTTTGAATGCAACGAGGCACTCTGATTGGCTCTTTGACTCAACAGAAATCTGTATTTCCTGCATTCTGGGAAACAAAGGGGAGATTCTGGGAGTCGCCCGGCCAGTCGCTGAAGGTTACGAAACCTTTCGTCTCTTTTTTTCTCTTTTTTAAAGCTGCACTAGGCAACTTCACATTCTGGGGGTCGTAAATAGCAGCGAGAGGTAACTTTGAACTTCAGTACCCAGAAATCCTGCCGCTTATCTTTACCAACTCCGATGGTCTGTGATGCTTCATACGTTATATTATACAGACAGTTTGTATTTTGCCCTTAAATTTCAATTTGTCAATTCCTGTGGGTGAAGCGTCTACACAACACCAGCAAACAGAGCGAATCTACCGGGTCTCAGTTTATTGTTGCAGGCCCATTTTGTAGTTTAGACCAATACGTGTATTTTTACCTAAAACCTTGCAGCTTTAAATGTTCTTACTTTCCACCGTTCAGTTCTGATCACTACAAACGTGTAAAAGTTGAAGTGCTGTTAGGAGCGTGCAACCACACCGCCTCTCCATTGTGCACGTTGAGATAAAAAGGGCATCTCTGAAAAGAGAGGATCCCAGTAGACGCAAAACCCCAGGCTCTAGAAAGCAGTTGAACTAAGTACAGCGTGGAGGGAGAAAAAAAAAGAAAAAGAAAGAAGGCATTCTTGTAATTCTTCAAAAGAGCAAATCGACGAATTAAGCCGCGCACGTTGGAAATGTTAATAATTATGACTCACCTTCGAGAGAGCGCGGCAGCATCGTGGGCTGGTGTGGACATAATGGGCTTATGTGTGTGGATGCGTCTACTTCAGGGACGCTGCTGCTGCTGCTGGTGTTCAGGCTGGTGTTCACCATGTTCAGAGGTTTCTCACTGAAATGAGTCCAGGGCTTCTGGGGATCAAGACCAGGCCTCAGCTGAACAAGATCTCATTATCTCGCTCTCGTAAAAAAGAAAACCCACACGTGTGCATATTCACGTGCACGCCCGCGCACACACAAACACACACTGAAGCACACACACACACACACACTGAAGCACACATACACACACACGCACCTTGACATGCCACAGTGAGCAGCATGTCACAGTGAGGGACCATGTATGTATGTCACCAAGAACAAGACACGCTACTGTAAAGTATTACAGACTGAATGTTTTACTACACCTGTCTCTCTCTACCTGTCTCTCTCTCTCTCTCTCTCCCTACCTGCCTGTCTCTCTCTCTTTCTCTCTCTACCTGTCTCTCTCTCTCTACCTGTCTCTCTCTCTCTCTCTCTCTCTCTCTCTCTACCTGTCTCTCTCTCTTTCTCTCTCTCTCTCTACCTGTCTCTCTCTCGCTCTCTACCTCTCTCTCTACCTGTCTCTCTCTCTTTCGCTCTCTCTCTCTACCTGTCTCTCTCTCTCTCTCTCTCTCTCTACCTGCCTTTCTCCACCTGTCTCTCTCTCTCTATACCTCTCTCTCTCTCTCTCTCTCTCTCTCTCTCTCTCTCTTTCTTTCTCTCTCTCTCACCACCTCACTCAGGCTTTGGTCAGGCTTCAGGTATACAAATCTACTCTCCATCACGGTCCAAAAATGTATTTATTTGCACATTACTCAACATTACTCAACATTACTCAACACTAGTGCCAGTTAACGGACGTTAACGGTATAACCTGTAAAAAAAGAAGCATTGTGTAAACGCAATAGAATACAACATCTGATAATTGTTTGTCTCCTCTACACACACACACACACACACACACGTACATCGACCCACAAGCAATCACCTGCACTCACCCCTATATGCACACACACAACACACATATACAAAGATACACACACTCACATACACACAAGCTGCACACTCACCCCTCCCACACACACACACACACCTCTGCACCTCAAACACACACCCACCTCCTCTCTTATCTATACAAGCCTGGCATGCTCCTCTTGCCAGCTCCCACCTTCTCCATGCCCACCTACTTTGCGGTGCCATTAGGGAGAGACTTGAAAGGTATTTGAAATTGTCTTCCTTAATCATTTCCCGGATCCCGCAGGACACACTGTGACGTGACGAGGAGGGATGGCGGGGGAGGAGGAGGAAGGAGGAGGAGGGGGAGGGGGAGGAGGGAGGGAGGAAGAACAACGTGACACGTCAGTCAAGCCTCCTCCAAGGGAACAGGAAGACCGCCCGTGACACAGATGGAAGAAGAAAGAGAAAATGGCCCTCGAGCATCTTTGGACACAAAAAGACCAAATCAGGTTTGAGGTTTCTTAATGATCGCGATGCAACTTGTTCACTCAACTCAACTTTACTGTCATTAAACTAGGAGCACATGTACAATGAAAAGTAGGTTGTAACATTTTTTTTATGTGTGTGTGTGAGAATAAATACTTCCTGTGATAATAAGCATACAGCATATCCCAGAAACTACTGGAGATACTTCAGTGTTCATCCTTTTGAAAGGATGAAAGTTACTGCGCTTGGATTTCCACTCAATAACTCAACATCAGCACAGTTAAAAAAACAGGCCGTTTAAATGACCCATGAACATAAAACTGTAGTTTAAAAAGTGCCCAGTCTGAGGAGGACTTCTGACTAACAGGAAGCAAATCAAAGCCTCAGAATGAACTGAATCTAAAATAAAGCAGGATAAATGAAAAACAAAGCACACTCAACCTCTTCCACCTGGAAAAACTCACATACCAATTTTATAAAACTAAAACTCTGAACATCTGAACCCTTCCATCTTCCACTGCCAAGTTGTTGGTTATAGTATAAGAAGACCGAGGTAGACGTAGCTTGTTGACGTTTGGTTTGTTACGTAGTGAGAGAAGGTTGAAGCAGATAAACACTGGATGAGTTTGTTCCATACTAACTTGCTAAGTCACTTATAAAAATACTTTTTATAAGTGACTTGATAAACGGGGTATTGAAGGAAGTTTTACCTGACGTATCATTAAATTGAATAATAACACATTTTTTGACATTTTTCATTGTGGAATGAAACCATTTGTGCCATGACACATATTGGAGTCCACTTTTGTTATCATTTATCAAAAACTAATACAAATTTTTAGTCAAATGGTATTTCTCAAGCAAGATTATATAATTTAAAAAAATACTTTTATTAATAATTTAAAATTTTCAACAAAAGGGGTTTTTCAAAGTTAAAGCACTAGCAGTATCGATATAGGGGACCATATTTATCACACTGTTTGGAACATACATGTGGTAATATCTGATTCAAATATCTGGTGAGACAACAATTTGAGAAAACCTCACCAGAGATATTCAGATATGTTTCAATTTCAGCATTTCTGAAAGATCTAAAAATATTGATTTGTATCAGTTGTAAATAAAGTATCAATGATGATGAAAACAAAAAGTTCTTGGTATTGGACTTTTGGACCCCACTGTAATTCAGAGTCTGACCCGTACGGTGAGTAGTTTCCTTACATCAGACAGAAGTCTGTTTGACTCGCTGTCCATGGTGCTGAAACGCTCCTAAACCTTTGGTGTTGAAATACCGGTGACTTGATGACCCGAATCTCCACTGTAGTGTCTTCTCCTGTTCTTCTCCCTCTCCTTTGTTTTCTACTCTAAAAGTCTAATAAGCCACGCTTTACCAAACATCCCACCCTGGCCTACTCCCTTCTGTTCTACCACAGCCACATTTTAGCAGTGGTTTTTGAAGAGCTTTTATTCAGCACTACAAGTGGTAATCCAGTACAATAAGTGAAATCTTGAGCCTCCAAAACCTCCAATCAATGCACACGGTGGTAGAATACTGAATATACATGTATATAGACGTGTGTTTGTGATGTGTATTACCTGCTGTCTATTGTATATTATGTGTTGTACACTCCCTTTGCACTACTGTACATGAGTTGTTGATATGTCCCTCCTCTCCCGGGGTTGTATATGGTGCTGAAATTCTAAATCAGATGCCGCCTTGCTTCTCTGTGCTACTGAACCTGTATCTACTTGTGAGTAGAAGGTAGAGCTATAAAGTATAGAACTGGTATCCTGAAGAAACCGTGTGAGACCCAGTACTGATAAAACTGACACCCAGTGCGTTCACATCAAGGAACGCTGTGGAGATTAAACAGTCTATATGGTGTAATCTGATTTAAGCCAAACCTCCGATCCCATTACAACTCTTGAGTACTTTACCATACACATGTCATGCTATAAGTTAATGCCCTGCGGTAAATACCAGAAAGTCTTAATGTACAGAGAGAGAGAGAGAGAGAGAGAGAGAGAGAGAGAGAGAGAGAGAGATGTGATGTCCTTGGTAAATACAGAGATCCAGCAGCTAAGTGACTTGATGCCTATTTGACCTATATGAACGGTATTAAAATGCCATGTGTTTCCATCTGTTTCTTCTCTCCGCTGGAAAACCTCGTAACTCCAACGTTGGTGTTTTTTTTCATACTTTTAAAGTTTTATATTTAATCTTTGTTTAATTGCCAGTATTTCATGGGTTGAGCACGTCTACTGACCTGAAGGGAACCCCGCTCAAAAACACATGGAGGTTATTCTGAAAAGACCTCACTGATCAGCTGAGGTTTCCATGACAACATCCGTATGGTTGTAGCCATATGTTAACTGACAGGTTGAGTGTGTGTGTGTGTGTTGGTTGGCTGTATGTAAACCAATTAAGCAATATGATAACTTACTTATTTTCTCAGCTAATAGAATAGGATTGGGTCATGAGTCGTTGGCTTAGTGTGTGTGTGTGTGTGTGTGTGTGTGTTCATGTGTAAACTGGGATTTGTAATTGAGGTCAAACCATTGGGGGAACACACACATTTATTAATGAACCAATATTTCACTCTCAGGTGTAATAAGGAAGTAAAAAACAATCGCCATTCAATTAGTGAGGATTTTATTTAATGACATCTCCGTTCACAAAACAAAAACAGTAACTAAACGTAGAAAAATCTCTACGCTGTGTGATGATATTACATGTCCACCTAGATTACCACACACACACACACACACACACACATATACACATACATGCACACACAAAATATACGTTCACATATATGCACAAACATACACACACATACAAACGTAAATGGAGATTATCAATAAAGCACCAGCGTTTGGCCTTTGAGGATGAACTTTACGTTTCAAGTACATCTCAGAGGTTTATGAAGCCGTGACCTGGATCAGATCAGAGACGGCAGCCATATGTAATCCCACATCTCTGGTCATAGAATTAAAATGGACAGAGGGAGGGACTTCCTGGCCTGTCACTGTGGTTTCCTGTCAATGTCTAATAGTTCGCCTAAGGGTGTCCACCAGGAATCTTTCTTCGTTTTTCTTGAAGCTGCTCTGTTGCATGTTCCCGGCAGCACTGAGAGCTTAGCATATTTGAAGTGCTAAGAGAACAGAGATATTTCAAGGTATAGCACCATGCTATAGGTACCATGCTTCAAATTGGCTTTCAAGAGTAGCGGTAGCCATGACCAGCACATCCTGCAAGCGTAGAGCCTGAAAAGTGTCCAATCCCTTAATTAGTAAAGTAAATTTCCCAATAATTTCAGAAAATACAAATACCTATTTTGGAAACAGGGAATGAAATACAGCATTGCAAGTGGCGTCATGACATTTTCAACAGTGATACTAAATAGTCATAATAATACTAATACTGGTGGTGTAAAATTAAAAGCTCCTACTGGAGCATAATATAAAGTCATCACAATCTGAACCTCATGGTAACGTTTACCTGACACAAAAGGGATTGTGGGTTGATATGGAGACGGGAGGATCCACAGTTACGAAGTTGTAGGCTGGTACAATCCTGTTCTCCAGGTCTATAAGGGCATCCAGTGGAATACGTGTATGTTTTGAATGGAGTCTAGGTCTGCTTGGTGACAAACTCTGAGCCCAAATCAGTTACACCGGGTCAGGGAAGTGTGGAAACCTCCTTTGTGGTGGCAAGAGGATCCCCGAGAGCGTCGGCCTCTTGGATTGCTGCGGCAGCAACCTCTGAAGCCGGTGGAATCTGACACTTCATGAAACATCACAGATGCTCTGACAAGAAGATGAGAAGATCAGAAGTTGTGCGCTAACTTCCTGTTCTGCGTTGTCAACCTGGGAAGAACCAGTTTCTGAGAGAAACATTGTGAAGCGTTGGTGTGATCAATACGGGTATATGTGAGAAGTTGTGCAGTTCTACCCTTCTTTGCTTTGGCAAGAGGATGTGTAGCGCGACACCACTCAATGACAACCTTGAGGCCGTCTCAACTAGAACATCGACAGGTTTGTGAGCCTTTGGAAGGACCTGCTTTGCTGTAAAAATGGCTCCTAAAATACGATCAGATCTTCATCTAAGTCATGAAAATATATAAACTCAACAAATACATTTAGAGAGAGAAGACATTTAAACATCTATATTCTCTTAAATATCTCGTCTGTGGCCTTTGGGTTTCAAATACCGCTCAGAGATTTACCAACAGGCTAGGATCAGAAAGAGAGGGAGAGAGAGAGAGAGAGAGAGAGAGAGAGAGAGATAATTTAGAGACCAGACTCTCAGAGGATCATCTTAAAACTGTGTCTGAAAAATAACCGCTTTAAATCGCCTTAAGATTTTTTACACCACATGACCCCTCATTCCCCTCTTACCCAGGCTCAGAGTGAGTGTGTGTGTGTGTGTGTGTGTGTGTGTCTGTGTGTGCGTGTGCATACATGTGTGTGCATATATGCCTATTACAGCACTGTGCAAAAGTCTAAGGCACATGGAAAAAAAACCCTGTAAAGTGAAGATGATTTAAAAAATAATGAAATTAAAAGTTTCTAAATATCCATAAATTTCAAATTTGAAAACAAAAAAAAATATATATAACACCAAATTTATAATAAAAATCTCAGTGCCTCAGACTTTTGCACAGTACTGGATACTGTACGTCAACTTGTGTAAAAGGTGTGTATCGCCTCCATTGTCTCCCAACATTCAGCGTTCACATTGTCATGATTAAACTTCTGGGCCAATCAGAACGCCAGAGGGGCCTGGGATTACCGTGGCAACATCTGGGGACTATGCTATTGGCGTGCATATGTTTTTAATGTTCAGAAGTCAACATGTTGTTCTGCCTCTTAATTTCATATCGCAGAGGAAAAGCGAGTGAGTGAGAGAGAGAGAGAGAGAGAGAGAGAGGGACTGGGAGGGAGATAACCCTCTCTCTTAAAATAAGTTGTCAGGTAATCCACAGCGGATACTAAACCACGACTGAGTGCAGCTATCATCATTAACCAAAGTACCACCGATGACAGGAGACCCACCCAAACTGTGCGAGTATCCCAGAGCACTTAAGAAAACCCAAACAGCCCCCATCTGTCAATTTTACACTTGGTGATTCTTACTTAGGCACAGAGCCACTGTGAGCATAATGTGCCACGGGGATTTTTATAAAAGCCAAATAAATACGTGCACGCCACGGACCAAAACATATTTACGCTCCAAGTTATGGTTTTTAATCCGGTGAAAGGCGGTGATGGAGGAGTATTTTAAGAGTCAGATGTGGGCAACTAGAACGAAAATGAAGAAGGAGAAATGACTTTGCAACTTATGTGGAATTTCTCTCTCAATATATAAGGGAATCGTGATAAACCTATGATGACTATTAGCACCACTACTTGCTCTCTGTCTGTATCTTTCATTATTTACTCTCCCTGTTACTTCTGAAGTCGAATTTACCACTTTATCTACTGGATGGATTTCCAACATCTTGCTTTACACTGAGAAATCCTGAAGCCGAATGAAAACGGGCAGCAAATCAACAGTTTGTTGCAAGAAAAGCCATACTCTTCTGCTCTACTCTTCTAGCATTAGCATTAGCATTGCATGTACATCACAACTAATTCCACAGTGACATATGAAGGGAAACAGCAGCCAGGCAGCCGCAACACTATTATTTGCGGAGACATTTTAGGCATTTAGCTGACACACACATCCAAAGTGACTCACAGACTCTACAGCGTAACTCAATGAGGCAATGAGGTATTAAAACGTCATGATTATGAGGGGAAAATGTAATCAGAATAGAAGTCTTGGTATGTGTGAACAACCCTCAGCAGGGTTGGTTACTGTTAAAACAATATTTAATATGAAATGTTTCTATTCCCTCTCCCTGTAATCAACATCATTAGGTTGTGAAAATAGATTTCATTCACGACGAGAGGAAAATAATCTACTGAGAACAAACATATTCTAGCATCGAGTGTGTGTGTGTGTGTGTGTGTGTGAGTGTTTATGAGTTTGGACGTCAAAAACAACAAAGGCTCATATTTCTGTCATCGGTCGGCGGCGTCAGATCAGTGTCACGTATCATCATCGTTCACAAGCCGCTGGATTTCTGCACCGCTGGATGGACGGTAACTCAGCAGGAGATCAGGAGGAGTGATAATAACAATAATGATAGAAGCTGTTTTGATACATCAGGGTTGAGCTGCATTGGGAGGATTAGCACGTCAAAAACAATACACACATATGTGCTGCACATGATCCTGTTTGTGAGTAAAGTTGTTGTGATGTAAAGGGGGGAGGGGGGTAGGGATGTGTATGTGAGGTGTTCAGGGTGACTGCACGTCTGTAGAGTGTGTTAATGTGTGTGTATGTGATAAAATGTAACACACACACACACACACCCGCTGCCTCACAGAAACAAGACAGCTAATATTGGTTGTTATTTACACACCAGGCCAGCTAGGCAGCTGAACAATAATTATTTTCCGTGAACAATAATTATTACCATTTAATTCTGTTGTTTACCATTTTGCCCCGTGGCCCCTCTCTAAAAGCCAGCCTCTATCTGTAATGGCGAGGCCCTTGAGCACAACCGCATTTAACACAAATATCAAATAATTAAAAATCTAATAATTGAAAAATGAAAGGACAGTTTTGAGTCGTCAGTGAAAGGTAGGAGCCACTTCTTTCCCTGGGAAGGCTCCTGAAAAACTCATTTTCAAATTAATGTTTTATTCTGGAAGAACATATTGAGTGAGAAGTGATTATTTATTATTGGGGTCATCGGGTCAAGACATCTTTATCGATGACCCGTGGATAATTTGGTCATCGATTGGTCGAAACAGGGACACACTGGGCAAAACTTACCAAATGACTCAACTACGAGATAAATTTCCATCCGTGTGTTATTGAAGTGAGTAAGGGAGCATCAATCAGTGCAGTGCACCATGGGTAAACTGAGAGATGATGAGCTACAAGCAGTGGGCTATTGCGTAACATAACAGGTGATGTCAAGCCACAAGAAGCCACAACAGCGAGTGATGATGGGATCCTGTTAACCACCGCTTCAAGCCCAGGATTGTTCTTTATGCTAGCACCTACGCTGTGAGAGGCTAGTGATGTCATCAGGTCCTGAAATGTGGAGTTACCTTTGAGTTTTCACTGCAATCACACTGGAGGATTGATTTATTTTTTAAATTTCATATTGCTTGTAGAAGGTTGGTCTGGTTGGTCATTTTACAACATTTCATTGTTTCATTTGGGTTCTGCATGTTGTTTGCTTTGTAAGGGGGTTTCATCCTTTACTGAAGCCTTGCTGAGTGTCTGTTAGCAGTCTAGTGAGCCCGACTAGCCGACCACCAATCAGAAAACCTCATCACATCACATCACACAACACACACACACACACAATTTATTAGAAACAACATGGATATGCCTTGTTGCCACTCCTGTTTACTCTCTCTCGCTCTCTCACTGTGTTTTGCTCCATATGAACAATAAATAGAGATCAATTGTAAACAATATAATCTGGCGATCCTCTGTAGTAGCTGTGTGTGTGTGTGTGTGTGTGTGTGTGTGTGTGTGTGTGTGTGTGTGTGTGTGTGTGTGGTCCCCCCTGTATGTTTGAAGGGATTACAAGACAGATCACAGGATTACACAATTAAAGCTTGTCTGTGGTGGGGTGGGGGGGTGGAGGGGCTAGCCTGATGTGACGCCACGTCCACACTGACATGTGTCTGTAAACCCTGACGTAGTGACACAAGCTGATGCAGGAATATTTGAAAAGTTCGATTCCAAATTAAGGTATTCACCATTTGGAAGAGGTGATTTACTAACGAAGCCTAGATCCTGTGTGTTTATACCAAATAACAGTACCAAGTGTTTTCCATCATGTGATTTGGGCACAGGAAGTGAAATTGAAATGAACACACACAGCAGTGAGCGAGCTAGCGCCTCGGCTATCGCTACAGGAAGCTGATTAAACAGTTACCGCTCGCTGCCACTTGGGGCCGCCAACGACAAAATTACAGAAAGTTACATCGATCGCGTTCGTTCATTGGAGATGCACATATCCTGCACAGGATTATATAGCAATGTATCGCAAACATATCTATACGCAAATACGGTACCCGTAAAAAATAAACAAATAAACAAATACAGTATCCCCAAGTATCCCCCGGGGCCCACCGTGGTCCGGTTCATAATCCAGCCTTGCCTGACACCATGCAGCTATAACTAATAGAGAGGACACTGATTCCTCCACGCTGATCTCACGCTTTAACTAACCATCACAGGGACAATTACAGTGTTTTTTATGAGCACACACACACACATTTCCTTGCAGACAAGGACATAAATACACCCTCTCCCTCTGTGTTCAGATTCATCTCATTCCTGTTTCCTCTCCATCTCTGATCAGACTCTGTTGCCTGGTGATTAAGCGGTAGATTAACCTCCAGTGCTCATCAATAATACACGGATAGAAAAAGCCTGTTTGTTCCACTTCCTGTCTGCAGCACTAATAGACCCCTAACATTCACTTTAACATAGT